>LPNX010005426.1:36389-186676 GCA_001517045.1 Pseudotsuga menziesii | reverse complement strand
TATGTCTATGCCATGCAAGCTGTGGTGTCAACATTCTTTCGTGTGATGTACTTTAATCATGGTGAAGAAATTGTCACTATCGATCAGTTGGATTTTCTTGATTCGTCTCTTGAACCAACTAGAGACAAGGTCTTTCCTTTATTGATTCCCAGTGTTTCTATAGATACTAACCCGCCATAGGTGCGCTATGTGGCCTCATGTCCTTTGCGTTCAATTGCTACTGAGAAGCAGCCTCTATTTTCATGCTTACCTTCTCGGGACTTGGTCCCAACAGTTGACCAGGTGACTCATTCTATACAGACTGTAGATCCTTCTCTCCACTCTGTCAATCCATTTGAAAGTTTAGACATGTGTCCTATCTCGGATGATCTTCTTCCTTTGGATGAAGTATTCCTAGAGTCTTTGATACAATCTGATCTTCTTTTGGATGTTGGTTTAGTTGTGACTAAGTCTAACCCTGATTTTCTTAGTAAGCCCGATTTTCCCATGGATTAGTCTTCTTATGTTGGTCTTGTTGAGTTTTTGGACTCTCCCTTCGAACAACAAGTCAGTGATCCTGACGAGTTTGATTTTTTGTATGAATTTCTCAACTCCTGTGATATTGAGTTTGTTCCTGTAGACTCTATCTCCCTTGTTGATTTTTGCTCTCTTTATGAGGTTGATCTTACTGATTATAAACCCTCGAGCTTTAGTATTATAGAATCTTCTTCGGTTGATTCTGCCTTGACTTTACCTTTTGTATAAGATAGCAAAGTCACATGTGTTTCTTCCAAAGTGACTCGCATCGGATCGTTTCTTCTGAATATGATTCTGATGTTGTTGTTTCTTGGAGACAGGATTCTTAGTTGGATTCACAACTGTATACTGGCCTCACCTTGTTGTTCAAGTTGTAATTGCATTTGCATGTGCCCTGCTCGCGCTAATGAGCCTGATGCCGGATTCCACGCTTTTAGCTCATTGTATAAGCCCTCATCTTTGTTTTCATCGTCGCTATGCCTTATATAATTTTGCCTTTGCAACTTGACACCTTTTACCTTGAGGAGACATTCCCCGAGTGTCCTTATCTTGCTCACTTTCCTTGCATTATGCATAGGTTTGTTCCTTGCGCTTGGAACTAGTTTCGCCTGTCTATGACACTCGTCTCTTTGCATTTAGAGCATTCTTTCTGCTCTCCTTCGAGCTCGTTAAAAACAGTAAGGAGGCCACGAGTTGACTTTTTCGGACTCGTTAAAACTTCACGGGAAAGATTTTGAGTTTCTTTAGGCCCAAGTTCGACTCCTCAAAATAGACTTGACTG
The DNA here is from genome assembly GCA_001517045.1 of Pseudotsuga menziesii. Lineage (NCBI taxonomy): Eukaryota > Viridiplantae > Streptophyta > Pinopsida > Pinales > Pinaceae > Pseudotsuga > Pseudotsuga menziesii. Next base: position 185,379 of record LPNX010005426.1, on the reverse strand, counting down.
CCGAGTAAACTTGTCCATTCAGGCTCGTTAAGAATATGTGAATGGGCATCCACATTGGTGGTAGGTTATCTCTTTCTCGGACCATGTGGAATAATTCGAGAAAGGAACACTCTCTTTTCTATTTGAATTGAGAAGAGTATTCTTAGGCATAGGTTTATCTCTTTTCCGGACCTGAGGGACTAAACTTACGGAAAAGGAACCCTCGGTATGAGCTTAGTTTTCTCTTTTTCGTGCTCTGGACCAAAACATGAAAAATATTATGAGTGTACTTTATGTCTTTGTCATGCTCGTTAAACCCTAAAGAACAAAGCATCGATTTTATTGTTGTAAGCCCCATTTCTCATAATCAAATGGATCTTTCCGAGTGATCTTTCCTTCCTTCACACTCGTAAAACTCAGGCTATATGCTGCTTTTGAAGGAGCATTGGGTAGGTGGTAATTTAACCTTTTTCGAACCTTCCTGACTAAGTACGAAAAAGGTGCGCCTTTTCTTCTTCGAAAGTTAAGAGAGTTCTTCTTTGGTATGTTTTATACTTTTTCGGCCTTAGGAGACTAAATTGTACGAAAAAGGACCCCCCTGGAGTCGTCTTTGGAGTTTTTAGACTCTCTAAACTATGAAAACACCGTCGAGCATGTACTAGTTCAGGCTCGTAAAATCCATGAATCAGTGCTTTATCAAGCATTCTTCTTTCTTTTCTTTGAGCTTGCCAAAAATGAAGATGGTCCCGAGTTTGCTTTCTTGGACTCGTTAAACCTTTACAAGAAAGAGGGGAAGGGAAGTTCATTCACATGTTTTTTACATCATGGCAGCAAGTCTTGTTTCCTTGAACAAAGCACCAGTTTTGAGTCTATCAATAGTTGGGTCCTAGTATTTTGACCTTATCCTAATTCAGAGTTTCTTACTTCTCCAGTTGGTCTCTTTTCCAATTATATGGGGAATCTGTCAATGTATCCTACATTGTAGATTTGTTTCATTGGTCCCTTTTGTGTCAAAAGCTACCTAAGTCACTTTTGTGTCATGCTCACTATTCAAGGATTAAACCTTTATCGGCCATTCTGTAGTTGCCTTGACCTTTTGTGTCGGCCATTCCATGGTATCAGTTCATTACATCATGTCTTCGGTGGTCTTTGTTGTGAAATTCAGTACCAATTCCAGATCCAATTAGTCTTTGACTTACCTCGTGTTGGATGATGAAGGATGCCTTAATGCCTTCCTTCCAATGGATCTCTTCCTATCGACTGCAACACCTCTTGCTATGGGAATGAGATTTAGAGTTTTATGACAGTACCTTGGGAATTGTTGTCATCAATGGCAATTTCCCTCGCTATTGGGTAGTGGGAACACCTTAATGTCTCATACTCGATGGATTCTTCAATTGTTCGACTTCAAGTCCTTATAATCACACTTGTTAGAATGTACTAGGTACCTCGGGGACCATTTTCATTAATGGTGGTTTCCCTCCCATTTGTTAACGGTTTTCATTATGGACCGATAATCAAACGGTTTCCTCCATGTTCGACTTTAGCTCCTTTATTCGCATGGTTAGGATTCGTACCTTTTTGGGCGGTTTGGATTGAAGACCCTGGGCTGACAGTAGCATTATCATTTTGCTATTGCCCAAGTTGCACAAGACCTTTTTATATTTTATATGACATTTTGCTGAGACATAGATCCATCTTGTATTTTTGTGGCTATGATCGATTGTTGAGCATGGATCCACCTTGTTCATTTGTGGCCATGGCTCCTTTAGATTTGAGATGGCGCCTTTTTGCATATTGAGCGACCATGATAGTTTCATCAGTTATACATATGTTGGATCCGCCTATATCTTTATGGCAATGTTTTGTATATGGACGTGTATGTCCCAGAGATCAGTTTTTCTGACATTTATCTCTCTTACAGGTACCTTTGTTCGAGCCTTTCGATCTTGGATTCTCTACTCTCTCCATACTCAGCTGTTTCCTTTATAATGTATTTCGGATATCGTCTTCCCCTCTAACCTCACACATTAGGGGGCATCTTTTATAGCTCAAAATGACACTTCTCTTCCTGTGACCACTTTCCCATGATTCCGTCGCATGTCGACACTTCCATGACGACACTTCATGAAAGTCACTGAAAAAACACCTAACTTGGAGGACCTATATCTTGAGATCTGTAACTCCGTTTGACCTTATATCTACACCGTTGGAAATATATTTCTATTAGATAAAACTTTCTGGAAGACACCAAAGTCTGAAAATGCCCAAAAATACCCTAAAAATGAGTTTTTTTTTCTATACGCGAATTGTACCCGCGTATGCTATGTATACGTGACTTTCTGTACTAGAAACCCGCACATACTTTTCGTGTATGCGACTGTCCAGTTATGCAACCCACATATGCCTTTTAAAAATGTCAAAAAACACGCCTTTTGAATTTCGGGTAGTTTGGGTAGTTATGCAACTGACTCCTTCAGTTGTAACTACTTTGTCTTCACCCCTAAATCTTCCTTAAGCATATAAATAGAGGTAGGGAGGTCCATGAGAGGAGACTTGAATATTTGCATTGTTATGCTGGAGGATTTGGAGCTCTCTTTGCCCACACCTTTGCCCTGGTGATCATCCCCTTGTGTTGCAGAGCTTGGAGGCTGAGTTCTTTGGAGAAGAGAAGCTACAGAACCAGATCAAGGTTTCGTGAGGTGCCGAATTTGAAGAGAAGGTATACTTGTACTTGTTTTCAAGATTAATAAAGATGTGATGTCCTTCTTCTTCCCCAAATCATTGTTCAATGTGTGATTGAATTTCTATTTATGATCATATGATAATGTTAGTCATTTTATTATCTCATGTTTATTTGATTATCATTGCTCTATATGTGGTCATATTGGTTTGAGGAAGGTATAATTCGTTTTGCAGGTCTCTTGGAGCAAGAGGAGCAAGAACAGGATTGAAGAGAAAGCTTGGACCAGCCTTTAGTTAATCAGGTGTGGACCATTCTAATCTCTGAACTTGCTTATATATGCTTGCTGAACATTGTGCATCTCTCTTTCAACCCCAGTATGTTGATGGCCTCTTAAACCCTAGCCATAGGACACTTTCCTTTACAACACTCATGTGAGGGAAACTTGTTAGGGGCCATAGGTTTTGACTGTCAGGATCAACTCCCTATTCCATATCGACGACAATGATGGATTCCGTCGATGCAAGGTGCATGACATATAAGAATGGTCGGGTTCAACGAAATATGGTGGGAACTGCATGATCCGATAGAATTGATGAAGACATGGTTAAGATTGGTGGTGGAGGCAGATTCTGTTGAGAAAAGCTGCAAGGAAAATATGGGGGACGGTATAACAGAGAAACAGATCAATGGAGTCAAACAAAGAAGGATCGATGGTCCAAGATGAGGGAGGGTTGGATGAATGGATGAGAATTGTTTCCGCCAAAGAAGGTGCAAGCGGCATATCAGAGAAGAATAATATAACAAATGCGTGCACGTGAATTTAGGGCACTCGTATGATTTTGTGCATTGGATAGCAAGAGCAGGATTGTGCAGAAAGCGGTCAGCTGGTACAAACCCCGTCAAGCTACTTGTCAAAAGTCCAGGTAGGCCACCTTTCTCCATTTGGAAGGGTTAGCTGACCAAAACCTGTTATACGAGAAAATCAAAGAATTCTTCGAAGACATAGATTTTGAGATGTTCAACACCATACTATTGAATGGACCCATAGAAACTATAAAGAACAAACTAAAGCTACTTAGGGACCATGGAACTGGTATAAACAGTGTCTATAGGTCAATTTTCCACCTTTTCTCCACTGACCAAGTCCTGAATTGCCCCGAGTTCATCAATTGGTGCTCCGCTAGTTACTCTGCTTCCGAGAACGTAATCATGGAAACCTCTAGGTCTAAAATCCTTTGGTCGATCAACCCTATCGTCATCAGGAACATATTCTCTATTCTTGAAGAGTTTAGTCAGAAATATAAAGAATACATTGAAGAAAGAATTGTCCAGTGTTTTAGAGAGGCAACTATGGAAAAGAAAGAGGAATTAGTTAAGGTCTATTTCAAACCCAATGCCCATCGAAAAAATCACCCTTACCCTTTAGATGTCGATGATTTCAATGAGGAAACACAATGCGTCACAACCCACTTGATTTAGTTTTTAGGGATGGATACCGAAAAATACGTCACATAGTCCATGATGAGTTTATTGTTCACCCAGAGCACCTTCCTAGTTGACTTAGAGGAGCCCAACTGGTCAGTCCAAGTTTCTTGGCTCAAGTTTGATGAGTTCCTAGTTGAGAACATTCACTATCAGCTAGTGGATTTCCCTAGGACCATAACCTTTAGATTTTAGTCCTACTTGTTGAGAATATTTCTGTCTTTCAACAAAGAGAACCTTCAACTTTTGGAAATTATGATCACAGAGGAAATAAACAATGATTACACCAAATTCATGAAATTTTTGATGACATGAGTGTATGGTGCTTTTTTCCAGAAATAACTACCCATGGTGTTGCATGAGATGAAGGAAACCTTGCAATCCTCCCCTGACAAGAGGACCGAGGATTGGTTCTTTTCAGAACAAGGTACAAGAATCAGGCTATACGGATTTGTCCACCAACCTTACAGAATGCATGCCTTTTTTACTCTCAGGGTGTTTGGTTTAGAGTTGATTAGACAAAGGTTGATAGTGGAAAATGAAAACTTCTTGAGTTTCAGGAAGTATTCAAAAATTAAATTTCCTTGGGCCATAGGCCCATTTATCATAAAAAATAAGACTTCTCTCCCACTGATAGAAAGTCTGATAATAGGGATGGGGTTCCCTACTGAGGCTGCCATCAATTACGAACCACATCACATTATATCAAATAGAAGGCAAGCCAACAAAAATAAGCCCCTTGAACACCATGAGGTGGCAGGACTACTTGAGGCTGCAAATTGGTCAGAATACCCCCAAAAGAAGTAGGGAGATGATGGTATGGAGAAGTACCGCACTTCCCCAATGCAGCAAAACAACTCACCTCCACCTGGCATTTCAATCCTGGGCCCAGTAGCAGAAAAGGTTACACCTTTGGCTAGTGTCTCTCAGCATTCCAACAAGAGGGAATTCTATGATGTCATGGATATATAGGAGGAGGACACAACCAAAACACCAAAGAAACAGAGGTTGGATGATGCAGGGAAGCTGGTACAGGTAGCTAGTGGGAAATGCAAGAAGAAGCAAATAAAGGTCAAAGGCCCTGCCTTTAAGGTTCAAGAATATGAATTTTCCCAGCCACCTGAAGGATCAACAAAGAGATATAGGTCCAATACTGATATATTTGAAAAATACAAGGAGAACAAGGACATCACCATGAATGAATCTCTCAAATTATAGGCAGAGGTAAGGAAAGCTTGTGGTCAGGAGGTATCTTTGGTTTCTGTCATAGATCACAAACATAATACATTAAATTTGGCCATATATTCTAGGAACAAAGTGGCTAAGATGAAGATCAATCTGGATGATAGTCCTGTGCCAGATATGATCCACCTTCATAAGCAGACAGGGGTTATTATTCACACTGATCTGGTGAAGTCAACTCTCAAGATATCCAAGTTGCAGACTAGCAAGAGTAGAATTGAAAACCAATTGAGACAAGAGAAGATAGAGAACAGGGCCCACTAGGCTCAGATGAAGAAGCTTCAAACATACTTGTTGCTGGATGAAAACCAAGCTGATATTCCTATGCCAGATATGATCCAGCTTCATAAGAAGATAGGGGATATTATTCACACTGATCTGCTGAAGTCAACTCTTAAGATATCCAAGTTGCATACTAGCAAGAGTAGAATTGAAAACCAACTAAGACAATAGAAGGTAGAGAACAGGGCCCACCAGGATCATATTAAGAAGCTTAAGAAAGAATTGTTGTTGGCAAAACCCAAGCTGATAAAGGGGCCGACACACAAAAGTTGTTAAAGGAGAAAGAAGATACCATTCAACTGGTAAAGAAAAAGCTAAAGATTCCAGCTACTCAATTGATCCAAGCTTCAGAGCTATGAGAGATGGAAAAGGAGAAAGAGAGCTTGAATTGTAAGCTTACAGACTACCAGTATGAGCTACTGAAATTGATAGAGAAAGAGAAGCAATGGAAGAAGGATATGACCCTCATAATGGAGAGTGAGAAGGCCCTCAAGGCCAAAGCAGATGATTTGGAGAAAAGGTTACAGGAGAAGGAAAGGGAATTACAAGAGAAGGAGAAAGAACTTGAGAAGGCAGTCATTCCTCTCAACACTGAACTAGGTGATTTCTCCATCGTTCAAGCCCTGTCACAGGTAATTTGAAGGAGTTGGATCTGACAAGGTTGAGGCACTAGAATAAGAACCTGGAGGGATTGGCAGCAGTAAAAGAATGTGAAAGAAAGAGTTGGGAAGCAAAGTGTGCAGAACTACAGAGTAAGAATGAGAAACTTGTACAACAGGTCACAGGGAAATCAACAGTCCAGGGGGAAAAACACATAATATGGGATTCCCCAATATCAGAGGCCACAAAGTTGATACCCTACCTGGATTACATTCTGGACAAAGAGAGGGTCATACATGGAGCCAAACAAAGTGTTACAACAATGAAAGAGCAGCTAAATAAGAAGGCTGTTGACTATGCAAAAATGCTATAGAGTTTCTAAATGGGTTGACAAAAGAGGAGACTAGAAAGGTTGGCATAAGGGACAATAATTTTGTTATCACTTGGGCCAGGAAGGTGGTAAATTAGTACCATCATTTAGAAACTGTCGAGGCCAATATTGGTATCATGGCACATGAGGTCAAAGTGTTTATCGAAATGTTTGACCCTTTGGTAAAATTGGGGCTACCATTCTTCTGGAAGGAAAAGGGTGGCATGTTGTCACATAAATAATATTATGACCAGTTGGTTAGATGCAGGTTGTATCAGTCCAAATTCGTAGACATGCAATAGTCTCTGTCAAGAAAGGCAATTGTTGATAAGCTGGCAGATGATTTTGAGATAGTGTTCACTTTCAGGGCCATGTGTGCACGACTGCTGGATTTTTCATAATGAGATCATGTGGAAATGCGGGTGTTGTCGAAGGAAACGTCCACTCTAGAATTATCTACCATTGATTAGTGGAAAGCGATCGAGAAGTTTGGAAGGACCAAGTACATTCGACATGCTCAAGAATGATAGACATTAGGGGACAATTGGTAAAGGACAAGTTTTACAATGAAGAGGGGCTACTCCACTAATGTAGTAAAGGAACAAGTCGGGATGAGTCGGCATAAAACCGTTGGAGGTGCCCTGAACCATCATTTTCAGTCAAGCGATCCTAAGTCCCATACATCGCAGTCATGTTATTCCATATTTCCTGATTCATGTTTAAATCATGGCAAATGTGCCACCTTAAAGTTGTTAGGATTTGCAATGATGATTTAGGATTGATTCACATTTTTTATAACTGAATTTGGCTCTATTTCGAGGTTGGTCTCAGGATCCCATGACAATATAAATGTAACCTCTACAAAGGAATAAGGGTTGGAACTTTCATTCAAAAGCCTTCTGTGCTTGGGTTTTTGTAGCTCTGTCATTTCTTTGAAAGGATTAATGAAAAGTATTTTATGAGTTTTTTGAGATTCATCAAGTTGTTCCATGTTCAGTTGTGTTTTCTTGTATTTCACATTTCCATGTATGTGCATTACTGCCAATACATTTCTAGATTGTATGTAAGGAATTCATCCTTGTTAGATGCTCCTTATATCAGAAATTGTATTTGTTATGTGTGTATGATGACTCAGATAGAATTCATCCTTAGATAGATTCTCTATTTTAGTTATTAGCCTCTATTGTTGTTTCTACTAAAGGTGTTCCAAGATATTCATCCATAGACATGTGCCTTTTGTTTCACCGGGATTTCTCCATTTCAATCGGTCATTACATCAAGTTGTTAGATTGAATATAACAACCACGTTGCCTCATATTACATAAGAGAATCAACACTCGTTATTGATGTAACCCCCTTTAATATTTTCAGGCTGTGACTCCATTTCCCAATGGCACTTCTTGTTTGTTTGTTTTACCATCTTTAAAATTACAAATATCATGTTCATTATAGACATCTAGCCTTCTAATCACTTGTTTAAAGCCATATGTATATGTGAATGAGTTTGTGACATAGAGAGAGCCCTCTCTGACTGTATAGGTTAGAATACAGTCTAAAGGTTGGTTTGAAATGGTTACCCCAATGATCTCCTACCACAACCATAGGATTGGGTGATAACACTCATCACATTTTATTGTTATGCTTGTAGATTGAACATGAAAATATGGAATGAAATCAAGTCAATCAAGAAAACATTTCAAGTAACTTAGGAACAATATCCCTTGAAAGTCATGAAGAGACGGAGCATGGAATCAACTTGAGGGGCTAAAATAGTTAGAGCGATGAATGATGATCCATATGTTTTTTTCTAGCATATTGTTTATTTCATCCGAAGAGAAAGGAAAATTACATTTTGTAGAAAGAATTGTTTCCATGTATTTTCCATCCATACATTGGCCCATAACTTCCTTTAGTAGAAAGTTTGCCAACTAGTTACAAAAAAGTGATCAACATCATAAAGATTATCCATAAAAGTTCCAAAATAGAGTTGAAACAGAATTGTTTTATCAGCTATTACATGAAGGATTGAATAAAAACAATTTTACAATTTATCCAAAAAGTTTTTGGATTTGAGAAGAGAAATTGTGTAGTAACCCTTCTTATCATTTCTATACATAAAGTTCTGTTTTTCTTCGCAAAAATATCATGTTGGAACTGTAGTTTTGACTGTGGTTGTCGGAGGATCATCAAAATGTCGAAGGAAGTACTCATAGAATACATTGCTATTTTTCTTGAAAATTATCCACTGTCTTGGAACTAGCCTCATACCTTATTTAGACAGTCGATCCGCACCCAAATTCCCTTCCTTGTACACATGTTGAAACGATGTATTTTCAAAAGTGTTCGAAACTTTTTTTTTTGACTCAAATGGGTAAATTTTTTATATTTTTTTGAAGAAGAATGCAGGACTGAATGACAATTGTCAATCATCCAATTACACTGAAGTCAATAAAATGACATTGGGAAAAAAAACCAAAAAGTACACGATATCTTTCAGAATGGAAGATAACTACCATAGACACTTTTTACAAATTGATTATTTACACTTTAAGTAATAGAATGATAGGAACTAGTTTTTCCATTTATGTTGAGGTAACCTTGAACCAGCTGACAAGCCTTATTTTCCAAATCATCAGCCGAAGTGTTAAGCTACCGAAGAATGTGGAAAGATTGAACTCTTTCAAAATCCATTAGTAGATTTTGTACTCTTAAGAAAATATTGTTTAACTTAGTATTACCAAAATGATTTGCAGAGTTTAAAGCTTTAATCAAAATTTTTGAATCGCCGAAGATTTGGATTGACTTGTATCTGAGCTCCATAGCGATATGGCATGCTTTGAGAAGGCCATAAAATTCAGCCTGATTGTTCGACATGTAGCCAAGCCCCCAACTGAAACTGGTTTTGACCAGCTTATCAGAATAGTACACCAAACCCGCAGCTCTTGAAACTCTAAGATTTCCCTTAGAAGATCCGTAAAAAAAATTATTGCTGAAGGAGAACTGGTCCACCGAGAATTAAAATCAACACTTGATTCATGAATTCGTCGGAAAGGAGAGCGATCTGGTTTAATGAATACCTTTTTTGACAAGAAAATCGGAATGGAACCAATCCAATTCACTGTTTCTAGAGACAACGTGGAAGGGGACCTTAGACTGACTGCTAGTTCAATTATAAGACGCTTGATTTTTCCAACCATGACCTGTGGAGTGATAGACTGGTTGTTGAATATTAAATTATCCCTAGAGATCCATAAATTCCACCAAATTAGTTTTGGAATTTGCTGCCAGAGTTTGATCCAATATTTGTTGACATCACGTGAATCTGGGTTTATGGAAGTCCATTGCTCGTAGAATAAAATGTTTGAAGATTGGGCAGGGACAGAGCAGGAAAGACCATAAAGTACGAGCTCCCAAACATCAATTGAAAAGCCGCATTCAATGAGAAGATGATTAGTTGTTTCGTTGGCAGAGGTGCAAAAAAAACACCTGAAGGGACCGTGGAAGCTACGCCTAGCCATATTTTCACCTGTCAACAGTTTATTATGCAAAACAAGCCAAGAGAAAAAAATGATTTTAGGGATGCATATGGGGACCAAACCCATTTCCAAGTTGCAGCAGGAAGACTTGGTTCATACAATTTCTGTTGGAATTCTAGATAACCCAAAGCAGCTGAATATGAGCCAGAAGAACCCCATCCCCATTTATCTTTAAGGTTCCTATGAACAGGAGATAGACTAGATAGAGCAGAAAGCATGAATTTGTTTTGGGCAAGAAGGTGGTCAGGAAGCTCGAGAAAGGACCAATCAGCCCAGTTTCCCTTACAGTCCTAAGAGAAAATATCTGCCAATTGAAGCAATCCTTTATTCGAAAGCCAATCCTTGATCTCATCTAACCTTGTTACAGTAGAGAGTGGATAAATACTTGAGATTTTGTCCTCCCACAATATGATCTTCTTCCCATTGCTTGGAATTCGATATAAATGCTGATTAAATTTATCTAAACCTTTTCTACAAATATTCCAGATAGATGTACCTGAAGGAGAAGATGAAGAGGTTAATTTTCTCAGAGAGCCTCCATTTAGGTATTTCATCCTAAAAATTTTGCTCACAGGGTGATGTTTATTTTCATAAAGTTGCCAAAGAAGTTTGCGTCCCAACACCAAGTTAGACAGACTTGAATCAAATATTTGAAGTCCACCCTCAGGAATAGATCTTTTTAGAATTTCCCAACTAACTAGATGCATTTTTGTTTGATTTCCTTTTCCTACGTTCCATAGAAAATCTCGCAGAATTTTAGAAATCTGAGAAGAAATAGACTTCTGGGAAAGAGGGAGGGAGGATTGAAAGATAGAGAGGGCGGAAAGAACATCCTTAATCAATATCAGTTTCCCTGCCTTGGTTATCCATTGGCCACCCCAAGAAGCTATTTTGGCTTTTATCTTAGCTAATACATCCAGCCATAGGAAGGGAAGATTAGAACCAAGAGTTAAAGGGAAGCCCAAATATTTAATCTTCTCCCATTGATCAAAACCAGGAAATCCCAAGAATTTCATGATCTGGGTAATATAGACATGATCTACATTCCATCCATAAACAACATTTTTTTTGTCATTGATCAGAGCTCCATAGATTAGACAATAACTTTGAAGTATGACTTTGAAGGCTCGAGCAATATTTAGAGAGGCCCCTCTAAGACGGAGAGTATCGTCGACAAAGAGGGCATGATTTATCATATCCACCCCCGTAGCAATTTTTATACCAGGAAGGTAACCAACTTCCTTTTCAACTGTTAGTTTTCTATTGAGAGATTCAGCCATTAAAATGTATAAAAAAAGAGATAGCGGGCACCCTTGGCGAAGACCTATAGAAGCTTTAAAAAAATCAGTTGGTCTTCCATTGACAAGTGGTACAATCCAGGGTCTCTCTATGCATGCTTTAATTAGATTTACAAACTCTGGGATGAAACCAAAAGAGAGAAGAAACCAGAAGAGGAAAGGGAGATTTACTCTATTAAAGGCGTTCTTCATATCAAGTTTCATAACCATTCCTTTCTCCTTTCTTATAAGACTTGAATGTAGGGCTTCTTGAACCTGAATTACATTATCTATTAAGTGCCTTCCTTTTACAAAACCCCCCTGGAGAGGAGATATCATATTACAAAGCAGAGGCTTGAGTCTATTATCTAGAAGTTTGGCAAGAATCTTGTAAGAGGCATTGCACAACGAAGTAGGTCTGAACCTATCAAAAGAATAAGGATTAGCTTCCTTGTGGATTAGAGCAAGGAAGGTGGAGTTAGTATTATCTCCAACTTTAGATTTTTTATGGAAGGCAAAAACCATGCGAATCAAGTTTGATTTAATAATATTATAGCAGGTTCTGTAAAAGTGAAAGGAAAAACCATCCATGCTCGGAGCTTTGTTTGACTCCATTTCCCAAATGATGTTCATAACTTCCTGTTCAGAAAAAGGTTCCAAAAGAGAATTATTATCCTCTGAGCTGACAAGGGAAGGAATGTTTTCCAAAAAATCAATAGACCCATCCTCATCAGAGAGACCATTCTCCTGAAACAAGAGCTGAAAATGACTTATGGCAGCTTGCTTTAAATGTACATGACCTGTGATAGTTTCCCCGTCTTCTAAGAAAATTTCAGAAATATGATTTCTTAACAATCTGGATTTGCACTGGCGATGGAAAAAAGTTGTGTTTTTGTCTCTCGCTTGCAGCCATAGACTTCGAGATTTCAGACTTAGAAATTCCTCTTCTTGTCTGAAAGCTTGAGAGGTATTGGATTGAGCCAACTGTTCTAGAGCAAGCTGTGCTTTAGTTATTTCTCTTTCTTCCATTTAAAATTGGAGCTCTATTAATTCAATAACCCTCAACTGTCTGCTGCTAATTGGTGTGATATGGGGCTGTTTTATCCAGTTTTTTCAGAGCATACTTGGTGTGTTGAAGTTTCTGTTCCCAAACACAATTGGGAGACCCAACCACATACTGCGTCCAAGCTTAAACAACAGTGTCAAAGAATCCACCTCTGTCAATCCATAAAGGGTTGAAATGATAAGGTATAGGCCCGAAATCTTCTTCCTTTTCCATCGCAAGGGAAATAGGATGATGGTGGGATGATAATTTGGGAATTTTTTTAGAGAAAATAACAAAGTTCCCATCCAACAGAGAACTGTTCACCAAAAATATATCTAGTCATGCAACGATGTTGGTTGCACCTAATATATTGTTTGACCAGGTATAGAGTCCTTTCTTTGGTTTAAAATCTATTAGATCCCATGAATGGATCAAAGCCTCGACCGTATCATGAAAGAAGTCCTTTCCAACGACTCCGTCTTTTTTTTTCATTTGGAGCTAACGTTATGTTGAGATCTCCTGCTATGATGGAATTTGAAGGCGAATTGACATCTTAGAATTCTGATAAAGATGTCCAACATTCTTTCTTTTCAATAAAGTTAACATGGACATAGAGGTTGAACAGATCCAAAGAGGTCTTACTTGACAAATGCACCAGTTCAGTAAATATCCAGTGTTGAGTTACAAACCATCTTTGAAGGTGAAATTTATCATCACTCCATAGAGTAGTGAGGCCCCCAAAGGTGCCTCTTGCACTGACAACCTTACCAGAGTTCAATTTCCATTTAGAGTTGCTTAAGAGAAGAAGAGAAACTTCGTCGATATTGGTCTCTTGCAGCAAGAAAATATCATAACTATCCATTTTTCAGTAAATATTTAACTGCATTAGCTTTGGATGGATTCCCAAAGCCCCTACAATTCCAAGAGGTAATGTACATTACTTAGGTCATGTCCCTCCCTTGAAGGGACATTGAAAGTGTTGACCTTGTCAAGTGTCCAAGGGTTAAACATTGAATCAATTAATGATCCCTAGGAATTTTTATTATTTAAAACTATGGAGGCATGTGATTTCTAAATTCATGTTATTTGCAATTAGTTAATTATTATGAAAATTAATTAATGGTGGAAATGAGTTGTCAAGGAAGGAGGGTGCATTAGGAAGCCTGCCTTGGATGGAAAAATGGAAACAATGAAAAATAAGGAAAAAGAAACATGTCATAGAAAATATAGAAACTATCCAAATTAGTTTCTAATTTGGTGCAAGGATGAAAAGCAAGGAAAGATTACCTTATGCACAAACTTGCTAATTACTCAAGGAGGGAGCAATTTCTATTTTGGACTAAAGGATACAAACATGGAAACATTTAGTAAGCTTCATACTTTCTATTTTTCTCAAGGAGGTCGAATTTCCACTTTGGGTTAAGTTATACAAAGAAGGAAACATCATTTGCAAACCAAAATTGCTAATCCCATCAAGGAGGGCCACTCATGGCTTAGGAACAAGATTGGAAAGTGGGTTACTTGTTCAACGGGTGAAGGACTTGCTCAAAAAGTCACCTAAGGTCTACTTAAGGGAATTTCAAAATCCATTATTCAGTTTGGTTAATGTATTTTTGTAATTGATTGAAGCTTAAGCTTCATTTCTGAGTGGTGATCCTTAGTCTCTTGGGTGATGTGCCCCAAGTCCCTTGTTCCCCTTCTCCCCTCTTCTTCCCTTTTCATTGTAGGTTATATTGGAGCTATGGAGCAGATCTCATCCATTAATGGAGTGCTATTACAGGTTCTGAAGCCATTTACATTTTAGTGCAGCACAATAGAGTGATTGGGACACTCCTCCATTCGAATCTCAAAGCTATCTTCAAGATTTACTCCTTTTATGAGAGATTGATGATATGAAATGATGAAGAGAGATAGATAGATATATGAAATTAATTGAGGTTATTATCAGTCCCTAATATCAGTCTCCTAACAGTGCCAAAGTTTTTGTAATGTTCTAATAGTTTTCCATTACAGTGTCTACTTGCAAGTTTAGTTTTCTAGCCTTGTAATGAAGACTAAATTAAAGAGTAAAGATATGAAACTCCCATGCGATTGAATTCAGTAGTTAATTCTCTGAAATAATGTATTCTTATCTTTCTGAAAGTATTACAGAGTTTTGAATAGATGTGATTTACTTTGGAGAAGCATTTCCACACCCTAGCTAGAAATGCATTGAAAAATGACTAGTTTTAGATTTTGAATGAGTTGAAGGACTTAAAACTTTCTGATTTTATTTCTTTCACTTATGATAATTAATCAACTTCATATTGAACGCCTTCCATGTCTGAAACTGATTTTTATCAACCTTCTCTATGTGTTTGGAAGTCCCAGAACTTGAGCCTAGAGGGCAGTCCAAGGGACTAGTTTTTTGATCCAATGTCCTAAAATTCCCAAATATGTTATTTACCTGAATAAAGCTTTGTATGCTGTAATATAAATTTATATCAGATCCATATTCAATTTCCCCAAGCCCGTGGTTGAAAAAGGCTGAACTACTCTTCCTAGTTTCACGGTTTAGCTGCCCAGAAGCGTGGAAGTAGGTTTCCACATAGCGGATTCTGAAACCTAAATGTGTTAGGGAAGAGGAAATTTTATGTCTGAAATATATTTTGTTTCTTCCCCCTTCTCACTCCTCTTGCCTGCAAAATTTCCCAGAAAAAACCGTTGATTTTCCCTGTTGGAAGAGGCTCTGAGTGGTTTGATTCAAAGTTCAGAAATTTAAATTTAAATTACAGAATTAGATAATTTTAAGGTCTGCACACCAGAATCGGGAAATCACAGTGGTATCAGAGAACTTTCCTCCACTCCTGTGGAAAGAAGGCTCTCTGTTGACTAATTTTGCAGATCACCAATTAAAGTTGCAACCATGAGGGTTGTGCCAGTAGTTGAAGATGATTACTTTGATCAGTTTGTTGAAGGAGAAAAGGTGATCTATGTTAATGATGGGTTGCAAATTTCAAGAGACAAGGATGGTTACTTTTATGACCATATGGAGTATGAAGAAAGCAATGTTGAACTACCCATGTCTAATCCTAAGAAGGATTTATCAAAGACGATAGATGCAGCTGAGAACTTGCCCCACCACTACAAAGAGTATCTTGCCTTGGGGGAAGATATTTGTAAATCCATTCCTTTCAAAGAGTATTTTTATTGCATATTTGGATTTAAGCCCAAGAATGTAGATGATTACTCTTTCAAGAGCAGCAAATCATCCATAGAAGGATGCAGAGTCATCAAATCCATTAGCATGTTCAAGCATTCTGAGATTATTTGGTTTTTCTTCAAGAAGAGTATCTACAAGAAATGATCATAGTACCTTTCAAGAAGGAGAAAAATCAAGTTCCTTGAAATAAGATGCTCCAGAAGATCTTGCTTGTTTCCCATTACTCCAAGAAGAGAATGAGCATGAATGCACTTCAAGTTTCTTGGTGGGTGATCTCTGGATCATTGCTCAAGGTTTTGGCTCATGTATGGATGGTGAGACATATTTTGGATCAGATCCAAAATAGGTACACAAATCATATTTACAGTCACCTTCTGAGCCACATAAAGAAGATGAAAACAAGGCCACACCGCTTGGGTGTGAAGCATAAATTTTGGTGGAAGAGAAGGCCACCTTAGTATCACTTCGGGAAGATGGTAAGATGAAGAACATGGATGATAAAGGTTCTGATTTTTGCAGTAGCCATGTTCACCTGCAACCATATTATCCATGGGAGGATGAAAATACTTCATGTGCAGACGAGGACTGCAAAAATGAAGACCCATTGTGAAGGAGAGGAATTCACTCCTAGTTTCTCTATTGGTGATCCCAAAATCAGTGCAAAGAAGGATGATTTTGTAAATGGTGATAAGGGACCTTATATATTAGATCCAAAAGAAGAAAATATATCAGAACTGAAATCATCAGTTGATCTTCCTAATGAAGTGGGAGACAAGCCCCCACCAACTCGGTGTAAACTAGAAAATTCAAAGGAGAGAAATCTGGTGCAAAGGGAGGAAAACAGTTCAGAATTTTGGAATCTCTTGTAGCATGATGAAGCTATAATTACAAGGCATGAAATGCTTTCTGATCACATGCCATTCAAACCTTCAGAGATACCCTCCACTTCACATCATGGAAGCGAGTGTGCAGAAAATTCAAAGGCTGACTTGTATGTTGAGGATGAGTTTTGTGTGGTGGATCCAAGCCACAAGAAAAATGGTGATTTATGTCAGCTATTAGAAGAAGAAACCTGGTTTGAGGATATTCTTGGTGAGCCAAATCACTTAATTGGATCACTAAAGTAGGACAAAAAGAATCTTAGGGAAGCCATGAAAAACTTTGTTGACATCAATGCATTGGTGGCAAGATGTTGTTGGAAAGCTTCTAGTGGAGATATGGAAGGAGAAGCCTTTCTAGAGGAGTGCATAGAACTGAAAGAAGGAATGGCCAAGATGAAGGAGAGATATATGAACTTAATATCTGATAGAGAATATCTCCTCATGGTGGCTGAAATGTACCATAGTGCACTCAAGAAGGAAGAAGAAAAATCAGAAAATATCACGAATAAGTTGGAGATCACCATTGACGTATTGAAGAGCACACAAAGATCCCTTCAAGAGTCAAAGTTACATATCTTTCAACTTCAGAAGGAGTTGAAGGTGTCACACCTTTCATGCTGCATGGAAGGAAATGTTTTGGGTATAATGGAGGGACCTCATGTGGAGGACAACCACGAGGGAGGAGCAGATTTGCAAGTGCTTGTGAAAATCTATGAGGAAGAAAATTTGGGCCAAGCACTCATTGAGATTGAGAGGAAGGATGAAGTGTTCTTATCCTTTAGAAATATGGCTGATCACATTCAATATGGATTGACAAATAAAATTCCTTGTTCATCCATTGATTGGATAGATAGAGGCACCTTGGGAATGAAGACCTTGGGAGGTAAAGAATTTTATTTCTGCAATAGATTTTGTGTTGTGACTGACATTGTATTGACATGTGAACATCAACAAAGACTTATTTTGCAACTATTAGATACCTCCCATACACATGCGCATGAGGTGCATTCTGATTTGTATGTGCTTGAGGAGTTTGAGGTCAAACAATATGAAGACCAAGCACTTGCATGGTTCCTAAGAGATTATGAGTTTCCTCTAGGAAAATGTTGTACAATTTTGGAGGAGGAACATGATCATATTGTCACTGAGAAAAATAATGGAGGAATTTGTGGATCCATTATCTTGATGGATGAGCATTGTAGGGATTTGGCTCACAATTATTCACCTCGTACTTCTATTTTAGCCACATCATGTGGGGATGAAAATTGGGTGAAAGGATTTTTTTTGTTGATGCCACAAGAGGAGAATGATACTTCCACTCTTCCAGTTGAGGGATTGATGGTCAATCCATGTGGTTTGACAAGTGCATTAGTAGTGGTTGAATTATTCCCACCTGAATCATTCAGCATGAAAGTTTGGCATTCCATTGATTGGGTGGCTAGACACATGATTGAGATGTGTGCATTGGAGGGAAAACATCTTGCTTGCATCAATGGAGAGACATTGGACACATCAGAGAAATTGTATGAGTGGTGGCATGAGCATGTATGGATTCTATATGATGCTTTCAATATACATGGAGGGCCATGGTATAACCTCCCATGTATTTATAACAACAGTGACGTGAGTTTTAGTGCTAGCTTGCACATGGATTTTCATACTTTAGAGAGGCTCAAGATGATTTGGTCCCACATCAAGAAATTCCATGCTTGGTGGAAGAGTCTCAAAGATATCCAGTTTGGCATGGGAAGTGATCAATTGTTAGTGTGGTGGTATGATTTTCACATCCTCATTTTCATCTTCTACGATGATAGAATTTTGTTGTTGTTACTGATGTTTGGAAGGGAGAAAATAATACCATGGGACCTTGGCATTATTTGGAATGAAATATTTCCAAAAGGGGCAGAAAAATTTGGATCCTTGCAGAGGAGGAAATGGGATCCAGTAATTCTACTAAGTTACCTTAACTGGTTTCACAATTTTATTGAAACAAGTGGTCATTGCAAAAATGACTATAATCAAAGTGGTGGAATAGAAGCATGGAGAACAAATTTTGCAGCACTCTGGAGTGCTTCTGCTTGAGGACAAGCAGAATTGGGAGGGGCGGACTGTCATGTCCCTCCCTTGAAGGGACATTGAAAGTGTTGACCTTGTCAAGTGTCCATCGGTTAAACATTGAATCAATTAACGATCCCTAGGAATTTTTATTATTTAAAACTATGGAGGCATGTGATTTCTAAATTCATGTTATTTGTAATTAGTTAATTATTATGAAAAATAATTAATGGTGGAAATGAGTTGTGAAGGAAGGAGGGTGCATTAGGAAGCTTGCCTTGGATGGAAAAATGGCAACAATGAAAAAGAAGGAAAAATAAACATGTCATAGAAAAGATAGAAACTATCCAAATTACTTTCTACTTTGGTGCAAGGATGAAAAACAAGGAAAGATTACCTTATGCACAAACTTGCTAATTACTCAAGGAGGGAGTAGTTTCTATTTTGGAATGAAGGATACAAACATGGAAACATTTACTAAGCTTCATACTTGTTATTTTTCTCAAGGAGGTCGAATTTCCACTTTGGGTTAAGTTATACAAAGAAGGAAACATCATTTGCAAACCAAAATTGCTAATCCCATCAGGGAGGGCCACTCATGGCTTAGGAACAAGTTTGGCAAGTGGGTTACTAGTTCAACGGGTGAAGGACTTTCTCAACAAGTCACCTAAGGTCTACTTAAGGAAATTTACAACTCCATTATTCAGTTTGGTTAATGTATTTTTGTAATTGATTGTAGCTTAAGCTTCATTTCTAAGTGGTGATCCTTAGTCTCTTGGGTGATGTGCCCCAAGTCCCTTGTTCCCCTTCTCCCCTCTCCTTCCCTTTTCATTGCCAGTTATATTGGAGATATGGAGCAGCTCTCATCCATTAATGGAGTGCTATTGTAGGTTCTGAAGCCATTTCCATTTTAGTGCAGCACATTAGAGTGATTGGGACACTCCTCCATTCGAATCTCAAAGATATCTTCAAGATTTACTCCTTTTATGAGAGATTGATGATATGAAGTGATGAAGAGAGATATATGGATCTCTGAAATCAATTGAAGTTATTATCAGTCCCTAATATCAGTCTCCTAACAGTGCCAAAGTTTCTATAATGTTCTAATAGTTTTCCATTACAATATCTACCTCCAATTCTAGTTTTCTAGCCTTGTAATGAAGACTAAATTAATGAGTAAAGATATGAAAATCCCATGAGATTTAATTCAGTCATTAATGCTCAAAAATCATGTATTATTATATTTCTAAAAGTATTACAGAGCTTTGAATATATCTGATTTACTTTGGAGAAGTATTTCCACACCTTACCTAGAAATGCATTGAAAATTGACTAGTTTTAGATTTTGAATGAGTTGAAGGACTTAAACCTTTCTAATTTTATTTATTTCACTTCTTATCATTCATTAAATTCATATTGAACACCTTCCATGTCTGAAACTAGTTTTTATTAACCTTTTCCATGTGTTTGGAAATCCCAAAACTCGAGCCTAGAGTGTAGTCCAAGGGACTAGTTTTTTGATCCAATGTCCTAAAATTCCCAAATATTTTATTTAACTAAATAAACCTTTGTATAATGTAATATAAATTTATATCAGATCCATATTCAATTTCTCCAATCCTATGGTTGAAAAAGGCCGAACCACTCTTCCTAGTTTCACAGTTTGGTCGCCCATAAGCGTGGAAGTAGGTTTCTGCATAGCAGATTCTGAAACCTAAATGGAACCAGATATAAATGTGTTAGGGAAGAGGAACTTCTATGTTTGAAATATATTTGGTTTATTCCCCCTTCTCATTCCTCTTGAGTGCAAAATTTCCCAGAAAAAACCCCTGATTTTCCCTGTTGGAAGAGGCTCTGAGTGGTTGGATTCAAAGTTTAGAAATTTTAATTTAAATTACAGAATTAGATAGTGTTTAGGTCTGCACACTAGACTTGGGACATCACAACTTACTTGGATGAGAGGGGGTTATCACTCCCTATATAGGTCTTGTCCTCTTGATCCTACCATAAGATATTTCTATAGTGGATTGGATTCCTTGCATCTTCAGTCTCTCAACCTCTTCTTCTCTGGCTTCCTTTCTAGACTTCCTGCCAGAATTTTTGGAGAGCTTCTCAATAGAATCATCACTAGAGGAACCTGAACTTTCAGTTTGTTTCTTTTTATCAATATCTGCATATGAGGGAGAGGATTTAGTTCCATTAGGGGAAGGAAGATTTTGATGCAAGAGTTTATCCTCTATGGCCAACTCTGATCATGTTGCACTAGTTAGTTTCATTAGACTTGATATTGCTTCAGGAATTTCAACAAGCGCCAAAGAATGGTGCGGTTCTCCTTCTTCTAAGATTACTGTATCTTCAACAGAGTTCAAGACAACGTTAATGTTAGAGTGAATCTTAGCATATTCTAACTTTGCTTAAGCTTCAACATCCCGAACTTGTGGTAGATCACCTTCTTCTATGATGACCAAATCCTCCGAGGGACTTAAAACAACAAATTTATTGGAGGCTGGAATAGGATTTTCAACTGCCTGGGCATTCTTCCCGGCTGAAAAAACACTGTTTTTAACCTTTACTTCATTACCGATTTTTCTTTTGGCCTGATTAGATTGTCCCGATTTCTGGATTTGAGTCCACTGGGTCTTTTCTTTTTCAGTATCATCTTCTAATTTTTTTTTACAATTTCGGGCGAAATGACCGTAGTCATGAAAAAATCGACACTTAAACGGGATTTGTTCGTAATCTAACTCCTAGATATGAGACCAATCAACAACGGTTAGGTTAATTGCCTCAGGAAGACCAGTTTCCAAGTCAACCTCCACGCATATTCTAGCACAAGAGAATTGGTCTTTCCTTTCTACCCTATCAATATATTTATCGAGCTTGTTTTCAATGGCTTCTAGGGATTCTGAACTCCAACAATGCAAGGGTAAATGGGGAAGTCTTACCCATACAGGAACTGCCGATGGAACATCTTGAGTAGGGTCAAATTCTGGGCTCCATTTGTTCAGGTAGAGCCCCTTAGGGCCCATGAAGTATGGACCATTACGAAAAATGAGATCACGATCCTCTGGAGAGTCAAAGACAAATACATAATACACTCTTCCTACAAAGTGACTTCTAATCCCTTCAGAAACTAATACATAATACCCTCATCCTTCAATTGCCTTTGGAGATGGCCAAAGCCCTGTGAATTGGCCAATAAGACCACGCTCAGCAAGGCTTAAAGCCGATTGACAAGTCCGTTTTGCAGGAAGTTCCACAGAAGGAATATCGACCTTCTTAACAAATTTCTGCAATGGGCCTCCCTTCCTCTTCCCACAGGAAGCTATCAGCCTCTTGAAAGCATCAAGTTCCAGTGAAAGAGGAAGAGGAGGATCCCTCCCGGAATCCATGGGAACCAGATTAGATGGCCAAACTCCAGAAGAAAAAGCAACTCCTCTTACCACAACCACAACCTGAAGAAGCTAAATAAGATCCTATGCAGAAGCCTGCACACAAAAGACAAGAAGCAACCAACGATCTCCAACGAAGCCAAGAAAGCTAGCACAAACAATCTTGAAACTGCAAAAACTTCAAAGAGAACAAGATCTCTTTCAGCAGAGAACAACACCAAGGAACACAACCACTAGAAACGAGCTCCTCCACAGAGCAAAGAAGCCCAGGCCCTCCCACAGGGCCAAAGAAACTTCAATGAACAAAGCCCGAGAGCCAAATTCAAGAAGAAAACTACAAAAGAATTTTTGAAACGAGTTCTTGGATCGAAGACTTACAATCCCAAGAAAAACCCACGGCTCAGCCCTTAATTTTCAAAAGTGTTCGATCCTTTGAAAACCTCTTCAAGAATAGGATCTAATAGAATGTTATGACATTTTTGATATTTTATGGCCGACCAAATAATTATTTCAGAGTCCCCAAAGATTTGGATCTGGTTTATATTTTTCTTTTCTCAAATAGTAGTAACAATTTTAGTGATATCAGTTTCGTGAAATTATTTGTGCCTACCCCAAGCCCCATTTTCATTTTGATGGTGTGTGATCTAGGGAGATATAAAACCGCCCCACCTCCACAGACTTGGACATTGTTTTGTGAAGCACTATCGAAGTAATACATTTGAATGTTGTTACTGCAAGTTGTATATTTTGGAATTTTTATCCGTGAAACACAAACAGTCTGCTTAATGTGGGCATATAACCCCAACTGGATGGGGATAAGTAATCAATAATTGTTGCACATAATATGTGCTTTCTATAGCCCAAATGAGTGAGATGTGTCAAATATGTCATGTTGGTATGACATGTGTCGGCTCTAAAAAATATACTTGGTCTGTCATGTTCAGTTCTAGCATCCAGTTGCAAAGACTAATACACAAGACAACTCATTTGTGGATATAAAAAATTATAATGAACCCATAAAAAAATTGTTGGAATAATTTCTCGATCGAAAGAACTCACTCATTTCAATATCTAATAACATGGTTGACTAAGATTCTTTTGTGTTGAGAGAGGGAAATAAGAATGTTCCCAAACCGTTACACATTGTCATGGACACATATTGACATTTGATTAGAATAAATTGTTATTGACATTTGATTAGAATAAATTGTTTGCTTGGTTCAACTAAACCAAAAAAAATAATTTCACTACACCTTTAAAGTATATTCCCTTTGAAACCAATAATCCTTTGAAAACAATAAACCTTAAAAAATATACATGTAAGATCAGTCTTGATTTTTTTTTTTTTACAATGAAAAGAGCCGCTAGTTTACACTTACTGATATTCACTGCTTACAACAAATAATATTATGCTCTTGAAGACGATTTATAACCAACACGCTATAAATTATATTTTCAACGGTGAGGATATATGTATGGTTACTATAGATATATTTTGAAACGAGGTGCCATAATTCTTTGCAATTATATTGATTTTCATACTCAAGTTTAAAATTTGAAAATATATGTCACCCACATTTGGCCACTCTGGGCTTGAAATTACACATCACTATTCTTTAAGTGGAAGCATATGCTTTTATGCTTGATATGTCACTAGTTTAGTCTAAATGCATTAAGAAATCCCATATGCTTTTATGCTTGATATGTCACTAGTTTAGTCTAAATGCATTAAGAAATCCCATTTTTAGCTGCTCATAAATTATTGAAGGAAGATGTTTTGGTCAGAATCATAGTTGAGATAAGAGATATCATCTACAAATTGAAAGTATTGATATTTATTTTATTTACAAGTATTCAATTCATTTTTATATTAAAATTAATTATGAAAAATTAAAATTACTAACATAGATTCATTTGAACTCTAGATCTACCAAGCGTTGAGAGGGATCAAATCCTTTCATTTGTAAACTCCTTTTAGAATGTTAATGATCTTGAGGAAAGGTTTTCACTTCAATGGAGTTGATCCCTTTTGGTGTTTGATAAAGCCAGAGCTAAGATGGATATGTGCTTGTAACAATGTCAAAATGACATTTTAATTATCAAATATCTTTATATTGTCACATATTTTGGATTTGTATTCGTATATAATAAAATGGGTTTCTTCTTGTACTGGATTTTCTAATGTCGTAAGATATTACATTATTGATTAAATATTTGAATCATTTACATTGTGAATATGGACAAAGGTGAAATCAACACGCTTATTGAAACAAAATAGTTAAAATATAAAAATTAATATTATTGAAAAAATATATGATTTTTTTATAATTAAGTTAAATGCTAAATATATGAATGGTTTACCTAGTTACAACGAACATATGTGTAATCATCTCAATATTTAAACACAATAAATAAAATATAAAAATAAATATTATTATAAACAATAATTTGATTCTTGAATTATTGATTGAAAATTTGTAAAAATAAAAAAACAAAAATTATATTTGCATATCCTCCCAAACAAGGGCCTTTTATTTATTTCCATGAATTGGTGACTACTCAAATTTAACCATTGATTCTCATTAACATAATGAACACACTGATGCTATATAAATATCATAGGTACCGATGTTTTTTAACAATATAAGCACCAATGATTTTACTCCAAACTATACGCATTGATGCTCATTTGAATGGAGTGCACTAGTGCGTATTGTCAAATTATACACACCTAGATTTTCACAACATAATATATGCACTGGTATGTCAACATTAAAATTTATGCAGTGGTGCATTGACATTAAATGTAATCACTTGTGTGTGTATATACAACACACCGGTGTTGTTACAATATTATATTAGCAATGGTGTGCCTGCTTTAAAATTGATGCACTAGTGTGTTTTCTTCCAAGGTATGCACCTGTGCATGCAATATAATTAAAAATCACTAATTAAAAAACATCCAATGCAACCTATGGCCACACATATTTTTTTAGTTATAGTGAATGTCCATTATAAAGACCACAAAAACCTATGTCATAGCCTTTGCTACAGGGTGTTTTCCTTGTAGTGCGGGATTTTTAAATATTTTTGTTGTTCATGCTCAAATATATTGTACTAGCATATTGAATATGTTTTTTTTGACACACTTCATGTTTTGGGGCTTGTACACTATCCTATTTTGTGGTATTACAAGATGAATGTGTTATTTCCAAGGGTGCCTTTAATATTGGTCAAGACAACATGCAACAATGTCATTTTATACAATCACGTTTTGAATTCTAAAAGAGACATTAATAGGAAATTGTTCTTGTGCCAATGATATGAGTCTACTAGATGACAAGAGCTCGGGCCTAGAAAAAAAGGTGGCTTTTTACAATATTGGTCACTCTTGATTTTTGCTAAGCATGGTATAATAATATCTTGGTCACTCCAGATTTCGGTTTTGATTTATCTTTGGTACTATATGCAAATCTAAATAATATCTTTACAACATGTGTGGGGATTTCACAATTCAACATTATGATATATCATTTTGGGATTTACAGTGTAGAATATTTAGTCATTTAGTATGATGCATATCTTATGATAATTAGTCATAATGACTAATATCTTATGGGGTAAAATAGTCCACTTCAAACTCATTACATTAGGTGATGTCTGGAAGGGAAAACAAGTGGGATTGAAACTAGAGAAATGACTCGCAGATCAATTATGATCTCTAGGAATTACATATAACAACTAATAATTCCTAAGAAGGTCACCCATACCAAGATTCCTTTTGCTCAAGCACACTTAACCATAGTGTTACAGAGAGAAACTTCCTATGGCTTGGGGCATACCACAACAGACAACTTGACATAAAAAATCAATCTTTCCCAATATGCAAGAGAAACCAAACATCTAACACTAAGGGATATCGAATCGTACCTTGTTCTGGATGGTTGAAGTAGATCCCCATTGAGCTTTTCCAATTCACACTTGCTTTAGTAATTCGCTCTCAACAACAACAAACAAGACAAGCATGCTCTATAATAATGTGTTAGACCTACTCTAGCATATATATTCAATAATGTATAAGCATTTCAAATACATCCATGAAAAAAACATTCATATTCAAATGCACATCATTGGACATGAAAAGATATTTCTATTAATAAAATCAGAGATTACAAGAGTGACAACCTCTGCCGGCACGTCTATGAACCGGAGAAATCGAGTCCTCCACCTAAGCCTCCACCACCTCAATCCTCCATCTCTCGATAGCAAGCTCACAACACAAAGGCAAGCTTGAGAAGAACACAAAGTGCTCCAAAGGGACAAAGGGATGCAGACTCAAGTATAAGCAAACTGAGGCAACAATGGACTATAGTTTCTTTGCTCTTCAATTCCCTCTCTTTAATGTATCCAAGGGGTTCCTTATATAGCACTCCAAAATGGTAAAGGAGGGTCGAATCCGAGCGTTCTCAAGGCATATGGAAGGACAAGATTCAAGTTATTCAGACTCATATGAGGAAAATTTCAAAAAATGTTTGGACTTAGGTACACATCCCGATGTACGTGGGTTTGAGGCTAAAAGTCACGTGTACACGCAAGTATAGGTTTAAAATTCGCGTACAACAATAAACAAGGTTTTTTTAGGGATTCTATTGGAACATCAAAGGATAATACAAGTCCATGGGGTCTAAAGAGTCTGCAAAGGGACATGGAAGGTCATAAATATGTGATCAACCATGTGTGGTAAAATCAGCTATAACAGATTCCCCCTAATGTGTGAGGTCAGAGGGGTAACATGATGGCCGAAATACATTATAAAATCCATCCCAGAAGTGGAGTAATGAAGACCCAGGTGGAAGAACTAGCCACTCATCAGTACAATACAATAATGAATCTTTGCATGTGACTACAAATACATGGAATAGACCCAGATACATAAGAGTACAATGGCCATGAATAGGCATGCTATACGAAATGTATCATATGTGGTCATCGCCACGTACAATATACAATGAATCAGAATCTCCAAAGTGGATGAAGATATACAATAGATTAAGATCTCCATAATCGCTGAATATATCTGATATACACTGGAATCAAATCATGAGAGCTGATATCTCATGAATACTGGTGCAATCAAGGAGGTAGAATACATGGAATGCCACCAAGCTGGAAGGTCTTCTACACGAAACAATATGAGTACATGTCCTACTATGTGAATAGATGTGTCGAGGTCAAACGTAGTAGTCCATCGTCTGATTACCGGTCATTGATGTATAACGTTAACAGATGGGAGATCACTCATGGATAATGAAAATGGGAATCAAGGTACAAAGTGCAATCTAACAAGTGTGAATAGATGTGTTGAGGTCGAACACTTGGAAGAATCCATTGATCAGGGGACATTGATGTATTCCCAAAACTATCGATGGTGAGAGAACCTACCATTGATGACTGTAAGTCTCAAGGCACTCAAAGGACTCTAGACTCCTATTTTAGAATAAATGATCTGATGTCGATGGAATGGAATCTGCTGGAAGGAGGGCATTAAGGCATCCCCCATCAACCAACACGAGGTACTTAGCAATGCTGTATAACGTGGAAGAAATCAAATAAGATGTGTACGAACCAGTAACAGTACTAGGAATGGCCGACATGCAAAGTCAAGATAACTGAGGAATGACTGACTCAGGCTTCAACT
The DNA here is from genome assembly GCA_001517045.1 of Pseudotsuga menziesii. Classification (NCBI taxonomy): domain Eukaryota; kingdom Viridiplantae; phylum Streptophyta; class Pinopsida; order Pinales; family Pinaceae; genus Pseudotsuga; species Pseudotsuga menziesii. The sequence goes on along the minus strand of LPNX010005426.1, from coordinate 157,652 downwards.
TCCTTTGAACAAGAGCATAAAGGCAAATGGTGATTGAAGGTAGGTAGCATGGACTCAATATGCAGACTAGGACATCTCTGTGACACATAAGGCATCAATAGAGGCTCCATAGGGACTGGAAGCTTAACCAGTCGGTGGAGATAAACTCAGAGTAATGAGTACAGCTCCTAAAGTCAAACGAATAAACCAACCAATGGATGTGATATACAATGTTCTGTTCAAAGGTGACACGACTCGACTGCTGCCAAATATAACATCTTTTCCTGTCCAAATTTTTGGTTTTTTCATTTTTTTGGACTTTTTTTCAGATATTTTGAAAAGCTTGAAAAAGAATAAAAGTGCTTTATAGTACAAATCTATGAGGAGACAAGTGTCAGGGGGCAAGAAAACTAGTTCCAAGAAGTGGAACATGCCTATGCTCAATGCAAGGATATATGTGTAGGATAACGACGCTCGAGGGAATGTCTCCTCCCGATAAACGGGATGATCAAGCTGCAAAGGATATATGTGCAGGATAACAAAACTTGGGGGAAGGTCTCCTCCTGATAAATGAGATGATCAAGATGCAAATGATATATAAAGAGGCTCTTCTTAGCTAGACAAGAGACAAGCTTGAGCTATGTGGCTGATAACTCAAAGTCAGGGAGCTGGCATAAAGCTCAAGAAGGTGAGCAAAACTCATGAAATACAATTACCACTTGATATATACAAGGGAGTCATGAGGGAAATGGGCAGCATAAAGTTCAAGAGGAGTATGAATCTCTTGCTTAAGGAAATGGTGGGACTAAAAAGGGGCTCCCACAACCTACATGAGGCATCTCAACATGGGCGCCAAATGCAACATAGGATCTAACTAGGGCACCCATGTATAGGAAAGATCTACCATTCACATGATACCACTTCTAATAGCAGCATGAAGGTTCCGTGATATCATGAAATGGGTTCGTACCTAAGGTTAAAATGAAACGATCATAAGGTCATGCAAAATGCAGGTGGATGTGAAATCCTAACCTATATGCCAGTTTAGACATGATACCTGTAATGGGCACGAATGGGTCAAATCCTGAGCGAGAGCGTACAAAAATGGACCCTACATCACAACAATATTAGTCCAAAACAACTGGAAATGGCCAGTAAAGAGTCCAAACTACATGGTATAGGGAGGATTGATCATGACAACAACAATCAAATGAAACAGTGCGGTGGGCGATGGGACATAGGAAGGAATGTAAGGTGTAGACCCAACGTTCACGTATCCACTACCACCCCCGTGAGGGTGAACACTAGTGTTAAGACCAGGAAAAGGGAGTAAAAATCCTCAACAAATGGAGTAGAGGATGGAATATGACCATTCCCAAATCCATGAGCATGGTAAGGGGCTATGATGCTCCCAAGTCCGACACCAGAGTCCGTATTAGGACTAAGGATGGGTGACAGGATACCAGGCATGCCGAAAATAAAAGGATCCGAATACAAGAGAACAGAAATATACTCAAGTAACCACGATCCCAAAATCCCACTAGCGCACAAAGAGCACACTCCTAAGAGAATATACAACAAAAATACAAGCAAACCAAGGGGAGGATATGTGAGCTCTCGAATGTAGTAGGTATGTCTCACCTAGGAGAGGCTCGAAACTCCCATACACTACAAGCGAAGGTACGTAACCAATTCTAGTGGCCCTCAGCTTCAACGCATATAACGACTATGCTGTCCGACCCCTACCTGGACAGGACACCTACATAATAACCTCTGCAAGTACCGCCTGCGATACCTAGGTAAGGAAACTAAGGTCACCCCAATATAATAAATGCCCAGGCAGACAGTCATAGGAGGGATCGACCGTATGGGCAGGGTAGCAAAGCCCAAACTCAAAAGAGCCCCCAGATACAAATACGATCTTGGAAATATCTCTTGCACTCACAAAAGTGACCAAGGGCTATCCTAATCAAAATCGTTTGCGCTGCCTCGTGCTTAAATCCCATGTAAGAGGAGCATCCCGAGAAACACTAATTATACCAAGGGTTTCACACTCTCACTTGGACAGAAACCTACTTGTTTTGTTTAGTGGTCTTGGAGAGTTGACTCACAATGAACTATTCCAAGACCCTAAAACCTATTCTTGTTGATGCATCCTATAAAAGAAAAGAGTGTAATTAATTTTATTTAAGCGTTGATTTTAGTTGGCTGTGATTAATCAAAGGGTAAATGGTTGTGCAACTAATGAAGTTATGACTCAGCAGTGAAGTAAATATGCACACCTAACAAGCAATGGCAAGTGCAATGTGTAGAATGAAGAACGGGGTATGCCACTACATGAGGTGCAAGATTTTTCCTTTCCGAATGTCAATGCAATCCTTCCTATATGAAAGCCTAAATACAACTCTCATCCAATCAATCCAATGCAAGTACCTCCTCAAGTCCATATGTGAGATGCAAGTAAGAATGCAACTATTTTGTATTTTCAATATAAAAGAATGAAAATTCAATAAAAGTCATTAAAAACCTCAGTCTCTACAGCAAGTATAAGAAACAAGCCAAGAAAGACACCGAGACAAAAAGGCTAATGCACTAATAGCAAAAAACATGAGATAAATGACTACAACTAATTCAAAGAAAAATCAATGAAAAAGTGGTCTCTGGTCACAAAAGCAGCAGTCAATAGATACCATAAGAACCCATGAAGACCCAACCACACTCACAACCCACCCATAAAATTCCCAGAACATCAAACTCAACCAAAAGGGAGGATGTACGCGACTGTATAAATAACAACAACGTATGTATGTGACCTTTGGCCAAAAACTTGCATGTATACGCGACTTTTGGCCAAAAACCCGCGTATGTGTGCGAATTTTAGCCAGAAACCTGCGTATACAGAGAATAAAGAGGTAAAAAGCAGGCAAAGGGTCAAACAACTCAAGGGGAGTGTCAATGGATGAACATACTACTAAATGCAAAACAGAAACGAGGAGAAACAGAGAGCAAATCAAGAATATCAAGCCCATTGTTCTCCCAACCCCAAACAAAAACAAGGAACATCCCCAGTGGAGTCACCAATTTTATTACGGAGAGAAACTTCCTATGGCTTGAGGCATACCACAATCGATAGCTTGACACCAGAAATCAATCTTTCCCAATATGCAAGATAAAACAAACATCTAACACTAAGGGATATCGAATCGTACCTTGTTCCAGATAGTTGAAGTAGATCCCCATTGAGATTTTCCAATTCACACTTGCTTTAGTAATTTTCTCTCAACAACAACACACAAGACAAGCATGGTCTATAATAATGTGCTAGACCTACTCTATCATATATATTCAATAATGTATAAGCAATTCAAATACTTCCATGGAAACAATATTCATATTCAAATGCACATCATTGGAAAGGAAAATATATTTATGTTAATAAAATAAGATATTACAAGAGTGACAACCTCTGTCGGCACGTCTACGAACTAGAAAAACCGATTCCTCCACCTGGGCCTCCACCACCTCAATCCTCCATCTCTCGATATCAAGCTCACAAGACAAAGGCAAGCTTGGGAAGAACACAAAGTGCTTCAAAGGGACAAAGGGATGCAGACTCAAGTATAAGCAAATTGAGGCAACAATGGACTATAATTTCTTTGCTCTTCAATTCCCTCTCTTCAATGCATCCAAGGGGTTCCTTATATAGCACTCCAAAAGGGTAAAGGAGGGTCGAATCCGAGCATTCTCAAGGCATATGGAAGGCCAAGAGTCAAGTTATTCGGACTCATATGAGGAAAATTCCAAAAATGTTTGGACTTATGCACACATCCCGATGTATGCGGGTTTGAGGCTAAAATTTGCGTGTACACGTGAGTATAGGTTTACAAGTCGCGTACAACAATAAACAGGGTTTTTTTAGGGATGATCTTGGAACATCAAAGGATAATACAAGTCCATGGGGTCTAAAGAGTCTGCAGAGGGACAGGGAAGGCCATAAATATGTGATCAACCATGTGTGGTAAAATCAACTATAAGACATAGTTCATCCCACTTAAATTACGACCCCAAATGGGAAACCTTATCAAGTTCAATGCCTTATGAACTATTCATTTAATGATCTCTACTTTTTATTCAAGCAAGCATGGAGATTTAACACTCCAACTTTATGATATATCATTTCAGATTCATTGTGTATAATATTAATTCATTCAACATGATCCATCTCCTATGATCATTAATCATAATGACCAATCATTCATGAACTTGAATACTCCACTTAGCACTAATTGCTTCAAGTGATGCTCATAAGGGTGAACAAGTGGGATTGAAACTATTGAAATGAATCACACAACATCAATAATGACCTCTTGAACTTGCACTTAGTAACTCTAACTTCTCAAAATCACTCATACTTAGACTCCTTTACCTCATCCACACTCACCCTTGGACTTTTCCCATATCCACCTCCCATGAGCATTAATCACAATGTCTTTATAAAGTTCTTGACAATAAATTTCTAAGAATTGTTTTCCATATGCATAGGCCTTATTTCTAGTACCTCCACCATAAACCAAAATATTTAGTGACTTTTTGCTGAATTTAAAATAGTATATTGGCCTTGACTTGGTGAAGTAGATGAGCATCGTATGATGTTAATAATTTTTTTTATTTTTTATTTTTTAATCTTAGCTTGTGTTATTTTTCTAGGTGCCTATATTTGACTCCCATAATAGGACTTTATGCATTTTCAGGAAAATATTAATGCTTGAAATTCTATATTCTACTCTGGGCAATTGTCTTCTTATTTTATTGATGGAATCCACAAAATTTTACCTTAAGCAATAAATTACTCTTGTATGTTTCTAACAGTTTTTTTTAGTGAAGGAGAGGTTTGGGTAGTTTCCATACTCTCATACTCTCCAAATGCCTTTTAGAGATCTTAATTCTTGTGATCTTTATTTTTAAAGCTTCTTCAACAATATCGCCCTACGTGTATATTCCCTTTATGGAGATCTTACAATCATTTATGCTACCAATGCTTTATATTGGAGAGATACACATATGATTCCTACTTCATATTCACTTTGGTTATGAAGTAATATTTCTATCAATTAAAGGTAGGCCTTCAATGACCTATTGTCACTATCTCAGTGAGGGTTATAAGAATAATTTTTTTATTGCATTGATAGGAATAAACCTCTAATACAATATATTTCATAACCTTATAAAAGTTCGCTTTTAAGAATGGAGTTTTCTATCATATTCTCCTTTTCCCATTTTATACTCTTCCGCGTTGTAAGGGTCATAATGAGAGATTGGTCCGACAACAAGGTCAACTTTGATACATTGTGAAAATATCAAATATTTTCATTCAATCCCTATCAAATGTTTCAATTTTGTGAGTGACGTAGCTAAAAATCCTATTAAGAGACCGACCCATCCTTATAAAAGGAACCTTCATAGAAAATGAGTTGGACATCTTGGAAGGATTAATGTACCATGATCACCAATTCCACATTTTGGGTGGAAGAATTTGCTATGGAATTTATGTGAGAAAAATTGGCTATTTCCTTAAAAAGCTTTACAAGGTTAACGTCCATGAATACTTAACAACCACTTAATATACTCCTTATGATATCATCCATTAATAGTTTCCACTTGTGTAGCATCAATAAAAGGAGCACAAGACCTCTTTAAGACAACTAAAACTTTCATGCACGATAAAAGACTATGTTTGTTTAACCTAGATATGTCTTTTAAATAACAAAATGTATAATTCAAAATATTTTCTGATGTAAGATTAAATCCATTTGGTTTGTGGTTAGTGTTATAGTGTTATTTTTCATGCCAGTTATGTGTGAATCACTTATGTCACATGCATATTTGGGTTTGGTGAATGGAATCACTTATGTGCATGCATGTTACATGCATATTTGGGTTAGGTGAATGGATTAGATATGAGGATTGCATGGGTCATTTAGAGGCATGCATTATATGTGTAGGTATGTGTAGGTAGGTGCATGGGTTAGTTATCTTATTGCTATTATGTGTCTCATTTATGTGTGTGGTAGTGTAATTTATTTTAGGTGTGGCATTTATGTATGTGGATTAGGTGAATGAGTCTATGTGCATCAGTTATGTGAATGTATTACATGTGTTGTTAGGTGTATCACTGATCTCAAGGGTGTCTTTTATGCATGGGGATGTGGGTAGGTGCATAGAATGGGTGTGTTGCTTATGTGCTTGAATGCATCACTTATGTATGTGGGGTAGGTGCATGGGTTACTTATGTGAGTAAGGTTCTTTTGAATTATATGCACATATAGGTGTATAAGATGGTGCATTGCTTATTTTAGATGTAAAACTTATGTGTGTGGATCTATCGGTTAGATATTTTGTTTGTGTTTGTAGCGTCCCCATACCCCATAATGCGGATAATTAAAAAAAAATTCTTCAAGAACCCTTGTTCTCCTTTCGAAACACAGGGCATGCACGTTAACACCCTCTTCAACATTCATTCTCAAGCTTACTAACCACTGTAACAGTCGTTTCTCCCTTAACGTATCCCCTTTGCGACCAGAATTACCTCTTCCGCACTGAACCTGCCATTTTTGCCTTCCTCTTTCTTCCCTACGGAACTCAGAAAATGAAACACAGAACACGACGAAAACATTAACCTTCCGCCCAGAACTCAGAAGTTGGAAACTCAAAACATGATGGAGTCCTTCGAACCTCTTTCCACCTTTCCACCTTCCTCCCAGAACTTGGAAGTCGAAAACATAACGTTCGATGGAGTCCTTCAACCATGGTTCCGCCTTCCAACTTCAGAACTCGGAAGTCGGAAACATAACGTTCGATGGATTCCTTCAACCACGGTTTTGCCTTCTGTCTTCCGCCCTTCTGCCTTCCGCCTCCCGAACTCAGAAGTCAGAAAACCAACTTCTCCCTTGCCTTTTCTCCTATTTTCCACCTTCTGCCTTTCGCCTTCTGCAGGAGGATTCCAAAGTGTGAAAAACACACTTTCTGTTTTGTTTCAACTTCTCTTTTCCGGTTTCGTCCTTCTGCCTTCCCCAGGCTGATTTCAAGGGGCAAAAACGCTAAGTCAGATGCATTCTGACTCTGTAACAGGCTTCTAGCCTCCATGAAATTAGGGAAAATGCATTAAAACATACAAGGCATAAACAATGCAAGTGCAGGGACATTCATTCAACAGTAACATCTACTTTAACTCATTCATAAGCAATCAACATAATCATTTCATTCTTAAGCAAATACATTGCAAAATAACACAACAGAGAATACTTATCTTGAACGATGAAGCTATCTCGCAACTAGCTATGTCGCTGCAACGTTCCACCCAACCAAAGGCCAGTGTGTTCATTAATCTCTCACCACCACTGCCACCCTCGAGCTGGGCATGATTTCCACAAGGAACTAGGGAAAAACAGGCTCACACATAGCCAACACAAATAAAAACACAATCAAACCAACCTACAGTTGGGTTTCTCAGGCTACTAAGGCAATGACTCATGCCTGGTCAAATGCTCACCACAACTCAACCAAACCAACCAACAGTTGGGTTTCTTAGGCTGCTAAGGAAATGACTCACACTTGGTCAAATGCTCACCACAACTCAGCCAAACCAACCAACAGTTGGGTTTCTCATGCTACTAAGGCAATGGAAAGGTAGAATTTCTAAGCTAGTGAGCTCAACCACAAAGCTATGGACACCTACTCCAGATCTATCTAGCTTGGCATTCCACAATATCTACACACCCAACACAAGGAAGTATTCCATTCACTGCTACACAGTTCCCTCAGGCTATACCTTCCCTTCCATTTCTCTTCAGGGTGTGCATAAAGGATTAGCTAGCCCCTCTTGATCTGTTTGTGAGGTTCCTCTCTTCACTAGGTTTATCAGCCAATTCTGGGCCTCTTCCACTACTAAGTCTTTCAGACCAAAAGAGGTATGCACGTCACAACAACCCACAAGGAAACACAACAACACAGGCTTCACTCCGTAACACAGAGAAAATAGGGTTCCACACCACAATGGACGACAATGCAAGTGAAATGAACAATCACCAATATAAAAACTTCCCCCCAACCTAGGAGAGTGAACAACCCCTAATCGATCTGATTCCCTGATAGAATGAATTGAATGAGCACAATGTTCATATCAAGACAGGGTTGACAGGCTGGGCACACAATTCTGGTTTTCTTGCTTCACAAGCAAGAACACGACTTCTGCAGACTACAGGATTGCTCAGTCACGAAATCGATTTCCATGCCTTGCTCTGCCTAAGGAATTAACTGCCTCAACCAATTTCCTGCAAGAAAATTGAATGATCGATCATAGGGACGAACCAAGGTAGACGGTTAAAGAACATGTAACTTTTGAACAGGTCTACAGCTGAGATCAACCATCAAACATATCGACGACGCACCACGATTTTGTTGATTCAACTAACGTGACTTAAGAAAGTTTTCATGTGCGCAAAAATTCTATCCAAGAGGATTTATTCAGTCACGCGTATGCTTGGGTGACTTGGACGACAAATCAACGGAGGTTTTTATGCTGATTAAATTGGGTTTTGTGATGATTGAGCCTACAATCACTAACCTGACATCTGCTGGTTTAATCCCTCTCTGTTCCTCTATGAAATCATGCCCCCATATCTTTTCACATTGCATTGCATAACTAGCTGTGGTATTTTATTAAATTGTGTATTTACATGATCACTTCAAAATGTGTTGTTCCTGACCAACACTGTCACCATAGGCATCAAGCTTGATCACCTATACAAAACACCAGATAAATGGCAAGGCCTTAGCCTTGATCTCCATGCCATGATCTGAATACAATATATACATAATGTGCAATTCAATACCATGGAGTCAAAACCGGGGCACACATTCCCCTCCCCCTTGGGGTCAAAACCGGGGTGTTACATTCCCCTCCCCCTTGGGGTCAAAATCGGGGTGTTACATTCCCCTCCCCCTTCATTAGCACTGTCCTCGATGCTTTTCAAAATTGAACAAAAATGGATGTGCCAATTGCATGGCATCCTCCAACTTCCACATAGCCTCTTTAGGGACGTAGTGCTCCCAATGTACCTTCACCTATCCAACAGCTTGATTACAGAGCTCTGTGACCTTCCTATCGAGGATGCACAATGGATCTGTTTGGAGCTCTCCCTCGGGTTCCACCTAAATCACATCCCAATTTATCACATGGTTAGGATCATGCATATATTTGTTAAGCAAAGAAACATGAAAAACATTATGAGCTCTAGTGCTAGCATGCAATGCAAGTCTATATGCAACTGACCCTGTTCTTTCAAGCACTTCAAACGACCCACATTATCTAGGTGACAGCTTGGCACAATTTCCAAGATTCAAGGAACTCTTTCTTGCCCTCACTTTGAGGTAAACATGATCCCAACACTGAAATATCTATGCACTCTATGCTTATCTGCATAGCTTTTTTGTCTATCTTGGGCTGCTTTCAGGTTCTTCCTGATCTTTGTAACCTCCTGCTCCATTTCCTTGAGCAATTTTGGACCAAGCACAATCCTATTCACTGGATTATCCCAAGCCACAGGTGTCCTACACCTTCTTCCATACAAAGCTTCATATGGACTCATCCCCAAGGATGCTTGTTGTCCATTATTATAGGAAAATTCTACTGAGTGTAAATAATCCTCCCACTTGGATGGTTTGTCCATCACATACATGTGGAGCATGTCTTCCAGCACTTGATTCACCCTCTCTGTCTGATCATCAGTCTAAGGATGTTAGGCAGTGATGAAGTTCAACTTGGTACCCAAATCTGCAAACAAACCCTTCCAAAAATTGGAAGTGAACTTGGGATCCCTGACAGAAACTATTGCCTTAGGAAATCCATGCAATCTAAAAATATCCTCCATGAATATTTTTGCAATGGCATCAGTCTTATACGTGTACTTGACATGTATAAAATGTGATGCCTTTGTCAACTTGTCCACCACAACCAAGATGGAATCATGTTGTCTCCAAGTCATTGGAAATCCTGTAATAAAATCCATGGAAATAACTTCCCATTTCCATTTTGGAACTTGCAAAGGATGCAACAAACCTGCTGGGTGTTGATGCTCAGCCTTCACCTGCTGACATTTCATGCACTTTGAAATATTCTCAGCAATTTCCTTCTTCATTCCTGGCCAAAAATACTGCTTTCTGGCTGTAGCAATTGTATTCTGATATCTTGGGTGACCCGAATATGGAGCTTGATGGATCTCATCCATAACAATTCTCCTCAAGTCTGCTACATTTGGAATATAAATTATGTTCTTATAGGTAATAATTCCATCTTCTTCTAATTTATATCCCTCATATTTATTTTCACTTTATCCTTTATTTGCACATACACTTCATCTTCAGCAGTATGATTAACAATATGTTGTCTCAAATCTGATTGGAAAATACTAAGAGATGCCACATGCATTCATGCACCTTCCTGCTGAGTGCATCAACCACCTTATTCTCTTTTCCTTTTATGTGTTTGATTTCAAAATAAAACTCACACAAAACTCCAGCTATCTAGCTTTCCTATCATTTAGAGTTGGTTTATCAAACAAGTACTTCAGACCACATTGGTCTATCCTTAACTCATTTTTTCTTCCCATTAAGTAACGCCTCCACATCTTGAGAGCATGTACTATGTATGCAAATTCTAAATCATGAGTGGCATAGTTCTTCTCATGATCCTTCAATTTTCTTGACTCATAGCATACCACGTGGTTGTCTTGCATAAGAAATCCTCCAAGTGCTTGATTACATGCATCAGTACATACCACAAAATCTTTCTTTGGGTCTGCAATTTTCAAAACTGGTGCACTTGTGAGAAGATTCTTCAACTGATGGAAGCTTTCTTTACACCTTGGTGTCCATTCAAACTTTATCCCTTCTTTTGCAAAGAAGTGATTGAATGTGCAACCTTGGAGAATCCTTCAATGAACCTCCTGTATTAACCTGCAAGTCCCATAAAAGATCTTACATCTGTCACATTTCTTGGAGTAGGCCAATTCATAATGGCCTCAATATTTTTCAGGGTCTACAGATATTCCCTCCTCTGAGATGATGTGACCCAAATAATGAATTCTATCTTTATAGAAGTCATATTTGCTCAACTTTGCATACAACTTATGCTCCCTTATCAATTTCAAAGTCAGCCTCAAATGTTCTTCATGCTCTTCCTCATTCTTAGAATAAATAAGAATTCCATCAAGGAAAACGAGAACAAACTTGTCCAAATACTTGCTGAAGACACTATTCATGAGACACATAAATGTAGCTGGTGCATTTGTGAGACCAAATGGTACCACTACAAACTCATAATGTCCATACCTTGTTCTAAAGGCTATTTTCTAAATATTTTCATCCTTGATTCTTACCTGATGGTACCCAGACCTCAAGTCAATCTTGGAAAATACCTTTGATCCTCTCATTTGATCAAAGAGGTCATCAATTAGAGGTAAAGGGTATTTATTCTTCAAAGTGACTTTGTTCAACTGCCTGTAATCAATACACAACCCGAGTGTACCATCTTTCTTTTTGACAAACAACACTGGTGCTCCCCAAGGGGACACACTTGGCCTGATTTACTTCTTTTCCAACAACTATTGCAGTTGCATCTTCAGCTCTAGCATATCTGGCGTGCTCATCCTGGAGGGTGTCTCAGACATCGGTGCTGCTCCAGCCACAAGTTCAATTGTAAAATCAATGTCCCTATTTGGAGGAAGTCCTGTAATTTCATCAGGAAAAACATCCCCGAATTCCTGCGATACATGAAATTCCTCCATCCTGCGAGTTTCATTCTCTACTACCTCCAACACATGGGTTGCATATGACTGGAAACCTTTCCTACAGAATTTCTTCAGCTGCATTGCTGAAATTTTCCTAACAGAGTTCACCTTTGGAATGCCTCTTACAACCCTTGGGTTTCCTTCGTCATCCATGCATTCAAAAGTCTTGTTGTAACAATCAAGCTTTACTCTATGTGCTTATAACCAATAGGAGCCAAGTGGTAGAACATTCAGATCTGCATAAGTTCCCAATCCATCCATAACCAATGGAAATTTCTCTAGCACTTCACTAACCCTTCTCTTAGTCCTAGTGGATAGCTGAATTAACCATGATTTGCTATGCTTTAACTTCTTAAAAGCACAAATCTCAACAACTCTAGGAGTAATATAACCGTGAGTAGATCCAGGGTCAATCAAAACAGAAACATATTTCTTAGCAATCTTACCTACAACTTCAACCATAGTTGACTGATGATATTCCTGGTGGTCGTCCAACGCAACATAAATTCTAGGGACAGTCCTTGCTACTTGACCCATTGTTTCTTCTTGTTGGATGTTGTGAGATTGCCTCACATACCCATTCTCAAGTGGACAGTTCTTGGGCAGTTGGGGTCCTCCACATCTCCAGTATTGGAGTGGTTCTTTGATCTCCTTTGGATTTCTTGGCCTGTCTTCCATCACTCGGGTTGGCTTAGTCACAACTTGTGATGGCTTCTTTTGTTGATTTCAGAAGTGAGAAGGTTTGAAACCTAGGCTTCCTTTGGTCAGACTTCTCATTCTTTTTGTCCTTCCATGTCTTATGGTAATCATGTTTTCCTTTGTTCTGATTGTAACAATACTTAGCCTTCCTGATAGCCACTTCTAGAGTTTTAGGTTCATCAAACTCAATTTTGTCTTTGTATGACTAAGGTAACCCACTTACAAAACACTAGACTTTCACCTTATCATCTTTGATGTACCCGACATACCTCAACAACTCCAAGAATATGTTTGCATACTCTTTAATGGTCAGCTGTCCCAATCTCAGCTCATGGAATTCCTTGATCTTATCATCTTAGTACCTATAAGAGAGGTACTTCTGCCTGAAATACTTCTAGAACTGCTTCCACACAATCTTCCTTTCATTGATATTCCTCACTTGCCTGAATTGCTCCCACCATATGGATTCTCTTCCAGTCAAATTGAAGATGGCTACCCTAGCCTTCATATTGCTAGAGTAGTCTTGGACTTGTAAATAATTTCTCATCCCAAGAATCCAAGATTCAGCTTCTTGACCATTCTTTACCTCACCATCAAACGTAGGAGGATTAACCTTCTTGAATTCATCACGTGAGTTGTTCTGGTGGCACCTCTTTTTCTTATTCCTATGAGAAGAAGAACTTGAACCCCAGTGGATCCTTCAGATTCAAATGATCCACTAGAAGACATTTTTCTTCTTCTAGCACCTCTCGTACCTCCTTTTGGATTTACTGCCTGATGCTTAGAGTTCATTTGCCTCTGGATGTCTGTCAAACTATACAACATGGTTGCATTCAATTGATTCAGCTCTTCCTGAGCTTTAATCATTCTCTCATTAAATTCTTTGTAGTTTTGCATATCCACCCTTAGGCTTCTCATGGTGGCTGCAAAATCTGGTGGAGTCTCTTGAAATATTCTCCCATTAGACTCTGTATCAGCATTTCCAACTCAAACGTTTTTATCCCATAACATCTTCCTCGTGTTCATAGGGATACGGTGCATCATTTATGCCGTAGGTTCTCATGGTTGAGCCAAAAACCAACTCTTCCAACCTGCACTATGACTCTGCAAAAATGTGTTAATAAACATCGGTTGTTATATACATAGCAATTTTAGAAGTAAAAACCATTTAATTACTGTCACCTGGCCCATTTAGGCCCAATGTTGCAACCAATAGTTCTGATACCAATATGTAGCGTATTACAATATTGGTATCAGAGGGTACTTTTTCCTCTTTTAACTGTTTAACTTGGCCCCTTTAGGCCTAGTTCTGCAACCAAGATCTCTGATACCAATATGTAGCATCCCCATACCCCATAATGCAGATAATTTAAAAAATTTGCTTCAAGAACCCTTGTTCTCCTTTCGAAACAAAGGGCATGGACGTTAACACCCTCTTTAAGATTCATTCTCAGGATTACAAACCATTGTAACAGTCGTTCCACCCTTAACAGATCCCCTCTGCGAGTAGAAACACCTCTTTCGCACTGAACCTGCCATTTCCTCCTTTCGCCTTCCGCCCTGTGGAACTCGAAAAACAGAACATAGAACACAACAGAAACATTAACCTTCTACCCTTCGTCTCAGAACTCGAAAGTTGGAAACTCAAAACATGATGGAGTCCTTCGAACCTCTTTCCACCTTTTCACCTTCTTCCTAGAACTCGGAAGTCGTAAACATAACATTTGACGGAGTCCTTCAACCATGGTTCTGCCTTCCGCCCTTCCACCTTCCGCCTTCAGAACTCGGAAGTCGAAAACATAACGTTTGACGGAGTCCTTCAACCATGGTTCTGCCTTCTTCCTTTTTCCCTTCTGTCTTCCGCCTTCTAAACTTGAAAGTCAGAAAACGACCTTCAGCCTTGCCTTTTCTCCTGTTTTCCACCTTCCGCCTTTCGTAGGCGGTTTCCGTAGTGCGGAAAACACACTTTCTGCTTTGTTTCAACTTCTCTTTTCTGGTTTCCTCCTTCCCCAGGAGGATTTCAAGGGGATAAAAAGCTAAGTTAGATGCATTTTGACTCTGTAACAGGCTTCTAGCCTCCATGAACTTAGGCAAAATGCATTAAAAAATACAAGGCATAAACAGTGCAAATGCAGGGACAATCATTCAATAGTAACCTCTACTTTAACTCATTCATAAGAATTCAACATAATCATTTCATTCTTAAGTAAACACATTGTAGAATAACACAATAGAGAATACTTATCTTGAATGATGAAGTTGTTTCGCAACTAGCTATGTCGCTGCAACGTTCCAACCAACCATAGGCTAGTGTGTTCATTAATCTCTCAAGACCACTGCCACCCCCGATATGTGCATGATTTCCACAAGGAACTAGAGAACAACAGGATCACACATAGCCAACACACATCAAAACATAGCCAAACCATCCTACAATTTGGTTTCTTAGGCTGCTAAGGCAATGACTCACATCTGGTAAAATGCTCACCATAACTCAACCAAACCAACCGACAGTTGGGTTTCTTAGGATGCTAAGGAAATAAATCACACCTGGTCAAATGGTCACCATAACTCAGCCAAACCAACGAACAATTGGGTTTGTCAGGATGCTAAGGCAATGGAAAGGTAGAATTTCTAAGCTAGCGATTTCAACCACAGAGCTATGGACACCTACACCAGATCTATCCATCTTGGCATTCCACAATACCTTCACACCCAACACAAGTAAGTATTCCCTTCACTGCTACACAGTTCCCTTAGGCCATACCTTCCCTTCCAATGTTCTCCAAGGTGTGCATAAAGGATTTTCTAGCCCCTCTTGACCTGTCTCTGAGGTTCCTCTCTTCACTAGGTTTATCAACCAATTTTAAGCCTCTTCCACTCCTAAGTCTTTCAGACCAAAAGAGGGATGCACATCACAACAACCCGCAAAGGAAACACAACAACATGGTCTTCACTCTGTAACACAGAGAAAACAGGGTTCCACACTACAATGGACCACAATGCAGTGAAATCAACAATCACCAACAGAAAACCTACCCCCCGACCCAGGAGAGTGAACAATCCCTAATCGATTCGATCCCCTGATAGAATGAATTGAATTACCACAACGTTTAGGTCAAGACAAGATTGACAGGATGGGCATGCAATTATGGTTTTCTTGCTTCAGAAGCAAGAACATGACATCTACAAACTGCAGGCTTGCTCAGTCATGAAATCGACTACAATGCCTTGCTCTGCCCAAGGCATTAACTGCCTCAACCAATCTCCTGAAAGAAAATTGAATGATCGAGCACATGGATGAACCATGGTAGACGGTTAAAGAATGAATTGAATGACCACAACATTTAGATCAAGATAGGGCTGACAGGATGGGAACACAATTATGGTTTTCTTGCTTTAGAAGCAAGAACATGGCCTCTGCAAACTGTAGGCTTGCTCAGTTACGAAATCAACTACCATGCCTTGCTCTGCCCAAGGCATTAACTACCTCAACCAATTTCCTGAAAGAAAATTAAATGAATGAGCACATGGACAAACTAGGGTAGAAGGTTAAAGAATGGGTAACTTTTGAATAGGTCTACGACTGAGATCAACCATCAAACATATCGACGACGCACATTGATTTCACTGATTCAACTAGTGTGACTTAACAACTTTTTATCCAAAAGGATTTATTCCATCGCGGGTCCGCTTGGGTGACTTGGATGATGAATTGCAAATGTTTTTATGCTGATTAAACTATGTTTTGTGAGGATTGAACCTACAATCACTCACCTGGCATCTGCTAGTTTAATCCCTCTCTGTTCCTCAATGAAATCATGCCCCCATCACTTTTCACGTTGCAGTGCATAGCTAGCTGTGGTATTTTTATTAAATTGTGTATTTACATGATTACTTCAAAATGTGTTGTTCCTGACCAACACTATCACCATAGGCATCAACCTTGATCACCTATACAAAACACTAGATCAATGGCAGGGCCTTGGCCTTGAGCTCCATGCCATGATCTAAATACAATATATACATCATGTACAATTCAATACCATGGAGTCAAAACCGAGGCACACATTCCCCTCCCCTAGGGGTCAAAACCAAGGTGTTACAATGTGAGTTGTGTCACTTATATGCATGGGCATGTATTTCATGTATGTTGCTTATGTACATTGGTTAGGTGCATCAATTACATTTGTGGGTAAAGTGCATTATTTATATACATTAGTAGGAGAACGGGTTAGGTGCATTTCTTATGTTGAATATGCCATTTATTTGTATGGGTGTGGGAAGGTGCATACGCTAGGTGTATCGTTGCACCGAGAGGCGCTCTACAACCCAGTATGAGGGAGATCTTCTAACCTTTGTCCACATAATGTTTGTTGATATTATGTTGGCAAAAAATATAATAATAAAAAAATTAATTATCTGCCAAAATAAATTTCGGCCACAAAAACAACCTAATATGGGGGAGATGTTGTAATGTTCCTGCCTAACAAAACAATAAAAAATAAAAAAATTAATTATCCGCCAAAAAAAATGTCGGTCAGAAAAACAACACAATATGGGGGAGAAGTTGTAATGTTCTGTTGAGGCTTGGAAAATTGCAGGTAACAACAGTTAGGGATTCTCCCCAGTAAACATTCCCAACTAGCCCGTTACTTTTTGGTATGGGGAATCCGTCCAGTTTACGGTCTGGCTACCGTAGGTCAAGTAACAAAATTAAAGGTTTTACCGGTTACGGCCTGGTCCACCGTGTATATTTTTTTATTTTTTCTATGTTTAAGTATGATGTGCAAGTGCCTATCTAAAAAATGCAGATTGATAGAGAATACGAGGAGCGGTCACAATGTGATGCGAAGGTTCTTACCTCTCGTATTAACTCTCTCGCATCTAAATCACACACAACAAGAAACTAAAACTAACTATCTAACCTATCCCTAGGGAGCAAGATTATCATTTATCAATGAGTAATGTATTTCTGTGCATGCATTAATAAAAATCACAGATAGCTGTTACTTGTTTCAAAACACATGAACATTAATAGATATATGAGCAACAAGATAGCTTATTGTTTATGAAAAGCCTTCATTACTCATAGTGGAAATTTCATAGAATAAACTAGAGCGTATTCATAACAAGAACATAGGTTCAAAGAGTTAGAACGATCTCACAGTTAATGGACACAAGCTGAAAACGAAATAGTTCACATTCAACAGATCCATAGCACAACATTTGAAACATTCTACTAAGCTTTCTCCAACAAGAAACTTGTAATTCTTATTGCAAAAGGAAATAGTTCTTCTTACAACATACTCTCACAAATCTATCTAGGAAAAAGTCCACCTCTCTATCTAACTCTCCTCTACTTATACAAAAAGGCAAAACTTTTGGACTACCCCAAAATGACTTTTGGGCTTCCCCAACGTTTCAATCCATATTTTTTTGTCCTGTAGTGAGTGCTCATACATTATACAATATATTACATTTAAACAAAATTTAATAGAGCACTTTTATGAAGAGGGCCCCGCTTGATCATTAATAAACTTTTTCCATGCCTGGGCCTCTGCTGCTATTGATCTGTTGAGATCTCAGACCTTCACTTTCTCCTTCGCTTTCTTCATCTCTGCTTCTTCATTTCTTTCTCTTCCTTCATTGTTGCCTCCTTTCTTCTGCTTTGTCTTCTAGACATATCTTCTTTGCAACAACAATCACCCTGTCATGAAAATAGAAAATTTTAGACCATTTAGTGTTTAATAACGTAACACAAACTGTATCAATACATGCATTCTGTAAAATGAACTCTAAACAATATTAATGCATTAAAAGAAAACATGATAATGCAAAGAAAATCCTGCAAGCTGGGTCTGAAAATCCTCTAAACTGCTGTCCAACTAAAATCACAATCCCGATAGAACATACTCTTCATATTGATCCAGGCCACATTTGAACTAATTTAAAACCCTCCGATGAAAGCATGAACCAGAAAAATGCATCCGCCACTCCTCAAGAAACCAAAACCCAAGCTGCACTCTTCCTCTCAGAAAAACCCCGACTCGATCAACACCCACGGGAAATCTCCGCCATTCCATAAAATAGTGTAAAAACACACCAAAACGGTGGGAAAACCCAATCGACAGTTGGAAACAAAAAACGCTAAGCATCGGGAAAATAATCAACTAAACAGCCACAACGACGGGTAGCATAAAGACTATGGGTTCCGCGAAAAGAATAATGTCGGTGATTGGAGGCTCTGAGCACTATGCGTTGGCAGATAAACCAACTAAAGTCAGAGAGATAGTGTACTACACAGCCGCAACGGTGGGAGATAGACTGACTATGGCTTCCGTGAAAAATAGAAAATCATCGGTGATCAGAAGAACTAAGGACTACGGATCAGCGAGTTAAAGCTTAACGCTGCCACCGTGTCGGCAACACAAAGGACTAGCCCTCCGATCAATCATCAACACCGCTCCAATAGAGAAAACAAAAACATCACAAAGTAAAAGGTTTGATCAATAAAACTAGGCATCGGTGAAAAAAATAACTAACCATTGGCGAACGGAACAACTATATGTCGGATGGTTAGTTCACTAAGGAGCCGTGATGACATTAAACATACAAACAACGGCTTCCGCGATCAAATGAAAACGTCGGCGATCGGAGGTTCTAAAAACTACAGATCGACAAACTTAAAACTAGGCATCTCCGTAGTGTCGGCGAGACAAAGTACTAAATGCCGCCGAAGTCACGTATCAGAAATCATAATCACTATTCAATAAACACATCGGCATCGGCGAATGGAAGGACTAATGCATTATGTGTCGACAGAATAGTTCACTAGAAAGCTGCAACGACAGAAGACATACAGACTATAGGTTCAGCGACCAACTGAAAACCTCGGCGATTGGAGCAACTAATGACTAACTCATCGGAACCTCGAGACACAAAATACTCCGCATTGTCGGTGAGACAAACAACAAGACCTCCGAAACGGCGGCGTCTTTAAAGACTAAAAATCTGACTGCTCGTCAAAAACATTTCGATAGTGAAAACAAAATCATCGCAAAGCGAAAGGTTTGAACCAATAAAAACACGGCATCGGCGAAAGTAAAACTGTCCATCGGCCTGTTCTCTATTTGTCCTCCGAAACGACGGTGATCTAGAAGGCTAATGCTCCGACCATGATAAAATAAAATCGTCGACGGTCCAGAAAACAATTTAGATAAAAGCGCATCAGCAAAAATAAGACTTTCCATCGGGACGTTCATTATTTAGCTTCCACAATGGCGGCTGTGTAGAGAACTACGGCCTCGATTCACTATTCAAATGACTTTCGATAGTGATAAATGAAAACATTTTTAAACCAAAAGGCCCTCATTTTCAAATCCAAACTTTAAACTCCACAGTCAAAAGCATCAGCTGGACAAAAGGTAATCATTCAACTTCCGAAATGAAGGAAAGCAGTCTACCTCAATTCATCCTCACAAAATCCAAACTTGTAGCAGAATGACAATAGAGTTCAGGAATCCAAAACAAATCCAGGAAAGATAAAATCAAAAGGAGGGTCCAATTTTTTTTAAAAATTTGGGAAATAGTTGCAACTGCAACAATTGGCGACTACCTGGTGAACCCAGACCTTTGGACAATTTCTTCCTTAAGAAAACAGACTGTTTGATAGTAAAACCAACATGTTGAATTCATCTAGATGTCTGGATTTCCCAAATGGCACATATGTACTTTAATAATTGATGATTGTCCAATTTAGGGATAATGGGAACCAAGATTTAAAATTCTAGATAACTCTTTTAAGGCCAGGAATATGAGTTTCATTTTTTACCTCTGTCTTCGGGTAGCTCCCAGCTTGGACACCACATGATTGTAACATATGATAAACATAAATATTCGTTTGTTCCTCATTCCCAATGCCATTTTTCACTTTTGTGCTTTTGGACTTGTTTGTCCTTTTTGAGTCCTCCTGCATGCCTTTCTTTCTGAATTTTTTATTCAGGCTCCTCCATCCATAGTGTCTTTTTGTGTGAGAGATGTATTTAATTTTCAGCTCACGGACGGAGAAGAACTTTGGAAACTTTGTACTCATATGGTTCAGTACTTTGTTTTGATACATATTGCTTTCTTAGCAGTTTTTTGACTCTTATTCGCATTTTGGATTTCAATACTGGGCATGGGATCATTTATATATAATATACTGTTTAACGTGCTTCCTTTCCATGGGTCTTTTGCTGTTACCCCCTAAGACATTTTTAAATGTGAGATGGATGGAGCCTCGAAATAGTATTCCAGACCTTTTGATCCTGAGTTATTTTACAAGGATTAAGTGGGACTTCAATGTGTTCATAGCCATTTAGGAAAACTGTTAAACTAGAGGAAATTCTTTTAGATAAATCAATAGTACATAGTCTTATAATCAAGGATTTTAGTTAATCCGGAATTCTAACGCTCTCCATGCAACCAAAAGTTTGCTTTTTTTTATTGAAATCAATCAAAATCTAACTAAAAACAAACATAAATAAATTAAATAAAAAATAAACAACCAAATCAGTTTATTTATGTACAAGATAATCAAGAAATAAAAACCAAGAAAAATAAAGTTTGAGAACTAAACCACTAACTGGTTAGTTCTCTGCCCTCCCCTGTAAATCTGACAACTTGTAAGTTGAGGGGCTAGGCTTGAATAAAAAGACCTACCCATTATCTAACCGTACTGTACTTGAATAAAAAACTACATCTACTATTTAACAATCAATCTCATGAGACCGTGAAAATTAAAGGAGATCGGGCTGGGTGTCTAGTGTACTACTAGCTTCTTCCGCTTGGTAGTTTACCGGTTCTAGCTCAATTAGATAGTTTCCCAACACAGAATTCACTGGTTCATTTTTTTCTTCCAATTGAGTAACATTGTTCTTCATGTGGGGCTCTCTTAATATTTTTATCTGATTTGGACTTCCCTTATGAGGCAACCACAGATGCAACCAATCTGATGCGAACTACCCATTTAGCCTTACTGACCAGTCTCAATTCAAAACAAGTCCATAAACATCAGGTATGTCTGCTACCACAATATCAATGTACTGACATATCTTTTCATTTGCAGATAAGCGAATCAGAACATCCTCCATTTCCCCGACTACTTTCACAGTGGTCCTGTCTAGCTGAGTAACCTGCCAGGTAGTTGGTTTAGGTTGTCCATTGATCTTCTTGCAGATTGACAGTGGCATAACATTGATTGCTGACCCTGAGTGTACTAAACAATTGTGCACATTATGGTTTAAAATCTCAAAAGTCAAAAGGAATGGCAGGCTTTTAAACCTAGCCTTACCTCCCACACTTGCTTCAACAATTTCTTCTACAAGTTGGTTGTTAGTGGGAAGCTCTTCCTCTGGTACTTCAAGTGCTTTTAACAATTTTTCTTTCTGTTGAGGTACATTACACATTTCAAATAATGAAATATTTGCCTTAGCCCTTTTAATGTCCTCCACAATATCGTACCCCATCTTAGGTGCATTGAGATTTTCCTTGACATTATCAACTTTGTCTTCAATAGGATTAACAGGCATGTTGACTTGTTTCGGATCTTGACTGGTAATGGTAAATTCAGGTATTTTATCATCTGTGTTGTTCTTCTGTATTTTCTTCATATTCTCCTGAAATTTCTTAATCTTCGGAAGTATCGGATTGTCTTTATTTAACAAACCTTGACTTCTTGTTGTCACATTTGTTTCTGATGTTTCTTCCTGTTTTAGTGAACCTTCCTCTTCTACAACAAAAACTGAGACACAGTCCCATAAAACCAAAGCATCGTCTTCTTGTTTTTCTATGGGTTGATTACTTTTTTCTTCCTCATTATCATTTTTTGTTAGTTTAGAGTCCAATAGTTGATTCATTACTAATGTCATCGAATTGATCCATTGAGGGCAATTTTTTTCAGAATGAGGCTGTTGATGGAAGGTGAAAAAATTATCCATACCTACCTCAGTTAAATTCATTGATGCAGGACTATGTGGAGGAGGTTTAGATTGATTGTTATCTTCTCTCCTTTTATAGTAAGGCTTGTATGCTTTATGAGCCTCCTTTTCTTTTTCCAAATCTATCACTCTATTATATAGCTTATGCATCATTTTCAACATTCCTTCAAAGTCATGTGATTGCTCATCCTTAGGCTTAGTCAATAATAAAGATTTTTTACCAAATTTTTTTTCTCCCGACTGCTCAGGATAATCTTCTATGCTCTCTTTTTCAGCTTCTACTCTCTCAGCTTCTTCATAATTTTCTCACAATGTAGGCTTGACTGACATCTTGGTAAACATGGCCAATTCAATCCCTAGAGCTGAAGTATAGTATTCAATCAGAACTTTATCAGAGGGCTTATTAGCTGCAGATTTGTTTTTAAGATAAGTAACAAACCTTTGAGTGAAACTATGCACTTTTTCTTTTCTTTCTTTCTTTAAAGCGCATAACCCTTTCATTAGAGCTGGATGAGTTTTCTGGAAAACATATTTACTCCTAAATATTCTTTCAAATGTGTCCTAGTCTGTGATTGAATTTGCAGGCAGAGCAAAATACCATGAGGCTGTTGCTCCTTTCAGGGTATGTGGAAACAATCTACAGACTACATCTTTATGTTCTCCAGCCCATAGTCCTTCTATATCCAAGAAAAATCTTTGCAAATGATCATCTACCAAAATATTTTCACTTGGGTCAAACTTAGGCAACATTTTCTCAAAAGCTTGAGGCAAATCATGCAAAGGGATTGCCAGGTTTAAAGGTGACATAGCCCTCCAAGCAGGTGGTGGATTTGATGGGTTGGGTGGCTGATTTGAGTTTACATTTTCCATGATTTTAAGTGGAGAGTGAGGTGGTGAATGAACATGGGTATGAACAGGTGAACAGTAAGGTGTATCTGGGCCCAACTGATTCGAGGTTGAACAACTTCTTGTAAGGCTGTTTCTACCAGTTCTTCAAAATCTTCAACCAACATTGCGTCTTCCAATATAGGGCGGTCTTTCTTCCGATATTCTCTTCTGGGTAAGGCAGGGATAATCGGTAATCCTTCGATCTTCTTCACATAAGCCCAAGTAATTCTTCTCAAATCATCAACTACTTCGTTATCGACAAGATACAAAAGCCCTTTACCCTTCTCTTCAAGAATTGGATTGGGAAACAAATTGCTCTGAGAACTGTTACCAGTGGAATAATTTCGAGGAAATGGGTTTCCTTGGCCAGCCATGCACTGGCTTCCCTCCTTCTAGCGCCAAAAACTATTGAGGCCTAGAAAATCATAGGTAACAATAGTTAGGGATTCTCCCCAGTAAATGTTCTCAACTAGCCCGTTACTATTTGGTATGGGGAATCCGTCCGGTTTACGGTCCGACTACCGTAGGTCAAGTAACAAAATTAAAGGTTTTATCGGTTACGGCCTGGTCCACCGTGTGTATTTTTTAGTTTTTTATGTTTAAGTATGATGTGAAAGTGCCTATCTAAAAAGTGCAGATTGATAGAGAATATGAGGAGCGGTCACAATGTGATGCACAGGTTCTTACCTCTTGTCTTAACTCTCTCGTATCTAAATCACACATAGCAAGAAACTAAAACTAACTATCTAACCTATCCCTAGGCAGCAAGATTATCATTTATCAATGAGTAATTTATTTCTGCGCATGCATTAAGAAAAATCATAGATAGCTGTTACTTGTTTCAAAACACATGAACAACAAGATAGCTTATTGTTTATGAAAAGCCTTCATTACTCATAGTGGAAATTTCATAGAATAAACTAGAGCGTATTCATAACATGAACATAGGTTCAAAGAGTTAGAACGATCTCATAGTTAATGGACACAAGCTGAAAACGGAATAGTTCACATTCAACAGATCCATAGCACAACATTTGAAACATTCCACTAAGCTTTCTCCAACAGGAAACTTGTAATTCTTATTGCAAAAGGAAATAGTTCTTCTTACAACATACTCTCACAAATCTATCTGTGAAAAATTCCACCTCTCTATCTAACTATCCTCTACTTATACAAAAAGGAAAAACTTTTGGACTGCCCCAAAATGACTTTTGGGCTTCCCCAACGTTTCAATCCAAATTTTTTTGTCCTGTAGTGAGTACTCATACATTATACAATATATTACATTTAAAAAAAATTTAATAGAGCAATTTTATGAAGAGGGCCCTGCTTGATCATTAATAAACTTTTTCCACGCCTGGGCCTCTGCTGTTATTGATCTGTTGAGATCTCAGACTCTCACTTTCTCCTTCGCTTTTTTCATCTCTACTTCTTCATTTCTTTCTCTTCCTTCATTATTGCCTCCTTTCTTCTGCTTTGTCTTCTAGACATATCTTCTTTGAAACATTAATCACCCTATCATGAAAATAGCAGATTTTAGACCATTTAGTGTTTAATAAAGTAACACAAACTGTATCAATACATGCATTCTGTAAAATGAACTCTAAACAATATTAATGCATGAAAAGCCGCAACGGCAGGTAGCATAAAGACTACGGGTTCCGTGACAAGAATAACGTTGGTGATCGGAGGCTCTGAGCACTATGCGTTGGTAGATAAACCAACTAAACGTTGGAGAGATAGTGTACTACACAGCCGCAACGGTGGGAGACAGACTGATTATGGCTTTCATGAAAAATAGAAAATCATCGACGATCGGAAGAACTAAGGACTATGGATCAGCGAGTTAAAGCTTAACTATGCCGCCATGTCGGTAACACAAAGGAATAGCCCTCTGATCAATCATTAACACTGCTCTGATAGCAAAAAAAAAACATTGCAAAGTAAAAGGTTTGATCAATCAAACCAGGCATCGGCGAAAAACAGAACTAACCATCGGCGAATGGAACAACTATATGTCGGATGGTTAGTTCACTAAGGAGCCGCAACGGTGGAAAACATACAAACAACGACTTCCATGATAAAATGAAAACGTCGGTGATCGGAGGTTCTAAAAACCATGGATCGACGAACTTAAAACTAGGCATCTCCACAGTGTCAGCGAGACAAAGTACTAAATGTCGCCGAAGTCACGTATCGGAAATCAGAACCACTATTCAATAAACACATCGGCATCGGTGAGTGGAAGGACTAATGCATCATGTGTCGGCAGAATAGTTCACTAGAAAGCTGCAACAACGGAAGACATACAGACTATGGGTTCCGCGACCAACTGAAAACCTCGGTGATCGAAGCAACTAATGACTAACTTATCGGAACCTCGAGATGCAAAATACTCCGCAGTTTCGGTGAGACAAACAACAAGGCCTCCAAAACGGTGGCGTCGACCGCTCGTCAAATTTTTTTTGATAGGGAAAACAAAATCATCGCAAAGAAAAAGGTTTGAACTAATGAAACCACGGCATCGACGAAAGTAAAACTATCCATGAACCCGTTCTCTATTTGTGCTCCGAAATGGTGGTGATCTAGAAGCCTAATGCTCCGACCGTGATAAAATAAAATCGTCGACAGTCCAAAAAACAATTTAGATAAAAGCGCATTGGCGAAAATAAGACTTTCCATCGAGACGTTCATTATTTAGCTTCCGCAACGGCGGCTGCGTAGAGAACTACGGCCCCGATTCACTCTTCAAATGACTTCCGATAGCGATAAATGAAAACATTTTAAATCAAAAGGCCCTCATTTTCAAATCCAAACTTTAAATCCCACAGTCAAAAGCATTAGCTGGACTAAAGGTAATCTTTCAACTTCCGAAATGAAGGAAAGCAGTCTAACTCAATTCATCCTCACAAAATCCAAACTTGTAGTGGAATGACAACAGAGTTTAGGAATCCAAAACAAATCCAGGCAAGATAAAATCAAAAGGAGGGTCCAAAATTTTTTAAAAATTTGGGAAATAGTTGCAACTGCAACATGTTCCTACGTAACAAAATAATAAAAAATAAAAAATTGAAGTATTGACAAAAAAAAATGTTGGCCTTGCACATGGTTTTAAAACCATGTGCAAGGCCTCCTAAACAACCTATGGTTTTATTGTACATGGTTTAGGAGGGGATTGCAAATGGTCTTAAAACCATGTGCAAGGCCTCCTAAACAACCCATGGTTTACGAGGGCCTTGCAAATGGTTTTAAGACCATGTGCAAGGCCTCTTAAACAACCCATGGTTTTAGGAGGGCCTTGCATATGGTTTTAAAACCATGTATGGGGGAGATGTTGTAATGTTCGTTCCTAACAAAATAAAAATAATAAAAAATTTGTATGTCGGCCATAGATAATATTAAATATTAATAATAAAAACATTATATGTTGACCTTAAGTAAAAAATACGTGTCTTTTGGTTTGAATCAAATCAATGGCTATATATAGGACACACAAAATATGGTAGCTCCCTGAGTGCAACACTCTTAAGAAGAGGTTTTCACCTCGAGATATTTGATTCCTCTTGGCGCTTGATATAGCCTAGGATTTGGATCTATGTTGGTTTATACATGTGAGTATGATACTTATGTATGTTACTTACGTACATGGGATTGGTGTATCAATTAGATAGGTGGATTGTTTGTGTGGGTAAGGTGCATAGGTTGAGGTCATTGTTGTTGTTGTTGTTGTGTGTGTGTGTGTGTGTGTGTGTGTGAGAGAGAGAGAGAGAGAGAGAGAGAGAGAGAGAGAGAGAGAGAGAGGGATTCATGTGCATGGGTAAGGTGCATAGGTTAGTTAAATGGGTTATGTGTGTAGGTTTGGTATGTGTCCCTCATACATGACAATTTAATTTTGACAACATTGGCAACATTGGACAATGTTTCATCTAAACAAATAAATGGTTTTTGTTTCACACAATATAAAATGATTAGAAGTAGTTAACCTTGCTAAAATTTGGAAAACACTTGAAGTTATATTTCTTTATATGAGAACCAGTTGGTATAACCTCATTACCAAAAACCTTGAATAGGGATCTCAAGAGTAAATTTTAAGTTAAATATCATTAATATTGAAAAAAAATACAAAGAAAAAATCATTATATTTGATATTTCTAAGAAAGAAATCAAAACATACATTGTTATATCTTAAACAAACTCAAAACTTGTCTATATTACTAGAGTTGACTTCTTCAGACATATACAAACTACAACTACTTAATATAGTCAACTACTAGATCTCTATAAATCTTGAATCTATAATACAAGCTTGTTGTAGTGTCCAAGATAACTACTTACAAAAACATACCTCAAAATTACATATCATATGAAAGTTACACTCTCAGTAGATTAAAAAAAAATTCTTTAACAAACTCATACCAACATAAAAATATAGTCCAAAAGACCCATTATTAAAATCTTCTTTCGATGGATGGTTGGAGTATTCCATCCTTGAAATCTTATTCAAGTAAGGTATCCTCCTACAAGGACAAATCCTCTTTAGATAATCTATATTCATGTATATTAAATTTACGATATATGTGAGAGAAAGAAATAGAATCAAAGGAATGTGTTACCTCTTAGACCATATTCATGATTGCAAGAAGGCTTAAACTTCTTATGTAGCATTACTGAAATGCCTAGTCAATCATAATCTTGGAATCTCCCAATACCTGAATATTTTTTAGGGCTTGTTCTTATGCCTCTTTTAGTAGAATCCAAAAAACATAAAATTCAGCTTGATTATTGGACCCTTGGCCAATTTCCTATTTCATTAAGAAGTAATGTGAAGAATCAAAGAAGAGGACTTCCTTTGCTTTAAAAATAATAGGATTTCCTTGATTTTCTTCATTGAAGAAACCCCAAGGTATTTATTGATTAATATCTGTTCTTAGTAACACTCCAATAGACACTTCTTTAGGAAACAAACTATGATAACCCCATGCTAGTATCACTTGGTATTCTACTTCTGCAACTATGCATACCAAGTCTTGTGTGACAACATTTAATTCCTATCCCACCGAATTCCATAGACAATCAAACAGTGAAGGCTTTTATGCTGAGACCGACTTGTCTATTACACAATCAATCATCCAAAGTCATATAATCCTATTTTGGTGTCCCAATAGAATTTGTGTTATCCCATTCTAAACCTTTATAGAAAAAGGATAGGTCACAAACAATTGGTCCACTGATTCCTCACTAATATTGCAAAGGATACATCTACATAGCCCTACCATACCTCTTTTTTACCATTATTAAATGTTAATAGCTTATTAGCTAAGTACAATGTTGTTAAGGAAATGTTCCTATGGTTGGGGTCGAGGCCACCAATGTACTAGGGGTATAAAGACTGATATATAAAGCTTTGCAAGAATGAATTAAACAAGGTTTAAAGGGTTAGAATGGTTCACACCTTACAAACTAAAGGTTGATCCAAGCTTTCTCTTTATCCCTCCTCTTGCTCTCCAATCCAAGAGGCCTGCAAAACAAACTTCAAACCTTCCTCAAACCAATTTGACCACACACAAGATAATGATAATCAAGATAAAATGAAATCCTAATATGATAAACATTAACATGTGATCATAAACAAAGATGAAACATATGTCATACAATGGTTTGGAAAGGGAAGAACATCACATCTTTATTAATCAATAGAATAAGTACATGATATACCTTCTCCTCATGCAAGGCACCTTGCGAAACCTTCAATCTGGATCTCTTGCTTCTCTTCTCCAAGAATCTCAGCCTCCAAGATCTGCAACAAAGAGAGATGACATCTAGGGAAAAGGTAGGGGGTATGAGAGTCCCAATTTCACTAGCATAGCAATGCCAAAGGCTAAGTCCCCTTTCATAGACCCCTCTCCCTTTCTTATATAGTTATATGAAGAGTTAGGGTCGAGAATGGATCAATTACAACCGAAGGGGCAGTTCCAAAACCAACCAAACGTCGAGAAGTTTCCAATTTTTGATAATTTTTGACCACTTCAGGGTATACATGCGGGTTTCCTTCAACAAAGCCGTGTGTGAAACGTAAGTTTCCTTCTAGCAACTCGCGAATGGGTTAAAATATCAATTTTCAGGGTATTTTCAAGATTCTTCAGGAGTTGACGTCTTCTAGAAAGTTGTTCCTTGGTCTGATACCTTTCCAATGGTCTAGAAAATAGGTTAAACAAAGTTACAGAACTCTAGATTTGGTCCTTCCATCCACATGTGTCCTTTGAGTGTCTAACAATAGCTTTCATGAAGTGTCGTCATGTGACCAAATATTTAAAAGTCATCATGAACAGAGAAGTGCCATTTTGGGATATAACAGATTCCCCCTAATGTATGAGGTTAGAGAGTAAGACGATAGCTGAAATACATTATAAAAAAGGAAACAATTTAGATGAGGATTCAAAGAGACTAGAGAATCCAATATCATAGGCTCAAACAGATGTACCTGGAAGAGAGATAAATGTAATACAAAACTGATCTCTGAGACATATATGTCCATATAAAAATAATCTCCATAAAGATACAAGGTGGATCCAACATGTGTATAACTGATGTAACTATCATGGCTGTACAATATGAAAAAATGTGCCTTATAAAATCTAGAAGAGTCATGGCCACACATGAACAACGTGGATCCATTCAAATAATCGATCATAGCCACAAGAATACAAGGTGGATTTATGTCTCAGAAAATGTCATATGAAGTGTGACAAGGTCTTACGCAACTCGGGAAATAGAAAAAGAGGATGATGCTACTGTCATCCCAAGGTATTCAATCCAAACTGGCTAAAGGTATGAATCTGAACCATGTGAATAAAGGATTTGGCATCGAACATGGAGGAAAATGTTTGATTACCAGTCATTG
Source organism: Pseudotsuga menziesii (assembly GCA_001517045.1). Classification (NCBI taxonomy): domain Eukaryota; kingdom Viridiplantae; phylum Streptophyta; class Pinopsida; order Pinales; family Pinaceae; genus Pseudotsuga; species Pseudotsuga menziesii. Next base: position 127,359 of record LPNX010005426.1, on the reverse strand, counting down.
ATGAAACCGTTAAAAAATGTGAGGGAAACCATCATTAATGAAAATAATCCGCAAGGTACCTAGTACATTCTAACAAGTGTGAATAAATGGTCTTGAAGTTGAACAACTGAAGAATCCACCGAGTAGGATATATTAAATTATTCTCACTACCCAATAGCGAGGGAAATTTCCATTGATGATTGCAATTCCCAAGGTACCATCACAAACTCTAAATCTCATTTCCAATGCAAGATTTGTTGGAAGAAAGGCATTAAGTTATCCTCCATCATCCAACATGAGGTAAATCAAATACCGATTTGATTTGGAAATGGGACAAAGTTTTGCAACAAGGATCGCCAAAGACTTGTTGTAGTGAACTGATACTAAGGAGTGGCCAACACAAAAGGTCGAGGAAACTATATAATGGTTAGGAAAGGTTTTATCCTTGACCAATGAGCACAACACAATAGTGAGTTAGGCATATTTTTGACACCAAGGGACCAACGATACAAATTTTCAATGTAGGAGACATTGATAGATTCTCCATATTGGAAAAGGAACCAACCAAAGGAGTAAGAACTCTGAATCAGACTTAATCTTAAGGCCAAAAACTAGAACCCAACTATTGATAGACTCAAAACTGGTGCTTTGTTCACGGAGACAATACTTGCTTCCATGATATAGGAGACATTTGAATGAACTTCCCTTTCCTTCTTTCTTGTAAAGGTTTAACGAGTCCAAGAAAGAAAACTCAGGACATTCTTCATTGTTGGCAAGCTCGAAGAAGAGATAGAAGAATGATTGATAAAGCATTGATACGTGGATTTTATGAGCCCGAATTAGTGGATGCTTGATGGAGTTTTCACAATTTGAGAGTCTGAAAATGCCAAAGAATATTCTAGGGGGGAACTTTTTTGTAAAGTTAGTCTCCAAAGTATGAAAAAGTATAAAATAATCCAGAGGAGAACTCTCTTAACTCAGGAGAACTAAGGTATTCCTTTTTCGTAATTAGTCGACAAGGTCTGAAAAAGGGTTAAACTATCATCATATTGACGCTCCTTCAAAACACGAGCATAAAGATGTAGTTTTAATGAGTGTGAAAGAAAGCAATATCACTTGATGAATTTGTACTAAAGTTTTAGTGAGCATGACAATGTCATAAAGAATGCTCATAATCTTTTTCATTGTTTAAACTAGAGCACACAAAAGAAAAATTAAGCTCAAGTAGGTTGCTTTTTCATAAGTTTAGTCTTCCAGGCCAGAAAAATAGATAAACCTATACCTATAAATACTCTTCAAGCCATAGTCGACTAGAGTATTCCTTTTTTGTAAGTAATCCACATGGTCCGAAAAAGGGATAAACTTATACTGATGTGGATGTTCCTTCACATGCTTTAACGAGTTTGAAGGGATACGTGAACTCAACAATCTAGTCATGTTTAAGGAGTTCGACTAGAGCTTAAAGGTAACTCCATACCTTTCCCGTAAAGCTTTAATGACTCTGAAAAAGTCAACTTGTGTCCTCCTTACTATTTTTAACGAGCTCGAAGGAAAGCTGGAAGAATGCTCTAAATGTGAGGAGACGAGTGTCAGAGACATGTGAAACTAGTTCCAAGCACAAGGAATAGACCCAAACATAGTGAAAGGAACATGAGAAAGATAAGGACACTCGGGGAGCGTCTCCTCCATGTAAAGGGTTTCAAGTTGCAATGACAGAATGACACAAGGCCGAGCGATAATGAGAGCAGAGATGAGAGATTATATAATGAGCTAAAAGCATGGAAACTGACATCATGGTCATAAGCGCAAGCAGGGTGTAGGAAATGGGGTTACACCTTGAACAAAAAGGCAAGGCCAGTAAATAGTTGTGAATCCAACTAAGAATCCTATCTCCAAGAAACAACAATATCAAGATAATGTTCAGAAGAAGAGATCCAATATAGATCACTTTGGTAGAAATATTTTCAACTTTTCTATCCTCCACTAAAGGCATAGTCAAGGAAGAATCAACCGAACAAGACACTAGAGTTTCAAGGCCATAGGATTTATAATCAATGAGATCAACCTCAAGAGGAAAGCTAAAATTGAAACAGTTGACGGGGTCTGCAGGGACAAAGTTAACATCATAGGAGTAAAAAAGTTTACTAGAAGGGTCAAACTCATCAGGATCACTGACTTGTTGTTCAATTAGAGAGTCCAAAGACTCAACAATGCAAACACAGGAGGATTGATCATCAAACAGATTAGAATCAATAAGAAAGCCAGAGCTAGACTTCATCACAATTGATTCAATATCCATAATAAGGTCAGACTGAATCATAGATTCTAGGAAGATTTCATCCGAAGGAAGTAGACCATCCTAGATAGGACACATATCTAAACATTCAGTTTGATCAATAGGGTGGAGTGTCACATGCCCCAATTTTGCAAAAATAATATTATCCTATTTGATTTTATTTGATCAGAGCAGGTGGCTCAATTAATGACAATTGACCCACAAGACCTAGACAATCTTTATAAAAATTCCCATTGAAGAGAGCTGAGGCTGCTCATTCTAGAGAAGTGATCATTCAGGTGAATGAACTTCAGAGAAATTCAATGGCAAGGGAATTTGTGGAAAGAGTTTGAGGGGTTAACTGCTAAGTGATCTAGTGCAGCTTTTCAATTGAAGGATCTTACTGCTAAGTGCAGAGTGATTATTGAGTCATTGGACTAGTCTATTGTTTGCTTGCTCCACCATTTCTTAGCCAAGGAGACCAGGAACAGGCTCGGGGGTCCTGAGGAAGCGTTGTTTGAGCGCTCTCCAAAAGTTGGTAAAGAGGAACAACCTCCTAACGCTGTTGTTGTCCATCCTAATCAGGTTCTACATTCTTTGTTTTACTGTGTTAGATAGTTAAATGTGAGTTTGACTGTTAAATGAATGTAAAATATTTATCTCTAAAATGTTAGATTATTGCAGGAATGAATCTGAAATAGATGGAAAATAATTCTAACCTATGTTTTTCCACATCTGGAAGGACCAGACCATACTCCAGCACAGGCAGAGTATTTAAAGTAGATGAAGGAAATGATAAGAAACTGAAATGAATAGATGTAATATGCATTTCATAATAGCAAAGTAATTTATTGTAGTATATAGGTTTTTATGAAATAGACCAAAAACATGGTTGTCTATGTTATTTGTTTATGTAAATGTACTGATAATGAAATAGTAGTATTCCATTACAGGTAGCAGAATTATTATGTTAAGAGAATACACTAGTAGTTAAGATGTCATGTTTATACACAATATAATATACTTTTATTTCAAATTAAAATATGCAGGAGGGCAAACAGTGTTATGCTGTATACATAATTTCTATATGTTTATTTAATAACCAGTTGCTTATGCAGTGAAAGAAATGCAGTTAAAATACTTTGTTTACATTCAGTTCATTAAAGATATAACTACTATTCATATAGCTTATTTACTAACAATATTAACTAAACTAAGTCTAACATTTACTAATAAGCAAGTAGTGTATTACTAAAGTATTTAAAATATAAAGAGTAAACTAAACTAAGTTACAGAAGCTGAGTTCTGAGTATTTTCAACCTGTCAACTTCAGTAAATTAAACAACAAGAATATGATAATAACAAATTCAGAAATGAAATACCTATCTAGGTAAGAATCTGTTCTGTAGTTAATAACAGGTTTATACTTACAAGAGTAATTACAGGGTCGAAACCCTTTATTAATTTCTTTGTTTCAATAAAAGAAAAACAGTTAAGCTAGAATTCTATTACTTGGAACATTATCATTAAACAAATTGAACTATTGTAGACTGGTTATGGTCTTCATAACAAAAATATATATACATATGCACATTTAAGAAATTACATTATATACGGATAATAATATTAATTTAAACAATATTTGTTTTACAAGTAAAAGAACCTAAAATAAATTGAAAGAATTATTTTAAACACGGGCTTCATTCAGGAAAACCTAGCTCGAAATTCATGAGCCAATAAGTAAAACAATTTTATAATATGACTGAGTAACAGTCTTTAATCCATTAACAATAATTTCATACAAAATAAATAATACACAGTAAAATTAATATTACACCATCGAATAGGGAAAAAAAAACCGGTGTATTGCTTGACAGGCCGAAAGGCTTAAACTTTAACAGAGTACAAAGACCAGCTCTGAGCCGGGCACCCATATCGTGACATGGGGGTTTTAAATAACAAAACCAACAGACTTGGTATCAAAACTTACAACAATGTAAAATCTTTTCTTTTAACACAAAAATAGAGCATAACAAGTCATGGCATTGAGCCGGAGTCACCCTGTTGAAAGCAAGGGTTTAAAATAAAAAACAAAACTAATAAACTGAAGAAAAACAACCCAAGACTGGGAAAAACCATGCCGTAATTTCTTCCAACTGCAAACTTTCCCCTAAGGTCTGCACAAGCAGGGAGAGCCATTTTCTAACTAGGGCTTACCGGTAGACTGAGCACCGGTTCCATTGAGAAGTGGTTACTGTTAATGTTAAGGCGAACTATCCCTACAATTTGGAAACCAAAATATAAATTAAAAACTTGTGTGTAGAACTGAAACTGTAAATAAATTCTAATGATAAAATTTTAAAATAAAATTACCTCACCTGGAAGTGAAGAATATGGATCCACGAAGGAATAACCAACATAATGAGAAGCCAAACCCTAGAACTCGCAGGTGACATAGACGATGGGGGCTCACGTATAAGCCACGCTAATGACAGGAGCAAGAACAAGCCTGGGCAACGGCCACAAAAGAGCTTAATAACAAAAAGATTACACTAACAAAGCTACATTGCCCTCACGACAGTTTAGGGTAAGCAGGAAGAAAAATGAGTGAGAGTTGTATGTCTCCCCAACCACCACACTTAAGTGGCAACGTTTTAGTCCACAAACAATGAAGCTAGAGCTGAACACAGGCGTGCCCTCATGGCCGCAACAAACCAAATGTAACAGAGACCAAACCCTCGACAAAACAATGAAGAGCTAGGGTTGCAGTGGAGATTTTTAAATCATACATTGCATGGTGAGGAAGGTTCCACGTGCCCCATAATTTATCAAATTCACAGTGGGTCAAGTTCTACAGTCCACTCTGTGCTGTCAAGACCAAATCATTGTTATTAATCTCCACAATGATCAAAACAATATTATTATATACCAAGTCAAAGTGTAATGTATCATTGATAATCATAAGTCAATAAAGTTGGAGTATGAGATTTTAGAGTATCATTAACACCCATGGTGATGTTATAATCATGAACATATTTAATAACGAACCCAAGCTTAGATGGTGTCGAATAACTTGATAATTATAAACAATGGAAATCATCAAATGGATTAATAACAACTAAGGAGAAATCCTTAGTAGGATATAATCCTTAAATACAAGTTAATAGTTTTTCATAATAATCATTAAATTTATTATTACAGTGAAGAGCTATGTTTTTGAGCTAGTCCATATAAAAAAATCAAATGACGATGATTTTAGCTCATAATTCAACACTAGATATATTTAAAAGTATTTTCTTCACTCTAGAATAGATTCTTATTCTGTAAGAAGTCTATAGCACTAGAGTAAACTTCAGAGAAGTTGTAATTAGTATTCTTCATAAGTAAATAAAGCTCAAAATGATTTCAATCATGGCTAATAGGTATTAGTAGTAAAGGACAATGAAATCATTTAAGTATACTTGCGGTATAACAAGTATTTAAAAAAAAAACAATTAAGATGATATCATAATATCATCACACTATTTAGGTTTGTTTCTTTACTTAAACAGTCTGGAAAATTCATATTAACAATAGCAATAAACTTTTATTACAGTAAGAGTACTAATATGCTAAATCTTAGACTCTATTAAGGAGTGGAATCATCTTAGAGTAATGATAGAAGGAAGTTTAATCTAAGTATATTCATTATTACAATAGTCCATCAATAGGATAAAGACATTGATCATATCGACATGCTATTAAAATACTGATATAGTCATAACACAGATAAGGAGAAGGTACCTTACCTCATAGAACCCTTGAATTTAAGCAAGCCAACTTTTACTCTAGCAATATATTCTATGCAAAATGAAGTATATATGGTTAACGCCTTAATAAACTTTTACTAGATAAAAAATTTACTTGTTCAGCTTGTAAAGATCCAGAAATCCAGATACGTTAGCAATCGCTAAGTAAGCCCCAGCTAGAAAATGACTCCTCACCTACTTGACATTCAAAGCATCAGTACGGCTAAATATTCGAATGCAGATTTCTTACATCACATATCAAAGTTAAAACAACATTAATCTATATGTGTTAAACATTAATGGTTATTTTTATTTTCTGTTTCATTTCTTCTATTAGCTGCTAGCAGTTATCTAACTGCCATTTTATGTTATCTCAAAATTTTAAATTTTTGTGAAAATTTGGGGTTTTGACATGTGGTATCAGAGCACAAGGTTCAAACACTAGGCCTTGATGAAGCCCAACTAGATTTTATGAAACAATAAATTGAATTATTATGCTGATGTATTTTTTTTTAAATGTTATTCAATTAGAGAAATTGTTTCTGAAGTTAGCAAATAGGTATGGAAAGGCTGGAGGAATATGTAGAGGAGGAATCTCCATTTACTGAACCAAAAAAACTTACCAAGAGATCCTATACTCGAAGATTTAACTACTAATTCCTCAGAACTGTTACAAACCATAAAAGACTTAAAATCTGAAATGGAATCTGTAAAACGAGAGAATGAAAGTATTCTAAGGGCTCATGAGGAGCCGAATCAGATCCTAACATAAAGGTTTCAAACTGAGGGTAGGGGTAGAAGAATTGAATCAGAACATACAAGTCATCAATGTAAATTTAAAAGGATGAAACATACTAAAAATGAAAGCAGTTCATCTTCAGAGGTGTTTGGTGAACAACGAAATTTCCATCCTACTAGTGATAGTAGTACTTCCAAATATATAACTATTCTAACCAGTTAAAGGCTAGAATGGCTATCTACAATCTCTCAGGAAAGGCTGACATTTGGTGGCAGGACTTGAAGAGAGTTAAAGGAATTAAAGAGAAGAATGTGAATTGGAATACCTTCAACAGGTACTTTAAAAATAAATATATGTTTGAGCAATACTATGAAGAGAGAGCAAAAGAGTTTTATGAACTTAAATTAGGATCAATGACAATGAAAGATCTAAACACCAAGTTTTTGAGTCTGCTTAGGTATGTGGCATACCTTGTAGATGAGAAACCAAAGGTACAACGATTCCTCAGCTGTCTACCTTATCATATTAAGGACAGGATTGAATATGACAATCCAAAGACTTTGGAAGAAGCTATGAGGAAAGCTAACTTCTGTTTTGAACATAATCGAAAGAAGGAAAGCATGGCCAACCGGAAGGCCAAGAAAAATAATAATCAGTATGAGCAAAAGAAGAAAGACTTTGTGTCCAACATAAATTCTAAGAACAATTTTCCTAACAAAAATATCCCAGGAAATAAGAATAATTCACCAAGCAATCAGAATAACTCTAAGGGTAAATAATTTGCTAATAACCATGGTAATTACACCAAGAAATTTCTGCGCAAAGAATCTATAAAGTGCTGGGAGTGTAATGGCCCACACTATGCTTTAGTCTGTCCTAATCGGAAAAATACTGTCAGCAATATTCATACCATACAGGAGGAGATGACTGTCGGAGAATTAGTAAGGACTATGCCCAGAATCAATGTAGCCTTGGAGAATCGACAAGCAGAATATTAAACTTCCATGGTGGAAGTAGAAGGTATGATAAATCAAACCCCTGTAACTATTTTGATTGATCCAAGAGCTAGTCTCAGTTATATTGCACCTAAAATGGTAGAAAAATGTAAGTTACTTGTGGAAAAATTTGAGAATTCTTGGTTAGTTAAGTTAGCCACTGGTGCTAAAAGAAAGGTAACTTGTTTTGTAAAATAATGTGCATGCAGTAGTTATGGATAATTTTGAAACTGTTGTAAATATTAATGTATTGCCTCTTGGTTCTTATGATTTAGTCATCGGCATGGATTGGTTAGAACAACATAGGGTAATTTTAAATTGTTATGATAAAACCTTTACGTGTTTAAACAGTGATGGAAAACCAGTAAGTGTAAAATGAATTCCTAGAAAAACCACCATAAGGCATATTTCTGCTCTACAGCTTAAGAGAGTTGTTAGGAAGGGTTGCAAAGCTTATGCAGTAACAATAACTGATGAGGAGAATCTAATTAAGACAAATAAATTAAAATTGAAAGACATACCAGTCTTAAGAGAATATGGTGATGTATTCCCTGAAGAAATTCCGGGACTACCTCCGAAAAGGGAATTAGATTTCACCATTGAGCTGGTACCTGGTGTAGTACCTAGCTCAAAGGCCCCTTATCGAATGAACATACTTGATATTAATGAATTAAAGTCTCAAATAAAAGAACTAATAGATAAAAAATATATTCGACCTAGTGTGTCTCCCTGGGGGGCACCTATCATCTTCGTTAAGAAGGACGGTACCATGCGACTTTGCATAGATTATTGTCAGCTAAATAAGATGACCATTAAAAATTGATACCCATTGCCCCGTATAGATGATCTGTTTGATCAACTACGTGGAGCCACGGTGTTTTCAAAAATATATTTAAGATCTGGATATCATCAAGTTAGGATTAAAGATGAAGACATCTTTAAGACAACTTTTAGAACTCGATATGGCCATTACGAGTTTGTCGTCATGCCATTCGGGATTACTAATGCCCTAGCTATTTTTATGTGTTTAATGAACAACATTATGCATAAGTATCTAGATAAGTTTGTAGTCATGTTCATCGGCGATATATTAATCTATTCAAAAATTGAAGAAGAACATAAAGAACATTTAAAAATTGTTTTGCAAGAGTTACGAGATCATCAACTCTTTGCAAAATTTAGTAAATGTGATTTTTTCAAGGATAAGATTAAGTACTTAGGTCATGTGGTGACCAAGGAAGGGATTTCAGTAGATCCTGAAAAGATAAAGGCAATCGAAGATTGGTCGGTTCCTAAGGATGTAACTGATGTTCGATCTTTCATGGGAATTATCGGTTACTGCCAGAGGTTCATTGAAGGTTTTTTGAGGATCGCGAATCCGATAACTTCTTTGCAGAATAAAGAAAAGAAGTTTGATTGGAACTAGAAATGCGAGGAAAGCTTTAAAAAATTAAAAACTTTATTAACCAGTGCACCTATTTTAAGAATAGCCAATCCTAATAAAGAATTTGTAGTGTGCACTGACGCTTGCAATGATGGCTTAGGCGGTGTTTTGACTCAAGAAGGGCATGTTATTGCCTGTGAGTCTAGAAAATTAAAAATTCATGAAAAGAATTATGCAACTTATGATCTGGAATTAGCAGCTCTTATACATGCTTTAAAGATGTGGTGACATCACCTAATTGGCAGAAAATTTATTTTAATGACTGATAATAAGGGATTAAAGTATCTGTTAGATCAACCTAATCTAAATGCCAGACAAGCTAGGTGGCTAGCTTTTCTAAGTGAGTATGATTTCGAAATTCAGCACATTAAAGGTAAAGAAAATAAAGTTGTTGACGCATTAAGTAGGAATGCAATGATGAATTTTGCAGCAGCTATCAGCACTTATACTATAGATTTGGATGAACAACTTAAAGCAGGAATAGAATATGATGAAATTTACCAAAATTTACAAGCTAAAACTAAAGAAAATCCAATAGAAAGCTTAAGTAAAGGGTACAGTTTGAATGCAAAAGAATTTTTATTGTATAAATCCAGAATGTATGTACCTAACGTACCTAAAGTTAAGCTGTTAATTTTGGATGAAATTCATAAAAATCCATACTCAGGTCATCCAGGCTATCAAAACACTATAACTATGTTAAGAAAAGAATATTTTTGGCCAAATATGAAGACTGAAGTAGCAGAATATATCTCTAGGTGTTTTGAATGTCAGCAGGTGAAAACTGAACATCAACACCCAGCAGGATTACTTCAGCCATTACCCATTCCTAGCTGGAAATGAGAGACAATCAGTCTCAATTTTGTTACTGGACTGCCTAGAAATCAGAATTTAAATGACTCTATCATGGTAGTAGTCGATAAGTTAAGTAAATAAACTCACTTTATACCTGTTAAAACTACATACAAAGCTGCAAATATAATTGATATCTTTTTAAAACAGATTTTTCGATTGCATGGAATACCGAAAGTTATAATCTCAGATAGATATCCTAAATTTACAGGAAACTTTTGGAAGTCTCTGTTTAAAGGATTAAACACTACATTAAATTTTAGTACTTCGTTCCATCCTCAAACAGATGGAAAAACTGAAAGAGTAAACCAAGTACTGGAAGATTTATTAAGAATGTATGTGAAAGACCAACGAGGTAAATGGGAAGATTATTTGCATTTGGTAGAATTTGCTTATAATAATAATTATCAGACATCAGCTAGATTTAGTCCTTTCAAAATTTTGTATGGAAGGAAATGTAATACTCCTATCTCTTTGAGTAATCCGGTGGATAGATTGGTATTAGGCCCTAAACTGTTAAAGGAAATGGAAGAAATTGTAAAGCAGGTACAAGGTAATCTAAAAGTTGCATAGGATCGAAAGAAAAGTCAAGCAGACCTTAAAAGAACGCCAAAGGAGTTTCAGGTAGGTGAACACGTGTTCATCAAGGTGAGGCCCAAATAGAGCTCTCTGAGATTGGGGAGTTGTGCAAAACTAGCGTCTCGTTACTGTGGTCCATTTGAAATTCTGTCCAGAATTAGACAAGTAGCTTATCAATTAGCATTACCACCCAATTTAAGAGTACATAATTTTTTTCACATTTCTGTATTAAAGAAATATGTTCATGATGCTACTCATGTTTTAAACTGGAATGATGTACATGTGGAACCAGAAGGATATTTTCTAGTGGAACTGGACTATATTCTCGGGCAGAGGGAGATCACACTTCGGAACCGCACCATTGGACAGGTGAAGGTGCAATGGAAGCACCTTAGTCCAAAGGAAGCCACCTGAGAATTGGAAAGTAATATGCGAGATGCATATCCAATTCTGTTCCAAGGGAATTCTGAGGATGAAGAATAAATAACATTGAGGACGATTTTATATTATAAGGGGGTGTGTATGTCACATGCCCCAATTTTGCAAAAATAATATTATCCTGTTTGATTTTATTTAAAGACAATATGTTAAATTTTATGCTAAGTTGTAATTGATGACTCAGCAGAGTCAAGGATATTTAATGTAATTCTGAATATTTTAATTATAAATAAATAAAGGTGGAGACAACAGCTTAGGAGAGCTGTTAAAAGAGTGTTCACTGGTCAAATTGGTGGAGGAGACTGGGTGGAGAGCAAACCGACAAGTGGCAGCATCCTCAAACCTCTTCCAACTATTGCAGGTGGAAACCTCCATGCATTTGGGGTCATGATCCCACTTGTCATGATCCCCTAAGAAAGTGGGATCATAGTAGGTGGCTCAATTAATGACAACTGACCCAAAATACCTAGGCAATCTTTATAAAAATGCCCATTAAAGAGAGTTGAGGTTGCTCATTCTAGAGAAGTGATCATTCAGGTGAATGAACTTCAAAGAAATTCAATGGCAAGGGAATTTGTGGAAAGAGTTTGAGGGGTTAACTGCTAAGTGATCTAGTGCAGCTTTTCAGCTGAAGGATCTTACTGCTGAGTGCAGAGTGATTACTGAGTCATTGGACTAGTCTACTATTTGCTTGATCCACCAGTTCTCAGCCAAGGAGACCAAGAACAGGCTCGAGGGTCCCGAGGAATCATTGTTTGAGCGCTCTCCAGGAGTTGGTAGGGAGGAATGGCCTCCTAACGCTGTTGTTGTCCATCCTAATCAGGTTCTACATTCTTTGTTTTAATGTGTTAGATAGTTAAATGTGAGTTTGAATGTTAAATGAATGTAAAATATTTAGCTGTAAAATGTTAGATTATTGCAGGAATGAATATGAAATAGATGGAAAATAATTCTAACCTGTGTTTTTCCATATCTGGAAGGACCAGACCGTACTCTAGCACATGCAGAGTATTTAAAGTAGATAAAGGAAATGATAAGAAACTGAAATGAATAGATGTAATATGCATTTCATAATAGCAAAGTAATTTATTGTAGTATATAGGTTTTTATGAAAAAGACCAAAAACCTGGTTGTTTATGTTATTTGTTTGCATAAATGTACTGATAATGAAATAGTAGTATTCCATTACAGGTAGAAGAATTATTATGTTAAGAGAATACACTAGTAGTTAATATGTCATGTTTATACACAGTATATTATACTTTTATTTCAAATTAAAATATGAAGGAGGGTAAACAGTGTTATGCTATATACATAATTTCTATATGTTTATTTAATAACCAGTTGCTTATGCAGTGAAAGAAATGTAGTTAAACTACTTTGTTTACATTCAGTTCATTAAAGATATAACTACTATTCATATAGCTTATTTACTAATAATATTAACTAAACTAAGTCTAACATTTACTAATAAGCAAGTAGTGTATTACTAAAGTATTTAAAATATAAAAGAGTAAACTAAACTAAGTTACAGAAGCTGAGTTTTGAGTATTTTCAACCTGTCAACTTCAGTAAATTAAATAACAAGAATATGATAATAACAAATTCATAAATGAAATACCTATCTCAGTAAGAATCTGTTCTGTAATTAATAACAGGTTTATACTTACAAGAGTAATTATAGGGTCAAAACCCTTTATTAATTTATTTGTTTCAATAAAAGAAAACAGTTAAGCTAGAATTCTATTACTTGGAACAATATCATTAATCAAATTGAACTATTGTAGACTGGTTATGGTCTTCATAACAAAAATATATATACAGATGAAAATTTAAGAAATTACATTATATACATATAATAATATTAATTTAAACAATATTTGTTTTATAAGTAAAAGAACCTACTTAAATAAATTGAAATAATTATTTTAAACACGGGCTTCATTCAGGAAACCCTAGCTCGAAATTCATGAGCCAATAAGTAAAACAATTTTATAATATGACTGAGTGACAGTATTTAAGCCATTAACAATAATTTCATACAAAATAAATAATACACAGTAAAATTAATATTACACCATCGAATAGGAAAAAAAAAACTGTGTATTGCTTGACAGGCCGAAATGCTTAAACTTTAACAGAGTACAAAGACCAGCTCTAAGCCGGGCACCCATATCGTGACATAGGGGTTTTAAATAACGAAACCATAGACTTGATATCAAAACTTACAACAATGTAAAATCTTTTCTTTTAACACAAAAAGAGAGCACTACAAGTCACGGCATTGAGCCGGAGTCACCCTGCTGAAAGCAAGGGTTTAAAATAAAAAACAAAACTAATAAACTGAAGAACAATAACCCAAGACTGGGAAAAATCATGCCGTAATTTCTTCAAACTGCAAACTTTCCCCTAAGGTATGCACAAGCAGGGAGAGCCATTTTGTAACCAGGGCTTACCGGTAGACTGAGCGCCGGTTCCATTGAGAAGTGGTTACTGTTAATGTTAAGGCGAACTATCCCTGCAATTTGGAAACCAAAATATAAATTAATAACTTGTGTGTAGAACTGAAATTGTAAATAAAGTATGATGATAAAATTTTAAAAGAAAATTACCTCACCTGGAAGTGAAGAATATGGAGCCACGAAGGAATAACCAACATATTGAGAAGCCAAACCCTAGAACTCGTAGGTGACAGAGACAACGGGGGCTCACGTACAAGCCACGCTGACGACAGGAGCAAGAACAAGCCTTGGAAACGACCACAAAAGAGCTTAATAACAAAAAGATTACACTGACAGAGCTACATTGCCCTCACGACAGTCTAGGGTAAGTAGGAAGAAAAACGAGTGAGAGTTGTATGTCTCCCCAACCACCACACTTAAGTGGCAATGTTTCAGTCCACAAACAATGAAGCTAGAGCTAAACACAGGCGTGCCCTCATGGTCTCAACAAACCAAATGTAACAGAGACCAAACCCTCGACAAAACAATGAAGAGATAGGGTTGCAGTGGAGACTTTTAAGTCATACATTGCATGGTGAGGAAGGTTCCACGTGCCCCATAATTTATCAAATTCACAGTGGGTCGAGTTCTATAGTCCACTCTGTGCTTCCAAGACCAAATCATTGTTATTAATCTCCACAATGATCAAAACGATATTATTATATACCAAGTCAAAGTGTAACGTATCATTGATAATCATAAGTCAATAACGTTGGAGTATGAGATTTTAGAGTATCGTTAACACCCATGGTGATGTTATAATCGTGAACATATTTAATAACGAACCCAAGCTTATATGGTGTCGAATAACTTGATAATTATAAACAATGGAAATCATCAAATGGATTAATAACAACTAAGGAGAAATCCTTAGCAGGATATAATCCTTAAATACAAGTTAATAGTTTTTCATAATAATCATTAAATCTATTATTACAGTGAAGAGCTATGTTTTTGAGCTAGTCCATATAAAAAAATCAAATGGCGATGATTTTAGCTCATAATTCAACATTAGATATATTTAAAAGTATTTTCTTCACTCTAGAATAGATTCTTATTTTGTAAGAAGTCTATAGCACTAGAGTAAAACTCAGAGAAGTTGTAATTAGTATTCTTCATAAGTAAATAAAGCTCAAAATGATTTCAATCAAGGCTAATAGGTGTTAGTAGTAAAGGACAGTGAAATCATCTAAGTATACTTGCGGTATAACAAGTATTTTTTTTAAAACAATTAAGATGATATCATAATATCATCACACTATTTAGGTTTGTTTCTTTACTTAAACAGTCTGGAAAATTCATATTAACAATAGCAATAAACTTTTGTTACAATAAGAGTACTAATATGCTAAATCTTATACTCTATTAAGGAGTGGAATCATCTTAGAGTAATGATAGAAGGAAGTTTAATCTAGGTATAGTCATTCTTACAATAGTCCATCAATAGGGTAAAGACACTGATCATATCGACATGCTATTAAAATAATGATATAGTCATAACACAGATAAGGAGAATGTACCTTACCTCATAGAACCCTTGAATTTAAGCAAGCTGACTTTTACTCTAGCAATATATTCTATGCAAAATGAAGTATATCTCGTTAACGCATTAATAAAGTTTTACTGGATCAAAAATTTACATGTTCAGCTTGTAAAGATCCAGAAATCCAGATACGTTAGCAATCGCTAAGTAAGCCCGAGCTAGAAAATGACTCCTCACCTACTTGACATTCAAACCATCAGTACAGCTAAATATTTGAATGCAGATTTCTTACATCACATATCAAAATTAAAACAACATTAATCTATATGTGTTAAACGTTAATGGTTATTTTTATTTTTTGTTTCATTTCTTCTATTAGCTTCTAGCAGTTATCTAACTGCAACTGTAAACATTTTATGTTATCTCAAAATTTTAAATTTTTGTGAAAATTTGGGGTTTTGACATGGAGAGCAGGCTCCAAAGTCCCCATTAGATAGATCACCCGGTCAACTGTTGAGACAAAGTACCAAGAAGGTAAGCATGAATCCTGAGTCTTCTTCTCGGTATAAATTGGACACGAGGTATATGAGGCCACATAATTCACCTGTGGTGCGGTAACGTCTACTGAATTACTGGGAATTAACAAAGGTGATACTTGGTCTACAGTCGGGTAAGAAGAGGGATTAACAAATTCCAGCTGATCGATAGTAATGATGCTTTTGTTATGAGGAAATTGTAGATTCACATGAAAAAGCGTCAACGCCAAAACTTGCATAGCATAAACATAATCACGCCTGAGGAGCATATTGAAGTCCAAGGGGTCCTCTATAACCATAAAATCAACTAAGACGGTATTCCCACCCAAGTTAATAGATGTTTGAGTAAGAACTCCCAACGTTTGGCTAGTTCTTCTATCAAAATCCAGTAATCGAATATCTGTCGATATAAGGATGGGAGATCCTATTCCTTTCCAAGAACGTGCAGATAAAAGACAAACAAAGGCTCCTTCATCTACAATACAATGGGCAATTTTGTAGTGTCCAATTTGGACCTTTATTTGAAAAGGTGCATCGAAAGGAAGGTGTGACTCATCTATTCTATTCCAATTAAAGGAAGGAATTTGAGGGCTTGGCAGGGGTTCATTCGATACGAAATCAGTGCCCCTTAGTCCAAAAGGTTCTGAACTGGTAGTGAAGAAAACATGACTAACAACTAATTCACTCTCCAAATTAAGAGTGGGATTGATCGAATATGGCATTGATTCAACCACTTGATGAAGGTCACTCTTTGAAGGAAGATTCATATTGACCAAAAATTGCATTGGTTCAACCACTTGATAAAAGTCACTCTCTAAAGGAAGAGTGGGATGTACAAAATATCGCATTGGTTCAAAAAATTGATCAACCAAAGGTTGAATAGGTTGTTGGGAAAGTACAAGTTGTTCAAGAGCAGGACATCCTTGATACTTAGACCACACTCTTCGTACCTTTGCAATAGTAGGGCACTGATGAGTAAGATGATCTCCCTCGCAAAGATTATAAGGGAATTTAGGCTTATGTATTGAACGATTGGTTTTCTCAACGGTGTCAACATGACTTGTAGAGTCTGAGTGCTTTCCCCCAACATGACCTCCAGAGGTTGGGTGGTTAGGATTAACATGACTTGCATAGGTTGAGTGTTTTTCCCCAACATGACTTCCAGAGGTTGGATGAATTGGTCCAACATGACTTGCAGAGGTTGGGTGTATGCCCCCAGCATGACTTCTAGAGGCTGGGTGGTTATGCCCAACATGACTTGCAGAGGTTGGATGGATGCCCCCAGCATGAATTCCAGAGGCTGTGTGGTTAGGTCCAACATGACTTATAGAGGATGAATGGATGCACCCAACATGACTTCCATAAGCTAGGTGGTTAGGTCCAACATTAATTGCAAAGGTTAGATAGGTTCCCCCTTTCTTTCATACTTTCTTCCCATTCTTCCTTCTTTTATTCCTTTTAGACTGCATGTTACTAGTATCAGAACTTTCACCGCATGAGGTTGAAGGAGGGGGAGATATTGCTATTGGTGAAGGGGATACATTGTTTATATTCTCTTGATATAAGGTTCTTTCTTGAGAAGCATCAAGAACATTAAGGATAGTCAAAGTGGAAAACAACCAAATTGGTAGCCCTCGGGTGAATCCAGGAAGATTCAAAGTGGTCGTTAGGGGAACACCAACATTCCTAGTAAAAGGAAAAGCATAAGAATCCCCTGGCATGGGGGTCTCTTGGTTGGTGTCCGTAGGGAAACTAGCCATAGTTTCTGAATCAACAATAAATCAAATTCTGAGGTTAACTGGCAACCAAGATCACAAAGAGAACACCACTGGAAGAAAAAACTAAGTATCCATACTAGGAACACAAGGAAACCCTCCAAAGGAGAGTCTAGGATGATGAGGGACCAAAACTAACCAGTGAAGGGAGAAGGACAGTTACCCAGGGTCTCGATACAATCACTTTGGGGCAAGTGTTTGAATCACCAATCGCTTTTCCAAAGAGTTGCTTGGGGTTTCCTCCCACGTATGCCTTGGATATAGTGGAAATAGCCTTCCACCATCACCCATGTAGATTCCTAGAGGTAAAGATGCTTATAAGGATACCAAAATAGCAAAGAAATCTCGACGAAACAATTGCTAGTCCAACCAATGTGCATGGGAAGGGTAACTAAGCCTGAAAATCAAACAGTACTAGGAACCACACGGGGTGGGAAGGAGGTACTGAGTGAGCCCCTAGACGGGCAACAACTCTGGTGTATGCTCAACTGAGTATAGGAGGGGTATGTCCACCACTCAGTATCGCACAACCTCGTGCTTGACTACTGTGTTAGAGGAGCTTTCCGGTTTATTTCTTTACGAGATTGGATTTCCTGAATGAAATGCCACTATGTTTGAGTTTAAAGTTTTGGGAAGTTAAAGATAACCCTAACCCAAAACACTAGCCTAGACTAGTGTGTATCATCCTTAGAAATAAAATGTTACTAATATGTTTTAAATCTTAACGTTCTTTTTAAGGGTTATTGATTACTCCAAGATAATGGTAATGAAACTAATGATGTTTTGAGTTGAAAGTAGAAACAACATGACTAATGTCAAAGAGGTTCAAAATGAAAATTTGTACTTCTCTTTTTCTTTTCAAAACTAAAAATGAAGGACACTAAAGAAATATCTCCTTTTGTATTTTCAAAAGACAAAAGTATGCAATGCACCTAAGACTAAACCCTAGCCTAAATGCATATAAAGAAAATACTTGTTCTTTTTTAAATTTTCTTTACAAATGAGAAATAAAAACAACCTACAAACTAGTGTATGCAAATAATGTAAAACAAAGCACAAGCAATTATGCTCTATGTCCACCAAGCAAACCCTAGGTTGCCCTAAAGTCAAACAAGAACTCCCTTGGGAGGGAGAATTGCATAAGGTAACATTCCAACCACTTTGGCATGAAGAATTTAATCAACAAGAATGAAATGAACATATATTAGAAGGCTCCTAGGTTCATTTTATACCTGCTAACGGAGGCTGATCAACACCTTGCACAACAAGGTCATGCCAAGGAAGGAGGTCGGGGGTAGAGAAAGAGAAAAACCTGAATGCTTTAGAAAGATATTACAAACCAATTTAAGAGTACATTCAAATGGATACACCACTTCCTAGTGGTTCTACATAGGCAAGGGAGCTAGGAGAACCCCACAAACAACACCATACTACCCCGAACAAGCCCAAAAGGGTGAAAACATCACTGAAACAAGGCATACGTTGATTCCTTAAGGTAAATTCATGTATGATACATAGGTACACTAGAGGAAAGTCATGTATATGTCAGGGATTTGCTACCATGCATTGCAACAGTCACATATGGGTAGTGGAAGGCCCAAAAAATCTAGAAAACAACCTTAAAAAGGAAAGGAAGGTGTCCAGAAAGACTTAAGAATGGCTCTTGACCTGCAAGAAGGACTCAGACTATAAAAATACACTAGAATAACTAGACAAGGACACCCCAAAATAGACAAGGTTTCCTCAGTAGAGTCACCAATTATGTTGTTAAGGAAATGTTCCTATGGTTGGGGTCGAGGCGACCAACGCAATAGGTGTATAAAGATTGGTATATAAAGATTTGCAAGCATGCATTAAACAAGGTATCAAGGGTTATAAGGGTTCATACCTTACAAACTGAATATTGATCCAAGATTTCTCTTTAGCCCTCCTCTTTCTCTCCAATCCGAGAGACCTACAAAACAAACTTCAAACCTTCCTCAAACCAATTTGACCACATATAAGACAATGATAATCAAGATAAAATGAAATCATAATCTGATAAACAATAACATGTTATCATAAACAACGATGCAACATCTATCATACAATGATTTGGAAAGGGAGCAACATCACATCTTTATTAATCAATGAAAGAAGTACAAGATATACCTTCTCCTCATGTAAGGCATCTCGTGAAACCTTTGATCTGGATCTCTCGCTTCTCTTCTCCAAGAATCTTAGCCTTGAAGCTCTGCAACAAAGAGAGATTTCCTCCAGGGAAAAGGTAGGGGGGATGAGAGTCCCAATTTCACTAGCATAACAATGCCAAAGGCTAATCCCCCTTTCATATTGGACCCCTCTCCCTCTCTTATATAGTTATCTGAAGAGTTAGGGTCGAGAATGGATCAGTTATAATCAAAGGGGTAGTTCCAGAACCACCGAAACCTTGAGAATTTTCCGTTTTTTGATAAATTTTTACCACTTCAGGGTATACATGCGGGTTTCCTTCAACAAAGCCGCATGTGAAACACTTCTTTTCTTCTACCAAATCTTGAATGGGTTAAAAAATCCATTTTCTAGGGTATTTTCAAGGGGTTTTCAGTAGTTGATGTATTCTAGAAAGTTATTCCTTGGTATGATACATTTCCATTGGTCTAGAAAAGTGGTTAAAATAGAGTTACAAAACTCCATATATGGCCCTTCCATCCACATGTGTCCTTTGAGTGACTGACGGTAGCTTTCATGAAGTGTCGTCATGGAATTGTCATATGCGACCAAACATGTAAAAGACGTCACAGACGTAGAAGTGCCATTTTGGGCTATAACATACAACTACAATAATATTTTTGTCTTTAAAGGATAATATTACTTGCAAACTATTCTCCACCACTAAACTCTCTCATAACTATAGACGTTTTCAATTCTTGCAAAATACCCTAGCATGATAGTGTAATCCCTTATACTCATATTTTTGGACCATCTAATCTATCTTTTTCAATATTTAATTTGATTGCATTATGTTGTATCAATATAGCATATAGATTCCATTCCATTTCTTGTTCCCCTTGCAAGTTTAGTCTATATGTTGTCTCTCAAACTTGTGCTCATAAGTTTATATCACTTAGAAATGATGCATCTATTAAGTAATAATCCCCATATTATGGAGCACTTCTAGAAATGATTCAAATAACTTGTGACACCAATACAGGGATCCTCTCCAAACCTTACCTTGCTATTAATTATTTCCAATTTGACAAGATTCCCATTTACCTAAATAAGGAAACACATTTACTGGAGCTTTCCTGACTAAAGAGGTTCTCTGAACATGTTACCTTTCCACTATGAACCAAGATTAAATATTCATCCTTCTTAAATATTTGGATTTCATTACTCTTTCCCAGAGGCCATCACTGTATACCAACCTACAAATACTTTCAGTTGCTAGTTCCAAGCTAAAAAGGTGGATGTTTTCCAACCCCCACCCCTGCTTCTTTTGGATTTGTCAACCTATTCAACTTAACCAAAGGAATTCCTTTTTCTTCATATCTATAAAAAATTGAAACATTTATTTAGAAAATAAAAATAAAACACCATTAGGTATCTTGGTAATAGTCATCCACAAAGTATGATATAAATCATAGATTTGCATTGGAAAAAGTGACTTAGAAATATGTTTTACCTCATCAGACTGTTCATTGTACATGCGAGTATACTTGTTCATATTAATCACCATACATGTAGCTTTACAATGAATCTCCAACAACTCCTTACTTTTTTCCATCTTTTTAATCTAGACATGATCAAAGATCATGATATAAACTTCAAAGAGAAGATGTGTGATATATACATAATTTGAGATCATGACCCCATTCAACTGCCTTTCACTTTGAGTATTTAATGATCATACTTAATTTTTCCTCTATCAACATGAAGAGGAGTGGAGATAATGAACAATTGTTTCTAAAGTCTCTTGATTCTATGAACTGGGGAACCATTAATCAAAATATCAAATGAAACAAAAGAGAGACAACCCATGGTCCAATTCACAATCTAAAATTTTTTGCCTAGTTGGAGAAATAGTAATATGAGAAACAACCAATTTACCCTATCATAGGCCATTCCAAGATCAATTTTCAAAATGGATAAAAGTAACTTCCTAGTCTTAGTTTTGTGTAGTTTGGTTGTGTAATACCCATTGCATCATGTGTTTGATGATTGAAAAGGAAACCAAATTGTTGATCAAAGACAACATTTTATAAAGTGCCATTCAACATGTTAACAATGATTTTGGAAATCAATTTGTAAGTTAGATTACATAAGAAACATGTCTAAAATATTCAAAAGAAGATGCATCTTATTTCTTAGGAATTAAGGATACAAATATATTATTGAGTGCACCCAAAAAATTCTTGAGATCTATGACTCTTTAACAACATTAATCAAATTATGATTGAGTACATAAAAATAGCCCTTACAAAAATTCCACTAAAAGGCCATCCAAACATGAGCTTTTCCCTATTTTAATTGTTATTTATTGACTCCATCTCATCTCTTGCAATATCAACCTCTAGATCCTTGTTCATACCCTGTTGGATTTTCTCTCTCTGCTTGCCTTGTTTTGAGGGATCCCGACCCAGGTTTAGTCCCTTCTGGTTAGCACAACAAACATTGAGATATCAGCCTGACATATAAGATCTTAGCTGACAACACCTGTGACATAGATGTCATCTCACATGAGATATCTCTCCTGATGGGTAACTTCCAGAACCATGTTTCCATAGTAGGGTGGGAGGGTGTTTAGTACCTAGCCCTACACCAAGGCTTCCAACAATGTCCGAGGATGTATCATTTGTGTTCTCCGTGCTTCAACAGCTAGGTTGAGCTTCAACCTTTCTTATTCATCTTATGAAATAAACAGTAGACATGCAACATAATCTCATTCGGACATATATAGAGACCATCATACATTCATTCATTGATAAGAAAACCTACAATCATTCATTCACTACAATGTTTACACATATAACTAAGATACTTCAAAATTCACACACATACACAGAATAGAACGTGGAAACCCATCCAAGAAAAAACCAAAAAGTGCTCTTCATCTAGCATGAGGAAATAGATGCACCTTTCATCCACGCACAAAGCTACGGACTCTGCTCAAGATATTCTTCTCTAATCTTACAAACTCTTCCTCCCTCTCATGCTCTATGATCTTCTCTCTGTTCTATTCCTCTCTACTTATCCTAGTGATCTGCACACAGCCTAGATCAACTCAACAATACAAAGCCACCAACTAAGAACTCACGCTTTTCAACCAATGAGATCCTACAACAACTGACTCTAGAGAGAATTTCTAACACTGTCTGTTAGGAGAATGTATAACACTGACTGTTGGGAGAATGTCTAACCTTCATACAGATTGGGTTCCTTCTTTTATAGCCCAATTACAGACTTGTTACAACTCCCATACATACTTTATACAGACTCAATACTGACTTGATATAGACTCTAAACAGACTCAATACGGACTCAATACAAACTCTAAACAGACTCATTACAGACTCTTTACTTTCGCTTTCTCAGTTGACTTAGTATATCCATCCAACATGCTGTCTTTCCTATTCTAGCAACACCTAACGAGAGGCACTATTGACCTGAATTACAAAGATTCCTTCACGCGTGTGGCACTATCTGTTCTATTCCTTTCTACACTTCTGTGCACCCAGCTCTAGATCCTTTACTCTGCTACACTCAACAATACAAAGCCACCAACTAAGAACTCACGCTTGTCAACCAATGAGATCCTACAACAACTGACTCTAGAGAGAATTTCTAACACTGTCTGTTAGGAGAATGTATAACACTGACTGTTGGGAGAATGTCTAACCTTCATATAGATTGGGTTCCTTCTTTTATAGCCCAATTACAGACTTGTTACAACTCCCATACATACTTTATATAGACTCAATACTGACTTGATATAGACTCTAAACAGACTCAATACGGACTCAATACAAACTCTAAACAGACTCATTACAGACTCTTTACTTTCGCTTTCTCAGTTGAATTAGTATATCCATCCAACATGCTGTCTTTGCTATTCTAGCAACACCTAACGAGAGGCACTATTGACCTGAATTACAAAGATTCCTTCACGCGTGTGGCTTTCGCCAGCTCTAGTTGAGCTTGTACCCATGATCATTAAGGCCTGCTACTTTCTCAGTAGTTATGCCTTATTGTCATTTTCCAACTTTTATACTATTTGCACACCAACTGCTGTGGATATTTTTTCGTACCGTATCGTGTCGGACTCCATCCTTCTATCGCAACTTACTGATCTCAAATGAATTCCTATTCTGGCACCTTCTCATCTTCGTCTTCCTTTCTTTCGCTTCCTCTGTCACAACATCCTTCTTCTTTCCTTTATGTTTCTTCTTCATTCATAGCTCCTTCTTCTCCTCCTTTAACTCTTCTCCATACATAGGTAGAATTATGCATGAATTCTGCCTTACTGTCTCTAGCCCCAACATGCCCCCAACACTCACCTGTGGCTCGTCCCGAGCCACTGAAAGCTATTGCTCCATGCAATGAGGTGCTGATTTTGGCATGAAAATATTCTATGATTTCACCACTTTCCTAGCCTCCATGCACACTTCTTCCTCTGTCTTCCGCATTTTCTCCACTAGGTCAGAACTGACATGTTCCAGCATGACCTTTTCCATTGAGGCCACTATATTGTGCACCTTCTGATATACAGGCTAAATATATGTTCCTTTTTTGTTTTCTACTTACTGTAGTCTTTATAACTTCTGGTATTACTGTCATTTTTTCCTAATTATCAGATGTAGTTACTGTTTAGAGTAGTAGGACGGATGGGATGGGAGACTTATCGATATCACTGATTTTCCTTGCCTGCATTTTTAGCTTGAGCTCAAGCTCATCCCATGTTTTTCCTTCCTCTCTTCAGAATCTTCCTCTGCATTATCCTTGAATGAGTATGCAACATCTATACAAGCCTTTGAGCTCACAACATTTTCCCAGTCCAGTATCTAGTCAATATTTTTCTGTTATGCACTGCTGGTGAGGTCTGTCATCCTATCCACATAATACCTCCCTTCATTGGAGTGTGCCAGTTGAAAGTTCTTTTGAATTAATCATCACCTTTTGTGTTTTCAATGACTTACAGTGATGATAGTGATGACGATGGCCTTTGTTCCTTTTTTCCATTGTACGAACATTCGTTCAGACTAACAGTTTCTAGCAATGGATACTATGCACTATGGAAACTAATTCCACAGTCTCATATGGAGGCTTTGGTGGGATGTCCTCTGGTATTTGAATTCTGGCCACCACTTCTACATTATGCCTTAGTTCTTTTAAGACAATGTGGTTCTTGCAGGTATCAGAAGGCTTCCTCATTTCCAGCCTTGCTAAGCTGGTTCGAAACGTTGTTGCAGGGGGGTCTAGAACTGGATTATTTTCCAAGCGCCTCTCGGATTGCGGTGGGACATATCCAACAACATTTTCCTCAAATATAACAGGTATAACAACAGTATTCTCATAGCCCTCAAGGACATTAGCACTACAATTCAGAGTTAACATACTTCTTCCACAATATTTCTTTAGCTCTCGGTGCTCCTATATTAGTTCACTGTTACATTTAATGGGTTTTAACTTGAACGTGAAGGAAACTATTATCCAAGTGTTCAAGTTGTCAAATATTTACATGCGCAATCACTGAGTAGAATAATTACAAGATGATCCATCATGTGGGTCACCACTCCAAGTTATTATGTTGATATGCCAACTACGCCGCCCCTTTTTTGTGACGTCATGATACTTATGGCGGAGGTGACCAGCGAATTATCTTGATATATGTGGATTGAATTATTAACAATTGTCACATCAACGGGTTTTCTAAGTAATTATGCCATTGATATGATGTCTCTCTTTTTTTATTTATTTTTCACACTTTCCTTGTCGCGCTCCCTACGACAGGTATTTCTTCTCACTTCTCGTCATCATTCCTCATCATCATCATCATCATCACCAATTTTTTTTGTACGGCCTAGTGACAGTTATCGAAATAAGGCTTCAACTGACTAGCATTTATGATCCCATTTACTTTTGTACCTTCTAGTCTCTCTAACTTTAATGCTCCTCCCTCAATGATTTCCTTAACAACATATGGTCCTAACCAATGTGATTTCAACTTTCCTGGATGCTTGAAAATTTCACTATCATACATAAGGACAAGTCCGACAATTTCAAATTGCTTGTTCTTAATGTGTCTATCATGTCATACCTTCTTCCTTTGCTTCTCTACGTTCCGGTGAAATCCTGCAATGAAGCGTTCTTCTTCCAAATGGATTAGTTGCATCAATATTTCTTCTACAACATTAACATCTGTCATTTTCGTGAACTCTGCCACTCTTAAACTTGGTACAATATATTCTATGGGCATGACAACTTCTTCTCCATAAACGAGCTTGAATGGTGTCTGGCCTGTTAACTTTTTGCATGTTGTGCAATATGCCCATACTACTGCATAAATATTCTGATCCCAGTTGTCCCTTCGCGTATTGCAGACTTTTGTTAGTGCGTTTTCCAAAATCTTGTTAAATGCTTCGACTGCTCCATTCGCTTGCAGGTGATATGGAGTTATTCTTCTATGTTGTATCGGAAATCCGTCAGTTAGTTCTTCAATCAATTGATTAGCAAAATGTGTACCTTGATTTCTAATCGGTATCTTTGGACACCTGAATCTTGTTACAACATTTTCAAATAAAAACTTCGCCATTGTTGCAGTAGTGCAATCCTTTACTGGTGTAGCTTCAGTTCATCTAGTTAAGTAGTCAACTGCCATGATAATGTACCTTGCTCCTGTGCACTTTCTTGTTGGACTAATAGGTTCCACAAAATCAACAACCCATTTATCAAATGCCTGTAATGTTATTTATGGTACTAATGGGATTTCGTCACTTTGGGATGGATTTCCCATTCTTTGATAGACAACACAAGTGCGGCAATAATCTTGAGCGTCTACATGCATAGTAGGCCACCATAGTCATGTCTGTAATATCTTGCGCATGGTTTATTTTCCTGCATAGTGTCCTCCTACGACACCAACATGTGCTTCACTTAAAATCACAGGTCGCTCATGTTCCAAAACACACTGTCGAAGTATCTCATCCGGGCCCAATTTATATAAGTTTCCAGCAATCAATTGGAAATCTATAGCTCATGTTACTGACTGTTTCTTCCCTGTGCTATTGTAAATTCTACTGGCACAAAACATGTAGTCAGGAATTGTATGATAGCTTTGTATTGATAATCAAAGACGGTTATTGCAGATAATTGCGCATCAGGAAGATTATCTTCCATACTAGTAGGCTCTTCTCCACTTTCAATTCGTGATAGGTGGTCTAGGCCCAAGTTCAATCGACCTAGTTTGAAAATTATCTCAAAGTAAAATGATTGGAATAGGAGAAGCCATCGAAAGATCTTCCCCCCAAACACTGGATTATTGACCAATTATTCTAGTGCAGAATGGTCAGTGTACATTTTGAAATTCCCACCCAACAAGTAATGTTTAAATTTATGCAGTGCATAAATCATCGCTAGCCCTTCCCTCTTTGTTGTGGTGTAATTTTTCTCTGCAGTTGATAAATTCCTGCTAGAAAAATCAATGGGATGATTAATCGCTCCCTCCCTTGGTTGCGTCAAAAACACACCAATCGCAACAGATGAGACATCGACATGAACATGAAATTCTATTTTCTTGTCTGGAAATACAAGTATGGGTGCAACAACCATCTTGCTTTTCATCTTGTCCAGACTCTCTTGGCAGTCATCCATCCACTGAAATTTAGTGTATTTTTTCAACAATCTCTCCATTGGGGCAGTCACTTCTGCATATCCTTTGATAAACTTCCTGTAGTATCCCGTATTCCCTAATGTTTCTCGTAACTATTTAACTGTGGTAGGTAGTGGTAAGTCAAGGATAATGACGATTTTGGTTGAATCAACCAAAATCCTGCCACGACAGACGACATGGCCTAACAGAGCTCCAAAAGGCACACCAAAAATACACTTTCTTAAATTGAGGGACATTTGGTACTGGCGGCATCATTCCAACATCATTCTAATACTTTTGATATGGTCTTTTATAAGACCAAATATTTTCAAGTCGTCAAAGTAGACTTCAATAAATTTGTGTATAAAATATTTAAATGCAGCAACTGCAATTCTAGAGAAGATTACAAGTGCATTCTTGAGTCCAAAGGGCATTACTGTGTATTGGTAGCATCCCGAATCTGTCGCAAAGGTAGTATTGAATCAATCCTTTTTTCAATTCTTATCTAATGGTAACCCAAGAATCCATCAGTAAATGAATACATTTCTTGTCCTCCAACATTCTCCACTACTTCATATGTGAATGGGGTCAAAAAGGGATCATGTAAGCAAGCATCAATTAATTTCCTGAGATCAACACAAATTCTCACTTCCCCTGAAGTTTTCTTGTCTTATAACACAATCGGGCTGATCCATTCCGATTCTTCAACTGGTTCTATTACACCTGATTCTAGCATTCGATCAAGTTCAACTTTAACATTCTCTTTGAAGCGCGAGTTTAATCTGTACAACCGTTGTTTGACTAGTTTTGCATCAGGCCTCAAGGGTATCTTCATTTCACCCAGGTCCTTAACTATGCACTTCATTTCAGAAAAAATTGTAGGGAATAGATCCTAAAATTCATGTAGTAAGTTAGTGATATTTCCCACAATTTCACCATCCCAATAATCTCCGATATTAGCAAATTTTAGGTTTTCAACCGACCCAATATTTACTTTCTCAATATTAAGTGGTTTTAAAAACTGGTCAATGTTACAACAACTCCTTCCACTAGATGCATACCTTTTGACTTAGGTATATTGATGTCAAGGGGGTCATCATCATCTAGATCTCCCGTAATATTATAGCACTCCATCCAATTGTGTACTGTCATTATGCACTGATGGAAATTCGTTGCTGCGACCCAGATTTCTTCAAATATTTTCTCCTTTATTATCTATAACACAACATCAACTGTCAGGTGTTCACTTGTGAATTCAAATTTCTATGTGAAGCTTACAAATAATATTTCCCATTCAATAGTTCCTCGTTGCAGCTCTACTCTTGTTTACCATTTCCAAAGTGTGGATGAATCGATGCACCCATTATTGTCGCAGGTACTCTTTCCAGTTCTTGCAACAGTGCTCAATATGTTCTACAGGATCTGTTAGTCCTTTACACTTTTGATCAGGGTGACTGGTATCTTTCCCAAATCTAATCTCCATTAATATTCTACACTATGACAATTCATAGATAGACTGTTTGTGTGTACCCCACCATTTAGCGGGCGTAGATTTTAGCACATAGTCTAGAGCAGATAATCACTATGATTCTGTGTCTTTTTCTTCAAATTCTTCCATAAAATATGCAAGGTTAGGAAATCCTTCATATGTAGGCCATGCACTTGCTTCAGCTCCTACTCTTTAGACAAATCTTGTGATTCTTGTGCATCTTCTCATGGATACTTCATGTAGTATGTTCTACCAATTTTCCAGGGCATTCCATGAGTCAGACGTGCACGAAATTACACTCCGCCAACTCAGTTTCCCATCAACTGTTGGATTTATACAATCTTCTTTTGAAGACATGATGTTATACAACTGGTCTATATAGTTTCCTTGCCTTTCACTATGTACAGGCTCAATATATCTTTGTTCTTCAAGTAGATCAATTGGCGCAACCACCCTTATTTCAGAATCTTCAAATTACAAGATTCTTTTCTTGAAGTTTATAATGGTTTGGTTGTCTTTTTCCCAATCACTTCCTATCAATGCAGGATATGGATTTGTGTCATCGACAAAGTCAGTGACTTCGAATTCGACATATGTTCATAATCCTTCGACTTCTACAGGTACTTGAGTTAATCTACCAATTGGTAGAACCTTCGAATGGTTCGCAAGCCTTAGTTGAATGGGAGACCAGTCCAGTTGTGGCTTATTCATGCTCTCCCATGTTTTTCTTGTCAATATATTGACATCCAAGACCAAATCTAATATGATATAATTATATCATAGTCTCCTATCTGCACAGTCATTTGTAGTTCTTGCCCTGTCTTCAATATTTTCCCGATATGATTAACTCTTTTTTCAGGTCACAGGTCATCTGGAGTTTCTTATATTAATGCTGTCAATTCTGGGACAACATCTTTATCATTGATTAGTGCTAAACAACTTTTGAAAATTTCTTTAAGCTTACTAACCGTTTTTATTTGTGGATTCCTAATGAGTTGTTCAAATCATTCGGGCATGGTCTTGAATTGTCTAGATGTCTACTGATCATTAACATCAACAAATTCTTGTCGCACCTATAAGAAGACTTCTTTCTCCTTTTGGACATCTAGTGGAGATTTATTTTGTGTTGCGGGTCTCACATGTGGTTGTCCTTGCGGTGTATTTTGGTATGTACTTGTCACAACACCTCCTCTTGTGACAACAATAATGAAAGGCTCTCTTGGTTCGACAAAAATCATCCGAATGTTCTAATTGGGATTGGGATTCTAATTCTGCACCAGGTTGGGGTTTATAACAGTTCTAGCCTGCCATTTCACAATTATTTGTGGAAATTGTTCGACAGTGTGATAAAATGCTTTACAATATGTACAAGTTTTCATAGGACTTTGATAATCTCGGGAAAAATGTCCCATATTCCCACAATTATAGCATATAACTTGGCCTCTTCCTCGACCAAATACTCCTTGTTGTTGTCCTTGACCTCTAAAGTTTCCACCCCCCTTTGCGGAGGGTATTGTTGTTGTTGAGGATACTGATTCTGTTGGTATTGCGACTGAGGGTATTGTAGTTGTTGATATTGCATAGGTTGATACTGAGGCTGCGCTCATTCAACTTTCATTTGCTCATCATTTTTCATTAAGTAGGTGTCCATCGTCTTTTCTTGCAGTAGATGAAATGCTCTGCAGTCTTTTTCTTAATGAACTATCTACAAAATTTACAATACAGACTAGCTAGTGTGCTTACTATATTATGTAAGTATAGACATTCTTTGGACTTATGGCCCCTAGTCTGGCAGATCCTACACCAATGCATTCCGTGAGTGTTTAGTAGGTTCGACGCACCTGCTGCGACATAGTTCATGAGCGCCGAGAAATTGTATTTATGGTGTCCGTCTGTTCTGCATCTTGTACACCATAGTTCTTCTTGAACATCCTTTCCTCTTTTAATTTCCTGGAGCTACACCCTAAGGTTGGCCATCTGCGACTGAATTTGCATCATCCTTGAGCCAGTATCTCCAATCATCGAGGCTTCTAATTTCATTGCTATTTTCAGAGCCTCTATCTACGACACAGTATTCTATTGCATCAACGGGGTGCAAATATGTGGTAATAATGTGACAATAAACCATTCCTTGTGTTGTACATCCTACATTTGGAAACTCACTTTGGCCATTAATGTATTAAATCCTTGTTCAAAGTCCCAAACAGATTCTTTAGGTAACTCCTTAATCTATTTGATTTCGGTGATGCATTGTGATTCATACTTTAGTTTTTTGAACTCATCTATCAACCCTACTCGAATCTCATTGAGTGTTTTCAGGACAACTCTTGTTGGTATTATGGAAATTTTCATATACTAGTCCAGCGCATGACCTTGCAGAGTCGTAATCATCTGCTCTTTCTTGATATTCTCATCATGGATTTGTCGCATAGTCCATACAACTTCATAAAGGAACCAATGTTGTTCTGGGTCTTCCAACCCATTTCCATTGAATATTGGTAACTTGATGTCAACTCCAGCCATTGTATTTATTGATGGTACAGTTGGAACAAAATTTTGGCTAGTTGGAATTCCTTTTCCACTATTTACATCGTTAGTATTACTCGTATTTACAGAATTACTTGGAGATAAGTCTCTTGATCTTACTTCTGGTGAAGTATGCAGTGTTGTAGGTGAGTTGTACCCACGTTCACTTTCTGGCACTTCATTCAATTCTTCTGACTCTTTGTCTCCTTCCAAGATCGGTTGATATTCCTCTTCTTCATCATCACACCCTTCGTCCAAGTATGACACAAGCTCGTATCCTTCTTCTTCTCTGTTTGTGCTACAAATCCCTCTTCCTAACATAGTTTTTCTTTGTTTGTCGGATCTGAATCTTCTTCCACTTCTTAAAAAACATGGCTCTAGTTCAATTCCACTATCTCCTAGGAACATCTCACTTGAAGTTTCTGCTGAGACATAGCCACTCTATTTCTTTATAGTTTTGTTACATTCATAGAATGCCTTTTCACATACAATCATTTTTATCCACGCCTTTAAAGATGGAAAATATCTATTGCGTGGGACTTGAATTTTTTTTCGCTCTGCCTCATTATATGAGTTTATTTTGTCAACAACGAATTCAGTAATATATCCCTCTAGGATACTATCTATCCAAACATCTATAGCCCTCGATACAGGGTTGCTTACTTCTTCTAGTTGCTCAATTAACCGAGGATTCCACTCCCTTGGTTCTCCGCCCTGAAAATTTGTTTGTTTCGTCGCTAACTTAGATAACCATTCATGCAACACAATGGGAAACTCAGAAAAGAAAATATCATGGATGTCTATGTAGATGTATCATCCCAACCACTCTGTTGGGTTCCACCGAGATCCTTCTCTTTCTTTTTGTGTGAACTCTAATTATTTGGATTCCACCCAATCTAGGATCTCTGGTTTAGTTGGTTTCTATAACATATCCCTCACCACAATGATTCAGGTTCCCGACAACAGAGCCATTTGTTGGATTTTCTCTCTATGCTTGCCCTATTTCTAGGGATCCCGACCCAGGTTCAGTCCCTTCTGGTTAGCACAACAAAGCCCGAGATATCGGCCCAACAGAGCATAGCTCAGCCAAAAGCACCTGCGACACATATGTCCTCTCACCTGAGATATCTCTCCTGATGTGTAACTTCCAGAACCACATTTCTACAGTTGGGTGGGACGATGTTTAGTACCTGGGCTTGCACCAAGGCTTTCAACAAAGTCCGGGGGTGGATTATTTGTGTTCGTTGTGCTTCAATATCTAGGTTGCTCTTCAACCTTTCTTAAGCAACTTATGAAATAAACAGTAGACATGCAACATAATATCATTCAGACATACAAGGTGACCATCATACATTCATTCATTCATAAGAAAAACTAAAATCATTCATTCACTACAACATTTACACATATAACTAAGATACTTCAACATTCACACATATACACAGAATATAACATGGAAACCAATCCGGGCAAAAATCACAGGTGCTCTTCATTTGACATGAGGAAATAGATGCACCTTTCGTCTACGCATAAAGCTGCAGACTCTGCTCAAGATCTTCTTCTCTAATCTTACAAACTCTTCCTCCCTCTCATGCTCTCTGATCTTCTCTTTTTTCTCTTCCTCTCTACTTATCCTAGTGATATGCACACAACCTGTATCAACTCAACTCTTTCTACACTTATGCGCACTCAAATGTAGATCCTTTACTATGCTGCACTCAACAATACAGAGCCACCAACTAAGAGCTTATGCTTTTAAGCCAACGAGAGCCTACAACAACTCAATGTAGAGAGAATGTCTAACACTAACTGTCGGGAGAATGTATAACCCACACAACTTGGTTCCTTCTTTTATATCCCAATTACAAAATCGATACATCTCCCATACATACTTGATATAGACTCAATACTGACTTGAGACAGACTCATTACAGACTCTTTATTGTCTCTTTCTCAGCTTACTTATTATATCAAGTCAACAAGCTGTCTTTTCTATTATAGCAAAGAAATGAGGCACTATTGACCTGACTTACAAAGATGCCTTCACGCATGTGGCTTTCGCTGGCTCCAGGAGAGCTCGTACCCATGATCATTAAGGCCTATCACTTTCTCAGCAGTTATTCCTTACTGTCGTTTTCCAGTCTTTATACTATTTGAATGCCGATTGCTGCTAATATTCTGTCGTACTGTATCGTGTCGCACTCCATCCTTCTGTCGCAACTTACTTATCTGGTGCGACTTCCTCTTCTGACACCTTCTCCTCTTCGTCTTCCTCTCTTTCGCTTCCTTTGTCACAACATCCTTCTTCTTGCCTTTATGGTGCTTCTTTAGTCACAGGTCCTTCTTCTCCTCCTTTAACTCTTCTCCATACTTAGGCATAATTTTGCATAAATTCTGCTTTACTGTCTCTAGGCCCAACATTCCTCATCTATAATATTGGGAAACAAGCTTATGATTCTCATCATTTCTGCTATATTAACTTCTTTGGGATCTTGAATGAGTGATTCCAAGTGAAGTCTCCCAGCCTCTGCAATATCTCTAAAGTTATTTACTTTGGAACCATTTGGATGAAGGATCTACCATATAGTATTTATATGTCTTTTATTAATGAATTTGTGAAAAATATTTTATTATTATTTCCTTTCTTATTCCAAAATAATCTGGTTTTAAGCCTCCACATTCTCTTCTCCTTGACCAACATATCTTTTTTTTTTACTTCTAGATTTTTGAGAGTTTGATTTTCTTACTCTAAAAAGAGTCCATTTTTTTTTGAAAAAGGGTTTTGATCCCATCCTCCAGCTCCTTGATATCTTTTTGATATTTTGTTGCAAATGCCAAAATCCCATTCCTTTTATTACACTTTTAATTTGGTTAATGTTCTTTGCAAATTGTTTCATGGTAGAATATTATAATTAAGGTCCAAAGACTACTAATTTTTAATCACAAAATCCCTAAAATATTCTTCCAACAACCAAGCATGGTTAACTTTTAAAGGTCTTGGTGGCTTCTAGTCCCTTGAATCTAGCCAGAGCATAATCAAAAGATGATTTGAAGCCCCCTCGACCCAAATACCTATTTAATTTTCCATTTCTCATTAAAAAATGGTTCATCCATCAAGAACATATCTAGTCTTTTAGCTATGTTTTTTATGCTTCTGACATTTCTCCAAGTTGGACAATCTTGACAAGTTCCACATTTTCTAGCTGAAAAGTCTCGGACAAGTGAGTAAAGTAATCTTCAATAAGGTCCTTTATAGAAACCCCTCCTTATAATTATCTATGATTAAGTGCTAGATTTAAGTCTCCTCCCACAATCGCATTTTCCCCACTTAGTGAGCTAGAGTCCACCAAATTGTCCCAAAAAGGTCTTATTTCCCAATAGGGCCCATACACATTGAGAAACATAATATCTTTCCCCAATTCCTTTGACATTAAGCCCACCAAAATCCTCTTGTTAGAATTAAAGAAGTAATATAATCAAACTTAGAATTCCTACCAGTAGCTAAACCACCAAATAAACCTACAAGATCTAAAGTATATAAATTCCAATCCTTTAAAATAAAAGAAAAAAACTTTAAAGATTTTTGGCCAAAACACATTGTTTATTGTAAGATAACTATAACAAGCTTATATTGTTGGCTGCTATGGGCAGACCCGGGTTTACTATAATCAACCAACAACACCCCTAGATCACTAGCCCTTTCGGCAACAGACCGCAAAGCGACCTGAAGTCTCACCCGAAGTGACTCTAATGGGTTGTCCAAGGACTCAAGCGTCTTGGACCAGGTTCTGTGGCAATCCCACTGGTGGCTCGCAGCTCTCTCAGCTGCGAGGTCTCTTTTTGCACGTCGCAAGATCTCCTGCTCGTGTCGCACGATCTCCTCGCCTCACAGCTCTTCTAGCCATGAGATATTCCTTTATACCGTCGCGCGATCCTTTCCTGCGGCGTGCACTTTCCTAGAATCACGATAACTCCAACCTTATCGCATCGCCGTGCACTGTGCGACACACAGTTCCTGCTCAACGCTAAGTCCTTCACCTGTGGTATCGCGCACCGCAGCTCCTCTGCCGGTGCGGTATCACCTCTCTGTGATATCCTACCTCCGCGGTTTAGTGCACTTAGCGTTGCTCGTGTCGACGTACAAGACTTAACATACAAGGTTATTCGATACTGCAATAGGGACTGCTTTACGCAAAGCGTAAATGAACCATAAACAGCGTGCCAAAGACGTTAACTTATATTTACCCTTCTATATTGCTGTGAACTGATTAACATGTTCATTCATTAAACTGTAAACAAATTCCATGAACTGACTGAGGAATGCATAAGTAAACATAACACATAAACCAATCGCATAACACTTGATTTTAACGTGGTTCACCTCCAGGATGGAAGTTATGTCCACAGAATTGTGTTTTTATTATAGCTCAGGGGAAGGTAAAACACAGTTCTGCTGCACCGCATATGCAGCTTAAGATCTTCTCGCTTAGATCTCTTTTCTCTTCTATATTTCTCTCCTACAATATATTCTTCCCTCTCTGTCGATCCCTGCGGATCGTTACATACATATTCTATAAGCCAGCTGCTGGTTACCATAAGATTGCTACCGCTAATAACAGAACCAGAGCTAGGATTTTACAACAGTCTAATAGTCTGCAAAAAACTACTAACAACTGAATGAACCAACTAACTAACTAACAAAATGACTAGCTAGCTCTTCAACTTGCCAACCCTTTTACAATACAAAATATATTCTTTTATAGGCAGCCCGAAGGTCTTTCCATTACAACACTGTGGGCCTGTCCCAATAGTAACCCAAAACCCTAACTAGTGACAGTCGGCCATATCTGTACTTGAGGTAGCCGCTTTCCGTCACACCACACCTCTCTGCAGTCTTCCATGCTTCCTGGCACTGATCATGGGTACTATGCACCGCTTCACTTTTCTGTCCTTCGCCTTCAATGCTTCAGCCTTGTTTCTCCTTCTCCTTTATGAGGGTCGCTGAGCCCTCCTATCTTCCGTCGCTGCCTTCAATGCAGTGGTTGAGCTCTCTTTTCTCGGCCGCTCAGGTACCATTGCCTTCTTGACTTTTCTATCTTAAAAGTCATGGTTTCTGGCTCTGCTCTCCAGCTGGAAACGTGCTACGGCATCGTAGCTCTGTCTTAACTTATTTCCGCCAAAACTAGCAGCTTCTTCTGTAGCTGCGGGACCCTGCTCCAACAGTCCCCTAACACTTACTTGTGGCTCGCCCTCGAGCCACCTGCAGCAGGCTTCTCCTGCTATAGCTTTGCCTTGGCTTCCTGTGAAGCCCTCTGTAGCCTGTCACGAAGTCCCGTGACTTCCGTCTGTATCACTTCGACACTCTCTTGTGCCGAATCAAGCAAGGCTTGACTAATACTGGTGTCTTCTGTAGCGTCAGTTTTCTCTCTGGTGGTAGTGAACTCCTTCATTTTCTGTTCAACCTTATCAACTATCTCTGCGATTTGCTCTTGATACGGTTGAAGCAGGTCATTAATGTACATCTCCTTGGTTCTTAATTGCTGCGCTTCCTGCTGCAAATAGTTCATCTCCTTTGTCTTCCTCATCTTTTGAAGAGCTGCCAAGCCATTAATTTCTTCTTTCATTGCCGCAGCAGTATTCTCTATCTGTTGAATACTTTGCTGGATTTATAATTTCTCCGGTGGCTCATCTAACTCGGCCCATGTGTTCGTCGCATCGGTTAGTACTAACCGTGCTTTGTCGATGCGAGATTGCATCTGCGCAGAAGTGAGTCGAAGAGCTTCTACTCACACTTTCTGGTCTTCCTGGGAGGTGTCTCGTATGCGAGCCTCAAGATCAGTGATCTGCACCTCGTGGTCTGCCTTCATCTTGGCCACTTCTACGTCCATCCTAGTCACGGTTTCTTCCAGAGCCTTTGCTCTGTCTGCTACTCTTCTTAGCTTCTGTGGAACTGGTAAGGCAAACTCAATGTTACATTGGGGCAGTTCCAATGCAATTCTCTGCAAAACTTGAGAAAGATCTTGCTCTCTTTCCTCATATGTTTGTACTTCGTTTGCCCTTTTCTGAACATTGATAGCAAGTGCTGCATTCTGTTGCTTCAGCTGCGTATTCTGCTGGTAAGTCTCGAGCTCTCTACTCTTGAGCTCTGCGCCTAACTGCTGCTGGATCATATGTAACTGATCAATATGAAACTCTGCAAGGTTAACTTCAATGGATTGTCTAAATTGGACTGGTGGGTCCTTCATTGTGGCAGGGAATCGAATACTCCCTGGTGGAATTAACACAGTATTGAGGCGATCTTTAGCTAAGCTTTCCTGGCGGGACATCGGTGGTGTCGAGGTTTCTCCAGTGTTCGTCTTTTCAGGTGGAATGTACCTCATGGCAGTCTTCTCTATAATCATTCTTAAGTCTAGAAGTTGCTTTTTGACTGCGCTCTAGCTCTTTTCCTGCGACTCCTTCATCGCGTCAAGTGAGTCCTTCAATGTGTCACACGTCCTTGTTGCGATGAGTTCATAGTCATCGTCTGTCAATGCGGTCTTCAGAGTTGGCTTTGAGGTTTTCTGTTTTTTCTTCTGCTGTGTCCCTGGTGGCCCTTGTTGTGAAGGTCTCTTCTTTTCCCCTGGTGGTGGTTCCTCTGTTGAATATTGCGTCTGGGTGTCTGCGTTATCTTTGTCCTTGTCCTGGTGTTCTGTCTCTGCACTGTTTGATGATAATGGTGCGGTATCTTCATATTCCTGCTTCCATTGGTCGTCAAAGTCTCTTATGACTCCTTCGACGTCCCGGGCTGTCATCCTAAATGAGCCAGTAGCCCAATCATCCCGCTTAGTCCTTTTCAGTCGTAGATAGATTAAATGGCTATCTGCCATAAAATTAAGCCGGCTATCATATATGTCCACAGTCTCCATGCTGAGTCGTGGTGTCTCTTGAATGACCTTCATCAACAGCTTATAGTAGTCATGGAATACCATCGCATTGATTGCTTTCTTGGCTGGGCGGTTGGTCTCCCATAAGCTGGCATAGCGCACTCCTCTGGGTGCGCCACCTGCTATCTGTGGAAACTGGGTATGGGGCGGCTCCTTCCATCCGACAAATGCACAAAGTATAAGCAACCACGAAAAATGGAAAGGGTGGTTGGCTTCATCCTGAGCTGCCAAGCAATCTGCTTGCAGCATATTTAATAAGAATAGAGACCAATTGAACTGTTCCCCCTCTGTGACCTATATGGCCAGGTGAATTACGGATCCTGTAACTTCCTTTGGTCAAACCTTGGTTAGCAGTCTGCCTGCGAGCAGACTGGCGGTGAATCTAAGTGTCTCATTTGGTATGCTTGAAATGTCATAACCCCGTCCTCCTCTCTGTAGCTGATACTTAGTTACTAGGGCTTGTGGTAACTTGGAGTCCTTGGTTTTTCCTGCTGTCTGTATATCAGGGTGTCTACCCATCTTGGACAGGCCGGTGATACGATGTATCAAATCAATGTTCAGGTCTACCTTGTTGCCTAGCCATAGGTACCCTCCATGTACGTAAGAGAGTAAAATGTGCACCACGGCGTTAACCTCTGCACCCCATCCAAAATGAGGTAATCTCAGCAAATTGAGCAGTCCTGACCGCTCAAGTATCTGGACATGCGGCAGGGGAACACATTCATCTCTCCCTGTCCTTATGTTCTTCTCAATATTCAGATAGCTGTCCGGCTTGAACTGAGGATATGTCTTACCCTCTCCCAGGTTATAATCTACAAATTTAACAACAGCATCATATCCTACTAGATCTCCATTTTCCTTTACTCGAGAATCAATGGGTGGTATGGGAACAATATACTTAGCGTTCTTAGAAATTCTTGGTTCTGGTGCGCCTTCAACTCGTGGTATCATGTAGTTTGTTCCGCTGTGAACTTCTTCCTCATGCTCTGAACCAGATTCATCATTGACCTGAGATTGGCTCCTCGTTTGTGGTTGTTGTCTGGTCTGTGACGAACTTGGCGGAGCACCCTTTGGTGGCATCGTCATAGCTCCTGCAAGGTCGTGACGTTGAAATCTTCTCAAAATGTTTGCTATCGGTTCGTCCTCGGACATAACCCACTCAGTACAAAATGTCGGACGTGCACTGGCTGCAACTTCTGAAAATCACAGCGCTCTGTAACCACTTAGCTCTGGACACAAAACTCTTAACAACTTACTCTACAGCTCTCGGATTTTCTGCAAATGTAACCGTCTCAATTGAATACTTTCTGATTTTATGCCCAATACGATAATCCCGGACGCAACAGTCATCTAGACTGAACCTGTCGGTCGTCATTAATGCCTGGAAAAGACCACACCCACCATACAATCCCTAATAAATGCGGAAATCTGATCGAATTTCCCTCGAAACGTGTGTGTACAGGCGTCAGTCTCATCGGAGATTTGCTAAATCTGGAAAAATTGATTATGCTGCTGCCAAATCTACGGTAAGATATACCAGTCATTACCTCATTAACTACCTGTCAGATGCTGACTTGACTGGCCTTTGTCGGTTGCAAAACTGAGTACGTGGCATGGGGAAACATCGCGTTGCCGCGATGCGACTCCGCATCACCTACATAAAACAATATTACTTTTTTTATTTTTATTTTTATTGAACCGCCCTGATGCGATTCCTCATACTTAAAATAATACCTACCGGTGTAGACTAGTTCCCGGTGCGATGCCTCCTTTCAACTACACTGGACATCTGCACGACTATAGACTGGTTAAGCTAGGGATGAGAGGCGGGGTGGCTATCGCTATAGGGCTTAAGCCTACTGCCATTAATCCATGTGGGAAAAAGCTCCCCATTCAGCTGGCTGAGCTGAATGGCACCTCCCTCTGTGACTTGCTGTATCTGATATGGCCCCAACCAATGTGTCTTGAACTTCCCTGGAAACTTAATGAATTTGTTGTCATAGAGGAGCACTAGGTCTCTGATCTTGAAAGTCTTATTCTTAATGTGTCTGTCATGCCAAGCTTTTTCTCGTGCCTTCTGCACTTTCTGATGGAATCCGGCGATGAATTTGTCTTCTTCTAAGGAAAGCAGCTGTGCTAGCCTTTCCTCAACTGTATCTGTATCAGTCATCCCGGTAATCTGAGCGATTCTTAGACTGGGAAGAATATACTCCATAGGCATAACAGCCTCCTGTCCGTACACCAAGCTGAAAGGTGTGTATCCCGTAAGTTTCTTGCATGTGGTCCTGTACGCCCATAATACAACGTTAACTCTGAGGTCCCAATCATTCTTCTAGCTATTGCAGATCTTAGTTAGAGCATTTTCTAAAATCTTATTAAAGGCCTCCACTGTACCATTAGCCTGTGGGTGGTAGGGAGTGCTCTTATGGTGCTGGATCTGAAATTCTTCTGTCAATGCCTCAATAGTGTTGTTCAAGACATGTATGCCTTGATCACTCATCAAAATTACTGGGCATCCAAACCTACTGATGATGTTTTCAAAAAGGAACTGTGCAGCTGTAGCAGCATCGCAATTTCTTACTGCTTTGGCCTCTGCCCATCTGGTGAGGTACTCTGTTCCAGTGATAATATATCTCGCACCAGTGCGCTTTCCTAGTGGGTTGATAGGACCCACAAAATCTATAGCCCATTTGTCAAATGCGCGCAACGTGACCTGCGGTCGCAGCGGCATTTCATCGCATCGTGAGGGTTTTCCTACCCTTTGGCAGATATCGCAGCATCTGCAAAAGTCCTTGGTGTCTTTATGCAATGTAGGCCACCATAATCCTGCCTGCGGAATTTTCTGCGCAGTCGGCTTTCCTGGGAAATGACCTCCTGCGGTTCTTGAATGTGCCTCTATGGTAATAGCGTATTTTTCATGCGGCATCACACATCTGCGCAGAACTTCATCCAGACCTAACTTGTATAGGTATCCTGCGATGAGGGTGAAGTCTGCTGCTTTAACAACCAACTGCTTCTTTTGCTGCTTAGTAAACTCATCAGGTGCTACTCCCGTAGTGAGAAATTGAATAATATCGGCATAGTACTCATCTGCGATCTGGATAGAGAACAATGGCGCATCCGGTAGATTGTCATCTAGGGTACTTGGCTCTTCTCCTGAGTCTAATCCGCGACAAATGATCAGGTCCTGCATTCAGTCTTCCTGGTTTCACAATGATTTCAAAATCATACTCCTGAAAGAGGATTAACCATCTACAGATTCTCCCCCCTAACATTGGCTTATTGACCAAATACTTTAACACGGAATGGTCAGTAAACATCTTGAACGGGGCACCCAACAGGTAGTTCCTGAACTTCTGCAGCGCATACACCATAGCTAGGCCTTCCCTTTCAGTTGTGGTGTAGTTATTTTCTGCTGTCGAGAGCTTTCTGCTGGAATATGCGATAGGGTGGTCAATGTCCCCTTCTCCTGGTTGTGTTAAAACAACCCCTAATGTGATTCCAGATGCATCCACATGTACATGAAATGGCTTAGTCCAGTCGGGAAATACTAATATGGGTGATGTAACCATCTTCTCTTTAAGCATGTCTAGACTCTGCTGACATTCCTCGTTCCATAGGAATTTTACATCTTTCTTGAGCAATTTCTCCATTGGTGCTGTAATCTTTGCGTAGCCCTTGATGAACTTTCTGTAGTACCCAGTATGACCAAGTACTGTCTTCAGTTGCTTGACTGAGTTGGGTGCTGGAAGATTTACAATGATGGCGATCTTCGTGGGATCTACCATCAAGCCTTGTCTGCAAACAATGTGACCCAACAAAATACCAAATGGTGCACAAAATATACATTTCTTCAAGTTTAGAGAAATTTGGTACTGCCTACATTTCTCTAATATTAGTCTTAAGTCTCCTATATGCTTATCAATTAGTCCAAATACAGTCCAATCATCAAAATAGACTTCTAATAATTTATGAATGTATTCTTTAAATACAGCAACAACTACTCTAGAAAATATAGCTGGTGCATTCTTAAGACCAAAGGGCATTACTGTATACTGGAACGAGCCCCATTCTGTTGCAAAGGTGGTCTTAGACCGATCTTCTAGATGTATTCTGATCTCCTGGTAGCCTGAAAACCCATCAGTGAAGGAGTAGACCTCCTGTCCTCCCACATTGTCTAATACCTCATCAGTGAACGGTGTCGGAAATGGATCGTGAAGCGATGCATCGTTGAGCTTGCGCAGATCGACACAGATCCTAATGTCTCCTTTTGTTTTCTTTTCTTGTACGACCATGGGGCTAACCCATTCGCTTTCTTCTACCGGCTCAATGATGCCTGTTGCTAGCATCTTATCGATTTCGTCCTTTAATTTTTCTTTGTAGCGTGGATTCAATCTATATGGGTGCTGCTTAACTGGTCTAGCATCCTCCTTCAATGGTATCCTCATAACTCCCAGGTCTCCAACTATTCCCTTCATCTCTGTGAACTTGGTGGGAAATAGGTCCTGATAGTCATGTAACAAGTCGGCAATCTGTCCGACTGTTTCATCATTCCAATAGTCTCCAATAGAGGCAAACTTAGGTTCTGCATCTGTGCCAATATTGATCTTTTTAATCTTGATAGGTTCAGTGATTGTTGGAATCTCTAACTGTGGTCCCCCAACATCGCGAGTCCCTTCTGACTCCGGAATGTTGGTGTTGCAAGGATCCTCATCCTCATCCTTATCTTCATTGTCTGGCTTTGCTGCGAAGTTATAGCACTCAAGCGCGTCTTGCAACTGAATGGCCCACTCAGGTTGAGCCTGCACTGAGATGGTACAGTCCTCGAATATCTTGATCTTGATTATGTCTAGGGACTGAGCAACACTTGGATGTTCTGATTCAAACACGAAGGTAAGTAGAAAATTGTCTGTCATAAGTGACCATGTGGTCATCCCCTTGCGCAACTCGGTTTCTGTGTACCAGTTCCTTGGAACTGTGTCCAATGTGTGAATGAATCTGTGAACCCATTCATCCTCTGGAATGTCCGACCAGTTCTGTTCACATGTCTGAATGTGTGCTTTGGGGTCAGTTTCTCCTGTGTACTTCTGCGGGACATACTCTTTGTCGATAGAAAATCTGATCGCCATCAGTCTTTTAATATCATCCCATGATGCGATATTTTCTTTATGCGCATACCACCATCTTGTAGGTGTGGCTCGTACTGCAAGGTCCATAGCTGCGTTCCTCTGCTCGTAAGGAATCTGTTGCTCAAACTGCTCAAGGAATTCCTGAATATCTGTTAGACCATGATATGATGGAATCTCAGTGATCTCTGCGCCAATCCATCGCAGTGATTTACTCATAAACGCACATCTGCGCGCCGAGACTTCGTAAATTCTATTCTGCCAGTTCTCTAGACCAATATCGGAATCCGATGCGCATGAGCTGTCGCATTTCCAACTAATGTTCCCTTCTGCGGTTGGATTGATGTAGTCGCTCTGGTTCGCAGTCATCTGGTAGAGAATATCCATGTTATGTGCCTCCTCCTCGGCTCGGATAGGTTCGATATATCTAGGACCTTGGTAAGGATCCAGTGGTGCGATGACCTGGATCTGCACATCCTCAAAGGTCATTTGTCTTCTCTTTAGGTCGATGACAGCCTTGCTACCAATCGCCCAATCGATACTTAGTAGTGCTGGATACGGTCGACTGTCGCCAATTATTTCTATAACTTCGAAGTCCGCAAAAGTACGAACTCTGTCAATGTCAACTGGCACCTGCGGCAGCCGACCCAATGGTGATACTCGCTGCTGGTTAGCTAATCTCAGGTGGATAGGTGATATGGCTAACTGAGGGCTACCCATCTATTCCCATGTCTGCTTATTTAGAACGTTCACCTCTGATCCCAGATCTAAGACGACTTCATCCATTTCAAACTCTCCAATCTGTGCTATGAGTTTCATCTCTCTTCCAGTCCTTGTATGTCCTGTAATATTATGAATAGCGCGGTGTGCACTGCCCGAGAGAGAAGGTTGCTGACACTGATCTATGATGCGCTGTAGCTCGCCGATAGCTTTTTCATTTCTCAAGAGCTTCAAGCAACTGCGAAGG
The DNA here is from genome assembly GCA_001517045.1 of Pseudotsuga menziesii. Lineage (NCBI taxonomy): Eukaryota > Viridiplantae > Streptophyta > Pinopsida > Pinales > Pinaceae > Pseudotsuga > Pseudotsuga menziesii. The sequence goes on along the minus strand of LPNX010005426.1, from coordinate 83,100 downwards.
AAGGATTGTATACTTCCTGTCGATTCATCCTCGTCGCATCTTCCCGATGTGGTAGCCTGCGGTATCTGTTCTGGGCTATCGCCACAAGGTGCTTGCTGCGGTACGCCCCTAGACGGCGGTACCTGCGATCCTGATTGTGTAGGTTCATCAAAGGAAGCCTTGGCTTCATGAAATGTCTCTTTATTCTTCTGTAGGTCGAGTGCTGTTGCTTTACCAAGAGCTCTGCGCACCCACTCCTGACTTGTGTTCTTTTCGGTCTCCTGTGATGTCCCACTAATGGAAGCACCGCTATGAGTCACAATATTGACTCTTGGTTCTGGTTCTGCCTGCTCAGCAACAATAAGCTGGATGTTCTGGTGTATTGCTGGCTTAGTATATTTGATCTTAGCTATCAAGGTAGGACACTCCTTTATGGTATGATCATAAGATTTGCAGTAATTACAAGTAGTAGTGGGGCTCTGACAGTTCCTAGCATAGTGTCCTACAACTCCGCAGTTATAACAAGTGATTGGTCCGCGACCACGGCCAAAACCCTCTTCTCTGCCGAAGCCTTCTCCTCTTGCAAAACCTCCTCCCCGGCCTCGTCCTCTGAATCCTCCTCCCCGGCCACCATAAGTCGGATCAGGCTGTGGTCCTGCTGCTGGACCCTGTGTTTCTGACTGGACTCTGTATACGTCATGTTTTCTATCTAACATGAGATCATAGGCTCGGCAATTCTGTTCATCATGTCTGACAGAGCTGCAGAAGACACATTATAGGTTCTTAGGTGTCTGTACATACTTCTGCAGCAAAGGGCATTGCTGAAGTGGGTGTCCTTGTGTTTTGCATATTTCACACCATGGCCCTTGCGTTCGTGGTAAGGGGTTAGGAGCCCCTGACGCTAGATATTCTGCAAAGACTGGACAGTTGTCTTTGGTATGACCCTATGCTCTACATCGTAAGCACCATATGTCTTGCATAACCTCTTTTCCTTTTTTAAGTTCGTGTATCTGTAACGTGAGGTTGGCCAACTGGTTCTGTAGGGTTGTCATGCCTGCACTGGTTTCTGATAAAGGTGAAGCTTCTAGCTTCATCGCCATCTCCAATGCGTCATCCTGTGTCTGGAGTTTCTGCTGCATTAGTGGCACTCTGATGTGAGGGAGCAGCGCTGCAATAAACCATTCCTTATGCTGTTCCGGCGCAAACTCAAAACTTACTTGGTCTATAAGAGCTTTGAATTTCTGGTCAAAGTCCCATACTGATTCTGATGGTAGTTGCTTAATATCCTTGAGCTCTGTAATGCACTGATATTCATACTTAGGTTTCTTGAACTCTTTAATCATGGCGTTCTTGACCTGGGCAAGTGTCTTGGGTACTGTGGTATACTTTATGTACCATGTTAAAGCTCGATCTCTGAGTGTAGTGACCAACTGTACAAGTTTAAGGTTATCGTCGTGGATTGTTTTAATAGTCCACATGGCTTTACATAGAAACCAATGTTGTTCCGGGTCCTCTACTCATGTACCCTTAAAGGTAGGTAGCTTCATATCATCTCCCATTCTATTTCTCTGCGGTGGGTTCTGATTGACTGGATTACTACCACTCAGCGGTGTAGGTGAAGGTGATGTAGTGGTAGTAGGTACTGTCTATGAGCTACTGGATGGAGTACCTACGGGATTAATCTGAGTCTCGGTCTGTTTCTGTGGGGTGTAGGGTTGGTAAGGGATACCCCCCTTTGGTTCTTCTGTGGTACTAGGACTCGGTTGCCTAATATTTTCTGAACTATCTCCAAATACAGGAGAGCCGAAAGCTACTTTATATTTCTTTCCACTATGTGTGCGTCCAATGTCATCAAAATCAATTTCAAACTCTTGTGACATTACTATCTTTATTTATTCATCTGAAATCATGTCCATTACTCCTTTTTCATGTAGCAGCATCTTAATGGACAAGTTTAGAGACTTTAGGTACTTACCACGATATCCTTTGAAGAAGTACCGCTCAGCCTCGCTGAAGCTTTTTCTCTGGTCAACTGCAAATTTTGTAACAAAGCCTCCTAGCACGCTCGCAAGCCAGAAGTCCACTGCTCTCGTAATGGGATTGACGAGGTTCTGCACGGTCTGAATCAGCTCCGGTGTCCAGACAATGTTTCTTTTCTTCTTGAATATGTTCCTATCTGTCAACTTGGATAACCAGTCGAAAAGCTCGTTTCCATAGGTTGCAAAAAAATATAGCGTGTATATCTGAAGTGATATGCTTTTCTAACCGATCCTCTGTGCTCAGTTTAGGGCTCCGATTTTCTTTCTGGGTAAACTGCCTTAGGTGGGATGCCAACAGAACATTAGCGCTCAGTTGTTCAAAACCGTCAACGGAACCATTTGTTGGCTGCTATGGGCAGACCCAGGTTTACTATAATCAACCAACAACACCCCTAGATCACTGGCCCTTTCGGCGACAGACTGCAAAGCGGCCTGAAGTCTCACCCGAAGTGACTCTAATGGGTTGGCCAAGGACTCAAGCGTCTTGGACCAGGTTCTGTGGCAATCCCACTAGTGGCTCGCAGCTCTCCCAGCTGCGAGGTCTCTTTCTGCGCGTAGCGCGATCTCTTGCTCGTGTCGCACGATCTTCTAGCCACGAGATATTCCTTTATACCATCGCGCGATCCTTTCCTGCGGTGCGCACTTTCCCAGACTCGCGATATCTCCAACCTTATCGCATCGCCGCGCACTGTGCGACACGCAGTTCCTGCTCAATGCTAAGTCCTTCACCTGCGGTATCGCGCAGCGCAGCTCCTCTGTCGATGCGGTATCACCTCTATGTGATATCCTACCTCCGCGGTTTAGTGCACTTAGCGTTGCTCGTGTCGACGTACAAGACTTAACATACAAGGCTATTCGATACTGCAATAGGGACTGCTTTACGCAAAGCTTAAATGAACCATAAACAGCGTGCCAAAGACGTTAACTTATATTTACCCTTCTATATTGCTGTGAACTGATTAACCATTAGAGAGAATTTGAGGTCAAAAATGGGCCTCAAAAGGACCAAAATGTACTATAAAAATCAACCAATAACATTCTAGTAGATGACATCATCCCCCATGGTTGAGGTGGCATTGCATGAGTTAAGAATGCTTATTTGTCACATTTTCTATAGTGGATGAAAACCCGTAGTTAACCAAGGTAGTGGTACAAGTACTTTTAAGTCATAAAGTGAAGTACTCATAATAAAAGTCATTTCACACTTTTTCATAAAATAATATTATTGTTATTTTCAAGTAAAGTACTCACAATTCACTTTCTCATAAAATAATATTATTGTCATTTTCAAGTAAAGTACTCATAATTCATAAAAATGTCTTTTCACATTTTTTTATAGAATAATATATTGTCATTTTTATGTTTTTTTAATTTTAAATTATATATTCACTCAATTGTATTTAATATCATAATGTCAAACTAATATATATATAGATATATATATATAATCTTGTACTTTTAAAATAAATTAAATTCATGGATGATATTTATATGAAAAAAATATGTTAGTTATGCATATAAATTAAATTCATTTTTGTTTAATTTTATTTACAAGTTCAAGACAAATAAATGTTAAAGGACAATAATTTTTTGGGAATTTACAATGAATCTTAGTCACATCATTGTAGAGTTATTTTATTAATTTTATTTATAATCAATTTAGAAAAGTAACTCAACCATGGTTATTTATATTGTGCATAAAAAGTAGTGTAGGAGGTGAGTTGTCATATATACCTACCCCATAAAACCCCTAACTCATAATATTTTAATATATCTTATATTTTTGTAGTACATCTCTTAGGAGGCCCATTTTTGACCTCAAATTCTCTCTAATGACGTTCATTCATTAAACTGTAAACAAAGTCCATGAACTGACTGAGAAATGCATAAGTAAACATAACACATAAACCAATCGCATAACACTTGATTTTAACGTGGTTCACCTCCAGGATGGAAATTACGTCCACAAAACTGTGTTTTTATTATAGGTCAGGGGAAGGTAAAACACAGTTCTACTGCACCGCATATGCAGCTTAAGATCTTCTCGCTTAGATCTCTTTTCTCTTCTATATTGCTCTCCTACAATATATTCTTCCCTCTTTGTCGATCCCTACGGATCGTTACATACATATTCTATAAGCCAGCTGCTGGTTACCGTAAGATTGCTACCGCTAATAACAGAACCAGAGCTAGGCTTTTACAACAGTCTAATAGTCTGCAAAACACTACTAACAACTGAATGAACCAACTAACTAACTAACAAAATGACTAGCTAGCTCTTCAACCCGTCAACCCTTTTACAATACAAAATATATTCTTTTATAGGCAGCCCGAAGGTCTTGCCATTACAACACTGTGGGCCTGTCCCAACAGTAACCCAAAGCCCTAACTAGTGACAGTCGGCCATATCTGTACTTGAGGTAGCTGCTTTCCGTCACACCACAGCTCTCTGCAGTCTTCTATGCTTCCCGGCACTGATCATGGGTACTATGCACCGCTTCGCTTTTTTGTCCTTCGCCTTCAATACTTCAGCCTCGTTGCTCCTTCTCCTTTATGAGGGTCACTGAGCCCTCCTATCTTCCGCCGCTGTCTTCAGTGCAGTGGTTGAGCTCTCTTTTCTCGGCTGCTCAGGTACCGTTGCCTTCTTGACTTTTCTATCTTAAAAGTCATGGTTTCCGGCTCTGCTCTCCAGCTGGAAATGTGCTACGGCGTCATAGCTCTGTCTTAACTTCTTTCTGCCAAAACTTATCTTTCCGCCAAAACTAGCAGCTTCTTTTGTAGCTGCGGGACCCTGCTCCAACATATATACATAGAAGTATTTTGATGGATATGTGTTTATGAGCACCTCCAACCCCTTTAACATTGAAAGAAAGCACAATCATTTGTTAAATTGTTTCTAGGACTTCCCTACTCTAATGGCCCTAGAAATGGTCAGTTGTTTCCAATCTCTAATTTTCTGCTTATCTTGGGACATAACAGTTGATATATGAGATTTATTCTCAATAGAGGAGGGGATTCTTTTATCGATGGCTAGTCCCAAAACCTCAAGAGCCTCCCCCCTATTTTTTTTAGATTTCAAATGATAAGATCACTTCAAGGAAGATTTCTAAAGTTTCTCCTTATGAAACATGAGAAGGGTTTGGTAATGGATCCTGGAGACCTTCCTGTGCACTCTTAATTATGAACAAATTTAAAGTGTCTTTTTCCAATTTCCATATTTTTTGCATATATATATATATAAAGAGAGATAGAGAGAAAGAGGAGAGAGAGAGAGGGGATATAACTTGGGTTGCAAACTTATGGCTAGTAATGATACACAAAGGAAGCATATTAAGACATATCAAGTGGTGAACTATTATTTAAGCTCTACTCGTGTGACTTGGTATGATTAATGTATTACTGCATATATAGAAAATCACAATAAAAGTAATATGATGATAGACCCAACATGATTTTGGAATGACTTTAGTTAACTACGGATGGAAAAATCTTATATAAAATTTCAAAGGATTATCGTTTAGAGATTTTTCATGCTTAAATGAACCCTTAAGGTGGACAATAAGTTGAGTCAAACTTGTATACTATTAATGATGATTTGGAATTTACTCTGCGATGCTTATTTTTTTGTTCACGAGGACATATCATTTAACTTGACAATCTTTTTTTTTTCAGAGAAAAAACAACAACTTTTTATTAATGAAAGTTGTATCAGAAAATACTCTCAACTGATTTACAAAGAAGGCCATTTACGCCAAACACCGACAACACCCACACGTCAAGGCAACAAGCACAAACCTACATAAAACATGTCTATCAAACCACTCGAGCATGCATATCGTCCTTCAAAACCGGAACAAGAGATCTGAACAACTATACGAGACCAGGCCATAGACTTTTCATGAAGATCAAACAATAAAAACTTATCTGAAGAAAGACGAAGTGTCTAAGTGAACACGACCCTCCGAACAAATGGACAAAATGATCTTACCATCCATATCTCCCATACTTCTTTTTGAGAGGGGGTCAGCATCAAAATTTAACTCCCGAAATATATTATTGAAATACAAACTGCTGAAATCATTCATCAACCTTCTAGAATGAGTCATCCAGTGAAATAAATCTAGAGATAAGACTCGAGCCTTATTCAATGCCTAATTGATTAACACTTGTGAATCCCCTACCATCTTAAGCAAATAGCTTATTGGATTTCATAAAATTATAGATTTAATAAGTTTATATAAAGTAATGGTGTTAAAATCCCTATTGTAGACTCGAAGCAATTGATTGTCATATGAGTAATAAGATTTAAGTTACTTTAAAATAACAAATGTGACGATAAGGATAATGTTATGAAATAAGGGAATGCACTTGTGTTTATATCGACATGCTATTAAGTTAAGTAGTAGTATAAAAGTTGATGATATGTCATCTAATGAGGAACACACTCAAGTCTTTGGATCTGAATTTTTTGGCTTTGCGGCTCAGTAACAAAACCCTTGCGATGGAGATCACTCCGCTAGCTACTCTTTCTTTTCGCGATCGATGAAGCCACAAGGGTTGCACCTCGCAATAATGAGTGGGGTAAGAGAGATCAGAAGGATTTCGGTCCAGATCCAGCAGTAAGAAAGCCTTTATTTAGATTTTTTCTACCTCGTCGGTATATGAAAGCAGCTATTGACCAGGATAATTTTGATTACTAAGAAAGCCTTTCTTTAGATTTTTTCTACCTCGTCGGTATATGAAAGCAGCTATTGCCCAGGATAATTTTGATTACTGGTTTTGTTAGGATATGTGGATGAAGGAACTGGTGGACACCCCTCTATTTCCCATGAATTGTGGCATCTTTTGAAACACAGGCATCCGACGTAGTCCCTTAAGCTCAAATCGAAGCGGTTTCTTCCAAACGGGAGCTTCCTGTTGGAATCCAATGAGTTGAGTTATCCCAAGGGATTTTTTTCTCAGATATGGAACCTACGAGTTGTGCCAAGTTATTATGGTGGGCGTTACGACCGGATCGACCTATTCCATTTTACTGGTCATCTTTTGTAGGGTAGCCGTTGAAGAGAGTAATCTCACCCTAAGTTTAGTTAGTGAGTTAGGTAACCCACAGTATTTAGGTATATGTGGTATTCACCCACAGTATTGTTGTTTTCTATTTCCTATTTAAAAAGCTCTGAATAAGAAGGCAATCATCTGTCAGTACTGTTTCTGTTGCTCCATTTTTTTCTTTTACATAGTATCAGAGCCTAAGGCCTGATCCTTTCCATTGTTGGATAAGCCTTTTCACAAAGTGGAAAGAGTGGAAAGCATTCTATGAAGCTCAAAAACCATTTGGTACAAAGATCTCTGCTTTCTCCAGGCGGTAGCTTCGAACACAGCAGATCCGCTCCAGCTCCAGCTCCACATTTAACCGATAGCAAGTGCTATCCAGATCGCACTGGTGCTTACTCCAGCGTGTGCATTCAGATCGAACAATCTGCACCTTCCAGCAGCGATATCCCTGAAGATTCAGCCCACACCGTGGTTGAGATCATTTTCCAATCAAGCTGGTTGAAGAAGGAAAATCCCATCGAGAGAATACTGAAGATCCACAACAGCTTCCTACGCGCAGAGAAACCGTGGAAATCGCCATGATCGATGAATCCAATGCTCTAATTGCAAAATGATTTTTTTTCTCAATGTGATTGGTAGCGGCGGGGAACGTGAGCAACAACATCGGCGCCGCTGTGACTCCGGCCTTCTCAGTTTCCTGCAGTGAACGGCCTTGGCGTGTGGATAGCGAGGCTCTATCATTCATATCTCCAAGGCAGCGTCGGCTTGTGTACCAAGTCTTCCTAGCGGCCGCCCAAGCTCTTCAGATCTGAGCTTTTGTCGACATTTGCGATCTCAGATTCATCAAAGGCTTTGATTGCAGACCCAGCTATCACTCTGATCTGCATTTCCTGACATATTGTCAAGTAAAATGAGACACCGATCCTCTGCCTTAATATTCTAGTGCCAACGATCCTCTGTCCGCCGGATTGCACATTGGCCTGGGCGGCTCTTACATTCTTGGAGTATTCTTTCACATGCACAGTCGCAGCTCTGATCCGTGGTCATTTTTTATAGATCTGATCTGATCCATTTTCGCAGATTCAGATCTGAGTCTGTGGGGATCTGAGTATTAACCAGGGTGGCAGTGGACAGCTGAGATTCCAACCTCCATACGGGCAGTTATTTGTTGCCACAGCAGAGAATGCAGTTGTCATATTCGATGCTGAGACTTTGACTTCTAGATAGTCTTTACAGAGACATAATAATCGAGTCCATTCGTTGTGCTGGAATGCAACTGGGAATATGTTCTGTGAAAATTTCAGCAGTGGTATGTGAAAGAAAAGAATGGAGTAATAGAAACAGTAGTAGCAGATGATTGTTTTCTCATTATTCAGAGCTGTTTAAATAGGAAATAGAAAACAACAATACTGTGGGTTTATACCACAGGTAGGTAAATACCATGGGTTACCTAACTCACTAACTCAACTACGGGTGAGATTACTCTCTTCAACACACCCCTTAATCTGAACCGGTAGTACATCATCAGCACTGTCTATGCCTAAAGATGCCTGCTGATCTATGTCTCAGCTAGGGTTACATTTCATTCAAAAAACTTCAGCTTGACTTTCTTCCTTGAAGTGTACTTGGAATTCTTTTTCTTTGTCTCCTGGATCTTGATGCTAAGTAGTTGATCTTCTTCATCTTCTAGAATATAGTGAAAGTTTCATCTTCTGTTTCAACATGATTCTTCTGGTTGTCATCTTTAGGCATAGACAGCGCTGATGATGTACTACCCCTTGAGATTAGGGGGTGTGTTGAAGAGAGTAATTTCACCCGTAGTTGAGTTAGTGAGTTAGTTAACCCACGGTATTTACCTACCCGTGGTATTCACCCACAGTATTGTTGTTTTCTATTTCCTATTTAAACAACTCTGAATAATGAGAAGGCAATCATCTGCCTGCACTGTTTCTGTTGCTCCATTCTTTTCTTTCATAGTAGCTAGGGCTTCCAAATATTTATCAAAAATATTTAAGGAAAATCTGTTGCCTTGACAGAATAATATCGCTCATCGCTCAAGACGAAGCTACAATACAAATAGGGGTTTCTTAAATCCTTCCAACGCCTCATCTAGGAAGGCAAACAACTTGAGGATAAAAAATCTCTCTATTATTACAAAATTTCTAAGGACTCAACCATAATTTTGTTATTGTGGATTCGAGGGGGATCGTTGGTTCTGGTTCACGGCCAGCTTCGAAATCGTTCTACAACATCAAAAACATGACTTTCTAAGGACACAACGAGCTCAAAGATATCACCTGCAACAGTTCAAACTCTGAGCCCATATATCATCGACAAGGCTGATGAAGTTCCTAAGATGGAGATTAAAAATGCAGAGGTAAATAGAATCCTTTCTGCATGCAAATCTGAAGCAGTAATATGTAGGTTTAATGGCTTCTGGCCACGAATGGAGGATTTGGATCAGTAGATACACACTAATGGGTCTATGAATTGCAGATATTATTTATGTTCTAAAGGTTTCTAGGTTTCTTTATTGTCCAGTTCTTTTCTTAGGAAGATTATAAGCCATTTTTTGAATAAGGATCGTGGTTCTTGGGAAGGGTTGTATTTTTGTCACCCTATGGTTTGATTTTGATCCATCTACCTGGTAGTAACTAAAGTGCCATTCTGGGTCCAAATTCTAAATCTACCCCTTTCATGCTGGCATCACTCAGTTCGAAGACATTAGAAGCGCTTTGGGTAAGTAAGATAGTATTCATATGCACCATGGATTATTCACTTATGCATGGATCTATGTGGAAGTGGATCTCAACAAAGGGCTTCTAGACAAAATCCTCTTGCAGCTTGAGAACTTTCAACATTATGAAAATTTGAATTATGAAAACAGTCTTTAGATGTCGTGTTTGTTTTTAATCAAAACATTCCCAAAATGCTTGTCTTTAATTAAGAAAGAAAACTGAAACTAAAAAAAGGCAGCCCCCTAAATCAAAATCTGGGGAGCCATTTGATCATCATTCTTCTGAAAATGAGGAAGTTGAAAATGAGGAAGTGGAAGATGAAATAGAAGGCAAGGAATTAAAAGAAACAAAATTAACAAAAGAGGGAAATAGGTAATTAGAGATGATTCAATCTGCGGCTCCCCCACAATCTGGAACTTTGGTATCGATCGATATTTCAACAGGTGGAATAAAGAGAACCCGTGAATATGATAGTATTGATTTGGATAAGGACCAGGGCCAAAGAGACAACGCATCACATTTAATTGTGGCTAATCCAACCCTTAAGGGCTAGACCGAGGTCAAGAAAATGAACGGAAAGAAATGGAAGATTGAGGATTACCTCAATCATTGACTCCTCAAGTACATTTACTCTATTTATTTATTCTTTATTTACTCTTTTCTGTCAAGACGGGCTTATGACTTGTTTCTATATTTTGCATATGTCTGTAAAATGTAATTTTATACTATTTAGAGAAATAAAATTAAGATTTTTATTCTTTTGAAAAAAAGAATTATAAAAGGTATTAAGGAATACGTAGTAAAAGTATATCTAAAGGCCACATGATGAGGTATGAGAATGTAATTTAGTTCATATTGATATCTTGTGATGTGGCTATAGTGTGTGATGTGGTATGACACACACATCTTGGTCTTACTTATATATAATGCTATTTTTATGTGAACATTGATGTTCAACACATGGGATGGTAGGATGACTTTAAGTTAGCAAATGCATTTAAGATGTTGAGAGTAAGACCTTGAACTATGACTTTATCATTAAATGGTATTGACCATTTTGCTCTTAATTGAGGTATGCAAAACCTTAAATATTCTTGGTAGTTTATTGTTGAAAAACGGGGCATAACAAATATTAGCTCCAAGCATTTTATTTTAACATTGATTACTTCATTTTAAGTTAAATAAGTATATTCCTATAATGAGAACTCACTTGTGATGTGTAAACATGTTTTTATAATGTGACTTTATGCATCTTGTTACATGGTAAGATGGTATGACATTGAGATTGATGACACTTGACTATAACTTTTAAGCATTCTAATAATATATTTTAGATTTTCCAATAAGATTGGGTTGAATGCTTCTTTAATTATTATAACATTGAATGCTTCTTTAATTATTATAACATGCACACAATATTTTGACCGTAACTTTGGGATGAAGTTTCTTGAAGGGTAGGTGTATGTAACGCCCCATTTTTACTTAAACAACTAAACTACATTTTGACCTATGTTGTATCTCTTTGCTTAGTATATGTTAACTTCACCTAAAATGAGAAAACAATCTATTGTGGACCTTGTGATATAAGGAAGTTGTGAATAGTGTCTATTGGTTATGTTGCAGATGATTAAAATAGTATGATGCTGTTCTAGCATGTTAAGTTAGATAGATATATGTGATAGGTGGATACCAATTTATAATATGTTTTTCAATTAAACATTGAGTAGCATGAACATGGTAAATATATTAGCTTATTTACATTTTCTCATAAGTTAATAATGTGATAATCACAATTAATTTGCTACAGGGTTATGCAAGATCTTGTGTCTAGTAACTAACCTATATTTTAAATGGGCTACGTGATATCCGAATAATTATGATAGAGAAGACCCAAATGACATGTATTTTGAAAGAGTAACGGTATGATAGTAAAAAAGTTATTTGAGAGTATTATTGGTTTGGAATATATTTCTATGATATGTGGGTAAGTGAAGGTTTTACACGAAGCATAGTTTCCCAAATTCGTTATTCGATGAGGTAGCTCTAAGAACAAAAATGAAGCAATATGCTAGTGGAGGGTGTTGAACGTTCTTATATAAGGAGGGGTGGAGGTATTTCCCACCATGTATCTTCTAAAACCTAGAGCCGTGGGAGGGAAGCGTTGAACCACGCTCCCCAAGCTGTGTGATGACAAGTACCGGTCATCTATTGGAGAAGCTTGGTCAGTATAATCAACAAGTTTCGCTTACAAGTTCTATTTAGGGTTAGGTCAATATAGTTGATGCCTCAACATATTCTAGCAAAGGAAAGGGTAGGACATGGAAGATGGAAGTAGATTAGGAAGGAAGGATGGTTTTGAGTAGTTTGGATATGTTGTTGGGAGTTGGTTACAAAATATTGGTTAATTATGTGATTTAAATATCTTGTTGTATTCATTTGTGTTAAATATCTAGTTGTATTCATGTGTGATAATCTTAGTATGTTGTGTAGTTTGAAATGTATTTTTGTGAACATGTTAGTGAGACTGTTAGATGTTGTTGGAACTATTGATTGCATGTTTGGATGAGAGCCTATATGAACTATGGATTAGATGTGTGGATTGTTATTGTTCGTACATGCACAAGCTAGGTATGCATCAACTATGGCTACATACCTTACCAGTATACACTAGTATTATTTAAATATAGATTTACGATTAAATTATGATAAATTGTATGGATGCATGTTGGGTTTATTCGCATCTAATTTAAAAGAATGTGATGTTCAAATATTAGTGAAAAGTGCATTTCATTTTAATATTAATGTGGTTTGATTTTGGGTGCATTTCATTTGAATATCAATTTGGTTTGATTTTATACGATACTATTCAGAAATATTTACCAAGGTTGAAATGATGAGAGTTGATTTCTTAAGTGAAATGTCAGTTGATTTAAAGGTATGGATAATATTGTATGTGGTTTATTATTATTACAAATATTCCTAGAAAAGGGACTAGGACTCCTCTCGAAGGAAAAAGTAATGGCATGTTCTTAAGGAGGGTTTTTGACAAGACGAAGGGGTCGTTCTTTGGTTGGTTGGGGGGAGAATGAATGGAAGGGAACTTGGGAGATTGATATTTTTTTAACTGGATACTATTTTCATTGTTGTTATGGGATCTTCAAGAACGAAGGGCCAAGAGACTATTGGGTTGGGAAACCTACAGTTTCTTGGAACTATGGATCTAGATAGGTTGTTCCTAGTTGGCTGGTAGGTAAATCAAAGTTTGGGAGGAATAGAACGGATTATTGTCGAGAAGGGTTTCATTGGATTGTTACACCAACTGGATTGGTGAGATAATCCACTCAACTATTCCTTGTTTTGATTTTGTTTCAACTGAAATACATAACTATAACCTTTAATTGCATAGGTTAGTTAAAAGAACACAAATCATGTTCTGCAAATGGAACACTTTACACTACAAGAACTTATCCCTTTAGGGGTGGTTTTGGCTTGAGGAAGTCTTGCTAAAATTGCCCCTAATTTTTTTTATTGGGCTTTAGGGTGGTTCTTAAACCCCCCTGCAAAAGTTCTTAGAATTGTACTTCGGTGGTGGTTTTGTAAAAACCACCCCCAAAATTCCAATTCGCAAGATTTTTTTTTGTGGGGGAGGGGGGCGAGGGGGAGTAGGGAGGGCAGGGGGGTGTTTAGAAAAACCCACTCTACATGCATTTTTGAAGACAATATTTTAAAAACCACCCTCAAAAGGAATGGGAATTAGAATTTGGGGAAAAGGTTTTACAAAAGCGCCCCCAAAATTCTAATGCTCATGCATTTTGGTGGCGGTTTTTAAAAAGACCCCACCTAAAGGTGTTTTTGAAGGTGGTTTTTAAACACCCCCCTCCTTCCCCCCCAAAAAAATCATGAGAATTAGATGTTTAGGGGAGGTTTTGGAAACACCCCCTTAAAGGTGGTTTTTAAGGACATGTTTAATCACCCCCCCCCCCCCCCGCAAAAAAAATAGTATTGAGAATTAGACATTTGGGGGAAGTTTTGTAAATATTCCTCCTAAAAGTTCAATTCTCGTGACTTTTTTTTGGGGGAAGGGGGTTTAAGGAACACCCTAAAAACTAATTTTAAGGATGGGGTTTCTAACCCCTCCACGCCCCCCCCCCGACAAAAAAAAATCATGATTATGGACTTTTGAAGGCGTATTTTAAAAAACCACCTCCACAAGTCTAATTCTCATGATTTTTTAGTGGGGTTTTAGGTTAATTCCAAAAATATATAATTCTACCAAAGAATAAAATTTTTAATATAATTGAAAAGTGTAATAAAGTTATAAGGTTTATAATAGTCAATAATCTTAATATTATAATAATAATATATTTTTAAAAAATTTACTATAGATTAATTTTAACTTTTAAATTATAAACATAAAATTAATTTTAAATAAGGCTTTATTGACGTGTGATGCCTCTCTAAACCAAAGATGATGACAATGATGATGGCGATGATGATCATGAAGATGGATACGATACGGTGACCACCATGATGATTATGGTTATGATTACCACCATGATGATTATGGTTATGATTATGATGATGAAGAAGGTGATGTTAATGATGTTGATATAAGCGTTGCATTAGTGGATCTAAGTGTTGGAGGGTTTTATTTATGGTCAATAGGGGATTATGATGATGATGATGATGACAATGACAACAATGACAACAACGACGATGAAGATAACCCCTGTAACCCTAACCCCCTAACTCCCTAACCACCTAACAATGATGATGATGGTGATGGGAATGACAATGATTAAGGGTTTTATAACCCCTACACCCCTACCCCACTAACCCTAACTCGCTAACCCCCTAACAATGACGGCGATGACGGCGATGATGATATGAGGGGTTTTATGACGATGATGACTTCATTCAAATTTAGGGTCAGGTTCAAATTAATTTCCACCCATGATAAAGTTGAACTCCCTGACCTCAATTGTTCCTCAACCTTATATCCACTCCCTATTTTTTGTAGTGTCCTTTGTAAAATTAGGATCCAATTTATAAGTTCTAGTTGTTTAATCAAACATTATGTGTCGATTAAAGGTGGAAAGTATGCATGCACTAACTCACATTGAAAACATAGTGCAATATAAGATAGGGCGACATGTTAAGCTCAAAGGAGTTATCTTCCATCTTCTTGGATATGGACTCGTATGGTTTGTAAAAGAGTAGTATGATTTTTATATTTGGATTCTTGAGATTTTTATCAATAAATGAAACCACACCTTATTATTAACTTTGTATTCATGCAGTACTCAATGTTTGATCACAATTCTACTTGGACTTGGAATTGATATTCTATAGAATCTAATGTACCTATTGTAGAATATGATGGATCCTATGAAAAATGTGCTTATTTGTTTTCTTGTTTTTTTTTTAAATCTTGGAAAGACTCCTCTAATGATGCAATGGGTAGAGCTATGCCATTTGGATCAATTACTCAATAATGGAAATTTATATAACACACAATATGGAATGGGATATGTCCAATAAAACCATGAGGGTTCTATTGTTTGCACGGTTATATCCCTTTGATTTACATAGTTATGTCCATGTCTTGTTAAAATTCCATATGCTAAGCTAGATTATCAGCATTTAATTTCAATTTCATAACAAAAGCATATAGACAAGATCACTGAAAGAAACAATATCACAAGAACAACACAGATTTATCCTGGGAAAACCCTAAAGGGAAAAATCAGGCAAAAGCTTCCTCAATATAGATGCCCCAAAAAGATAAAATGTAAAACCCAAAAAGACTGATCCTCCTCCTTCTCCAACTACAACTCTTTCTCTCTCTCTCTCTTATGCGCTTACACAAGTGAGTGTGTGTGTCTCAAATGAGGAGAGCCTCCCTCTATTTATATTCTTCCGTTCACTTAATATTAGACTCAGTTATGTAGGCTCGAGTAGCCACAACTGGGGTACTAATGACCCGACTTACAACGGAGGGGACTTCCTCATGACTTTTAGTAATTCTCTCGATAGGAACATCAGGGTACAAAGTAATACAACTAATTCTCCCGATAGGATCATCGGGGACCACTAAAATATATTTAGAATATTCTTCGAAGTTACAATAATTCAACACTCCCCCTTAAAGAGAAGGGTATTCTACAACAACATCAACAACAACATTAGGAGAGAGAGATCATCATCAACATCATCAGGGTGACACATCTATAAATCATTGGAAGCTTTTCATCATCTTCAACATATAGTCTTCATCTTCAAACTTCAGCAGCAACAACACTTTGACTGCTCGATTGATAGCATCATTTCGATCAGCAACATCATCATCTAAACTTTCGATCAACATCATCATCATCATACTTTGAGCTTTCGATCAACATCATCATCATCGTCATACTCTGAACTTTCGATCAGCATCATCAGCATCATCACATCCTGATCTTTCGATTAACAATCATCATCATCATCATCATACTTTGCTCTTTCGATCAACAACATTATCATCATTACATTTTGATCTTTCGATCAGTAACATCATCATCATCACATTTAGATATTTCGATCAGTAACATCATCATCATCACACTCTGATCTTTCGATTAGTAACATCATCATCATCAGCAACAACCTGCAATCCACAATATGAAGACGAAAGTCTTTGGATCACTTTTGTACTTAAAGTCCAGGGATGATGCAATCCCACCACATTCTTGACAACCGAAGTCATCGCATTCAATTACGGGATAATCACTCCCTATCACTTTAGGACTAAGTCCAAGGATGATGCAATCCTACCACGTTCTCGAGTACTATAGTCACTAGATCCATTCTGAACAAAAGTTCAAGGATGATACAATCCTACCATGTTCTCGAGTACCGAAGTCACCGGATCCATTCTAAACAAAAGTTCATGGATGATACAATCCTACCACGTTCTCGAGTATCGAAGTCATCGGATCCATTCTGAATAGAAGTTCACGGATGATACAATCCTACCACGTTCTTGAGTACCGAAGTCACTGGATCCATTCTAAACAAAAGTTCATGGATGATACAATCCTACCACATTCTCGAGGACCGAAGTCACCGGATCCATTCTAAACAAAAGTTCATGGATGATACAATCCTACCACATTCTCGAGGACCGAAGTCACCAGATCCATTTTGAACCAAGGTTCAAGGATGATACAATCCCACCACATTCTCGAGGACCAAAGTCACCGGATCCATTATGGACAGATGTCCCGGGATGATACAATCCCTCTTCATTCTCGAGGACTGAAGTCACCAGATCACTTTAGGACAAGTGTCCAGGGATGATACAATCCCACTGCAACATCACTGCTCCCCCTTTCGAGGAAGGTCTTTCTGAACAACACCAAGCTTGTCTCGAAAGTATTCAAACTTTACCTGGGACAGAGGCTTCGTCAACACATCAACAACTTGTTCATCAGTACTCACATACTGGAGCTTTATGGCTCCCTTTTGCATCATATCTCAAATGTAGAAATATCGTATTTCTATGTGGTTCGATCTATCGTGGAACACTGGGTTCTCTGTCATCTTTAGACAACTTTGGTTATCACATAGAATCATAGTAGTATCCAAATCCAGGTTGAATAAACTTGACATCAGCTTCCGAAGCCATATGGCTTCACAACTAGTAGATCCCAGACTATAACATCCACCTAATGTGATTTTCCTGTCTGATACACTTCCATCCCAATTTGCATCCGTATAGCCATACATTCTATACTCATGGATTCCATCATAGTATAGACCAAAGTCTATAGTCCCTTTCAGATATCTCATCACATGTTTTGCAGCTATCAGGTGAACACGTCTAGGTTGAACTAGATATTGACTCAAGGTGCTCATAGCAAAACAAATGTCTGGTCTGGTATTTGTTAGATACATTAATGACCCAATAATCTATTTGTATTGAGTCACATCCACTAACTTTGATGAGTCATCAACTAACAACTTTAGGTTGGAATCCATGGGTGTGGCCATGGCTTTGCATTCCAACATATCAAATCTTTTCAATATCTCTACTGCATACTTTCCCTGGTTGAGAAAGATTCCTTCTGAACTTTTCCATACTTCCAGACCTAGGAAATAATGCATTAACCCAAGGTATTTCATCTCAAATTCTTCAGCGAGTTTCTTCTCGCTCTCCGCAATCTGTTTCTCATTCCCTACCAGAAATAAATCATCCACATATAGTAATAGTATGACAGGTTCATCTTCTATAAATTTGAAGGAAAGGTTAGGATCGACTTTACTCTTGGCAAAGCCCATGCCTGTCAGGAAACTATCTATCCTTCCATACCAAGATCTGGGAGCTTGCTTCAAGCCATACAGGGCCTTCTTTAGTTTGCATATGTGAGTCCTTTTGTCTTCAACTTCAAATCCTTGTGGTTGTTCTTTGTATACTTCTTCTTCAATCACACCATTTAGGAAGGTTGTCTTCACATCCATCTGGTGTAAGTACCACTTCATCATGGATGCAAGTGCCATGGTAGTTCTAATCGAAGTATATCGTGCTACTGGAGCAAATGTCTCTTCATAATCAATTCCCTCTTTCTCAGAGAAACATCTGGCCACAAATCTTGCTTTATACTTCTTGATACTTTCGTTAGCTGCATGTTTTATCTTGTAGATCCATTTGGAGGATACTACACTCTTTCCTTCTGGTTTAGGAACTATATCCCATACATCATTCTTCATTATTGACTGGTATTCTTTAGTCATTGCTTCTACCCATTCTTTCTTCTGTACCACTTCTTTGTAGTTTGTAGGTTCTTGATCCATCAGATCACACATCAAAGCCACATAGTTGGAAAGTGGCTTGGGCTTCTTGCTTATCCTTGTGGATCCTTCAGGAGCTCCATATCTTTCTGCTTTGTGTATAATTTCTCTTGCATAAGTAGGTTTTCTCTTTCATGACATCTCCATCATAGGAGGTTCTTGTGGTTCTGTCATATCATGCTCTTCAGGTACTTCATCTTCAAGGAGGGATGTGTTCTCGATATTTCTGGGAGGTACATCTTCCTCATATACTTCTTCATGTTGACATTTTCTAGATCTCTTGAGAGCCGCTTCTTCATCAAATGTTACATCTCTATTGATTTCCTTGTGATGGAATCCAGGAATGTAAATTCTGAATGCTTTGGACACATCACAGTATCCAACAAATATTCCCTTCTTTCCGGAAGGGTCCAACTTGGTTCTTTTCTCTTTTGGTATATGAACATATAGTGGAAAACCAAATATCTTGAGGTGACTTACCTCATGCTTCTTTCCTGTGAACATCTCTTCTGGAGTCTTGAATCCAAGAGCACTACGAGATATTCTATTATGTACGTAGACAACAGTTCTTGCTGCTTCTGTCCATAGATGCATTTGGAGGATCTTGATCATATATCATTGTCTTCACTGCCTCCATGATGGTTCTGTTCTTTCTTCTCGCAACACCATTCTGTTGAGGATTGTAGGGAGTGGTTAGTTCCCTCTTGATTCCGGTATCTTTACAGAAGGCTTCAAACTCTTTTGAAGTATACTCTCTGCCATTGTCTGATTGGAGTGTCTTGATTCTCTTGTCTGAAAGATTCTCTATCAAAGCTTTGAATTCCTTGAATTTCTCAAACACTTTGCTCTTTGATTTCAAGAAGTAGATCCATGTCTTTCTTGAATATTCATTAATAAAAGTAATATAATATTTGAAACCACGCATTGGATCACACACATCTGATTGAATCAACTCTAACGTACCTTTTGTTTTTGTTTCGCTCTTCGGAAATGGATTTTTGATGTTCTTTCCTTTCGCACATCCTTTGCAAATGCCTTCATGTTTGATCTTCGTGTCTAGTAATCCCATCACTACTTTGTTCACATGAGGTAGTGCTTTGTAATTGATGTGAGAAAGCCTTCTATGCCATAGTTCACTAGGATTGGTGGACTCATGAACAAGGGTTATTTCTGAATGTCCCTTGAGTTTATACAGGCCTCCTTCTTCACCAATGAGAACTGCATCTTCAATATTTTTCTCTTTGGGACACATGAGTACTTGGCCATATATGAATGCAACTCTGAATCATTTCTTATCTAAAGCTGAGATAGAAATTAAATTCTTCTTTAGACCTGGTACATATAGGACTTCTTTCATCTTCAGGGGATTTCCTGAATCAAGCTTGTAGCTTGCTTCCCCAATTCCTTTGATCGGATATTGATAGTCATCTTCAGAGATACTTTTTGAGGAGAGTTATTTTCTTCAAGTCTTGACATAGTATTCTTTTGTCCCGTTATGTGCTTTGAAGCACCACTATCAATAAGCCAAGTATCTTCTCTAGGCGTTATAGATCCGGAGAGTGCTGAGAATAATACATACTCTTCTGCATCTTCTTCTCTTGCTTTCTTGCTTGGAGGTCCTTCCTCTTCTTCTTCCTCATCCTCATCTTCAGCTAGATGAGCATGATGTATTTTGTTGTTGTTGATCCTCTTCTTATATTGTTGTTTCTTCATAGGATAATTTCTGGCAATGTGTCTTATCTTATCACAATGAAAACATTGAAAGCCGGAGTAAGCCCTCCTTAGGAGACTTTATCTTGTTTTTTAGAACTTCCTGGGAGGTTGATACTCCCTCTTGTTTCCCTTCTTGAAGTGGGGTTGAATTCTTCTTCTCTTGGTATGAGTGGCTAGGGCTTGATCATCCACCTTTAGTAGGGCTTCTCTAGTTTCCACTCTAGTCTCCTCTTGAATGCAATCTTCCCATACAACATCAAACTTCATGCTTTTCTTCCTGGCACACATCATTTGGATGAATGACTCCCATGGTCTAGTGAGACCATTAAGAGTAGTCATAACCATGTCATCTTCATCAAGTTTGTCTCCAATGGCTTCTAGTTGTTCTTTGATTTGAGACACCCTTGTGAAGTAGTCCTGGATGGATTCTCCATGACTCATCTTGGCGCTCTTCAGTTGAGCTCTTAGATTCATCTTTCTGTTGATGTTTCTACCCTCATACATTTTGGATAGGGCATCATACATTTCTTTTAGAGTCTTCTTGGATGACACTTGAGGGATCAAGTTATCATTGAT
Organism: Pseudotsuga menziesii; assembly: GCA_001517045.1. Lineage (NCBI taxonomy): Eukaryota > Viridiplantae > Streptophyta > Pinopsida > Pinales > Pinaceae > Pseudotsuga > Pseudotsuga menziesii. Next base: position 62,171 of record LPNX010005426.1, on the reverse strand, counting down.
GGAGTCAGCAATAATCCTTTGTGCCCTAATCATATCCTTCTTGTGCTTCTCCTTGGATTCAACTTCTTTATGTTCTGCAACTTCCTCTTTGATATACTTATCAAGATCATTCTTTTGGAGAATCAGGCCAATCCTGTATTTCCATGCTCAGGAATTCTCTATGCCTTCTAGCTTCATTAGGGGAATTTTGAGGTCTAAAATGGGCCTCATAAGAGATATAATAAAATATTATGAGTTAGACATTTTTTGGGGAATGTATATTTACTGTTAGAATAATCAATCCATAGTGAGCTACCTTAGACATTAATTAATCCAATACACTTATTCAATACAGATTAGTGTTCTTCTCCATATTCAGTCTCCTTTGTGTGTAATTAGCATGTGTAATTGGCAATTTTTGTGAGTGTAATTGTTCTAACACCTGGGTTCAATTTCCACATGGTATCAGAGCCTTTGTAGATTGATTTCTCTCCTTCCAATTTGTTATTACAGTTTTGACATCATTGACTAGGAGCATTCTGCTGACTGAAGGGACAATTTCTGAGCTATGGATCAATCTCAAAAGATCATCTTGACTCCATTTAACTTCTTTGAATGGAAAGCAGAGATGGAGATACTGTTGAGAGCGAAAGGCCTCTACAGAGTGACTATGGCAATAGAAGCAGAGCCCAATGCAGCTGCAAAGAAAATTAAATGGCACAACATGAGGGATGAGGCCTATGGTCTCCTGTGTCTGAGCATATCCATGGACCTCCTTTTCCATCTTGATGGATTAACATCACCAAATGAAGTATGGGAGAAGCTTGTTGAGATTTTTGGTAAGACAGATGAGATGAGGGGACATCAAATTGAAAATGAATTGATCTCCCTGAGTCCCAATAGATTTGAATCCCTGCAACTCTATTTTTCCAAGTTCAATGCCCATGTTTTGCAGCTAAAACAGCGTGGGATCGAAAAGAAGGAGGAGCAACTGGTTTTGGCCATACTCTCGAAGCTTGGCCTTGACTATTCAGTGTTTGTCTTGACCTTCCATGCCACAAAGTTGACAGCTTGATCTTGGAAAATGCCTAGCCTTACAGATTTCATGGAATCTCTCACACAAGAACAAGATAAATTGGTGATGATGGGCACCATCAAACCTTCCAAAGACCAAGCTCTGGTTGCTGGAGATTCGAGGGTGGATTCAAAAAGCAAGAAGAAAGCTAAGAAGCCACCTGAGCAAAAGAGAGACACGAACAAGTCTCCAGAGGAACCCCAAGGTTCTAAGAAGAAATTCCAGAAGAAGAAGAACAAAGGAGAAATGAGCAAGTGCACATACTGTAACACAGATTTATCCAGGGAAAACCCTAAAGGGAGAAACCCAGCAAAAGCTTCCTCAATATAGATGCCCCAAAAAGATAAAAGGTAAAACCCAAAAAGACTGATCCTCCTCCTTCTCCTGCTACAACTCTTTCTCTCTCTATCTTATGCGCTTACACAAGTGAGTGTGTGTGTCTCAAATGAGGAGCACCTCTCTCTATTTATATTCTTCCGTTCACTTGATATTAGACTCCGTTATGTAGGCTTGAGTAATCCTAATTCAATTATGTAGGCTCGAGTAACCACAACTAGGGTACTAATGACCCGACTTACAACGGAGGGGACTTCCTCATGACTTTTAGTAATTCTCCCAATAGGAACATCGGGGTACAAAGTAATACAAGTAATTATCCCAATAGGAGCATCGGGGACCACTAAAATATATTTAGAATATTCTTCGAAGTTACAATAATTCAACGTGTCTGTCATTGTTGTTGTCTTTTATTTGTTTGATGAAAGGGTGGACATAAGACATTAATGGGTGGAAATAATATATTTAAGGGTGAAACGAAGATATTAATGGGTTTAAATAAGGAATAAATAATGGTGGGACATGAATGGTTTTATAACCCCTAACTCTCTTACCTTCTAACCTGCTAACCCACAAACAAAGATGATGATGGTGACGGGGATGACGATGACGACGATGAGGGGTTTTATGATGATGATGATCATATGATGAGGGGTTCTGTAACTAGACATACACCTCTAAACCCATAACTTCCTAATGATGATGACGATAATGATGGGGAGGATGATGACGACATTGATGGGAACCAAGGATATTGGTTCCCATGGCCTAAGCAATCATTCATGGAGAAAATTTAGGGATATGAGTACCATATGTGCATTATGAAGGCTTGAAATGTCCATTATATCAAACTCATAATACAAAGATTTGTTGTATAGGCCTATATGTAGTGGCCTAGGGTTGATCCATGCAATGGCCCATGATGTCCAAAGACAAATGTTAAAGGGTTTGAACATTGGGGATGGATCATAGTATAAAAATAGGCTATCATGATGAACTTATAGGCCATATTGATAAACTTTTGAACCAATATATCATCTATTAACAAATTATTTGAGGTTCCACTATCACTAAATATAATAACCTTGTCACATTTTACTTCAACACTTGCAGTACTATCTTAATAATAATATTTTAATAGTATTTTAAATAATTACAATAGTGAATAAAATCAATTTTCCTTGGTATCCAAGTTCTTGTCACACCTTCCCTTTTCTTGTCATGTATTTTTGGAAGATGTTTTTTAAATAAATATCCTCGTTCAAGACGACTGACTGACATTGGCATTGTAACGACCTCTTTCTTTGCTAAATAGGATTCAACTTTAACACCTACAACATATCCAAATTCATCTTCCTCAAATTCTCAAAAGTGAGTTCACTTTAATGTATATGAACGCATGATCAAAGTAATGTCCTTCTAGCATCACTCTAAAATGTAGAATCACTCTCATCTCCAAATGAATATTGCATTTTAATTCTTTTTAATGAGGAGTTGATTACAGGGATTGTTGAAGTTAATAGGGAAGCCGATTTGAAAATTGGGGATGTGTCAATCCCTATCATTGTTGAATCTAGTCTAGCTAAAGGATGTGGTGATGGTGCTACTGTGGTTTGAGAATCTCCTAGTATTTCTTCTCCAATGGCTTTGGAGGTGCAACCATTGTCAAAGTCGGTCTTTGAAGGCACTTCAACTTCAAGTAAGTTCAATACTATTTCTCCTTCTCTAAATAATAATATTGTTATTTTGAAAGCGTATGTTGGTCTTAGTTATTCTAGTGGTCCTTGGGTGAGGGTAGGATTGGTAACCACTAAGTTTTTTTGCAAGTAGATAAAGGGGATTTTTAATTTGATTTGTCTACGAGTCCCTCATAGTCTGGGGGGATTTAAAATAATCTCGAGAAGGAGTTTGTCAACATTCTAGGAATTCTTTCATAATGGGAGGAGGCCATTACTCTCTCGGACATGTTTATGATTCCTCCTCACTTGGTCATCATGTCCCTAGGGGCTTGGGTTTGGATTTAAAAATAGATATTAGTCTTGTGTAGGCAAGTTGAAAGTCTACACTTAAATTAGCTCAGGGGAGAGTTGTTAAGGAGGTGAATCGAGGTAAATACAAAATTATTACTGGTTCCCTTAGAGAAGGGTATGCTTCATTCACTAGTTATCAATGCAAGTTCATTAGTTCTCAACCACTTGTTAGTTCAATGTTGGTTCTATCATGATACAAGCATTTTTTTTGTTATGCAGGCTTTGTACAAATTCATGTATGGAGGTAAATGATTTCCTTTGCTTGAACTATATCACTATTTTCATGACTTTTTAATGGTCTACGACCAAGCAGTACTCTAATCCATTTGAAAAAACACATAGAAAACAAGTTTTGACATGAAATAATAATAATACAATGATTTTGGAATTTTCGAAAAGAACATGTAAACATGATAAAGTGGGGAAGAGAGCAACATGCTCCCCTACAGGTAAAGATTTAGAAACAAAATAGTTTATTTCCTTATGCAATATAAAACTTAATTTTTATAATATGATGATTTTATACATGTCTACTAACATTTTTTGCTATAATGACTAATAGTGGGAAAATCCAAACAGAATTAGCATGCAACAAAACACCTTTGTTGCATTTGGATGACTCTATTAGTCCCAACAATTAAATAAATGATGTCGAAGACACATTTCCTTCTATTCAAGAACAGGTGCAACATGAAGAACATAGTATGCCCATTAATTCCTAAATTTTAACATTCTAGTGATAACTGTAGATTTTACTATTAATCAATCCATAACACCTTTGAATGCCCTTATTTTACAAAACATGTTCACAAACAATCATGCCATCAAGATATTAGTATAGAAGGGGTTGACCCCTCTACACAAGTATCAACTGAATAGTTAAGAAGAAGTGTAGAGCACCAACTAGATGTGCATATATTAATAACAAGGAAGAAAATATTGAAATTCATAGTAATGAAAGGAACCAACCAGTTGGTCCAAACTCAATGAAGATAGCTTCATTACTAGGTGTACTCGCTAGGGAAATGGTTTCAATCACATATTTTGATTGGTGGAAGGTTCCAAATCAGCTAAAGGAGGACTTGTGGAACATCATCAATGTGAGTATGAGAAATTTGAATATTTGTTCTCTACATTTTTATTTTTGCATGTTTTCAATGTTTATTTTGAAACAATGGATTATGACATCTACTAATTCACTTCTTATATGTTGCAGTCCAAATTCATAATGCCTCCCATACTTAAATATTGTTTTCTACAATCTATAGGCCATAAAGCAAACAATCATAGGCTCCACTTGACCAAGAAATATTGTGATCCTTATGAATCCAATGAGAAAAGATTAAAAAATGTTCCTTTAATTAAGGTAAGTTAGATAGTTTGGAGAGAGTTTGTCTTGTCATGAAGCACCATTGAATTCCATGTAAGAAAAAAGTTCACATATTTATATAATCAAGTTGCTTTTAATTTCCAGTGGCTTGTAATGTTGGCCTATATTTTTTAATTTTTCAATTGATTTGTAGGACATGAGGATAAATATTAAGAAAAATAGAGAAAAGGAGGGGGATTTACACACTAGTGGATGTTGAGGTTATCAAAGGGTCAAAGATGATATGTAAGTACTTGTGATGCATTATATATTCTTTATATTAGCATAGTTTCGATTCATTGTAATGTCACAACGTAATCATACTATTTTACTTGTTGCAACTAGAAAAACTCTAGAGTCTCTGATGATACAACTAAAACCATTATAAGGGCACACCTATGGAAGAAGTTCCATCAAAAGAAGGATGGCACTCCAATCACCGGATTGTAGGAGAAAGAATAGTAAGTTCTCAACTTTCCAATTTAGATACTGAATAAAATTCCATTTTATATGGTTGAAATGTTTTCTAACATGATTTTCTTTAATTGCATGGAAATGCCCAAAAAAAATTGAAGAAGCACAATCATAAGTTGCATATGAAACAATTTTCATCTAGGGATGATGCCCTAGCTAAGGTATTAGATCTTGATGCAAGGGGATGATGTTGTGGGGTTGGCCTTAGAGTTTCTCCAACTAACTTATTCAGGATAAATATGTACAAGGAGGCCCTAGCTGCAGGCTAGGTTATAATCAAAGAAGATGTACAATAAATATCATCTCTAAAATCAACAATATTTGAAGTCATGAAAAGAGTAAAATTTGTGGAGAAGGAAAATGTAGTCAACAATGAAAGTGTTAGTATCAAATTCTTTACTCTTCTTACAATGTACATTCTATCACACTAATAATTTGAAATCTAATATCACAATGTTAATATGAACAACTTCCTACTAAACAAAACGACCAAGTTGAAATGCATATGATGGAGGTAAGTTGTCTAAAAAAAATTGAACATTTTATTTTCATTTTTTCATTATATGTCATATATTATAATGTATTGGCAAAGTAATTTCAGGGACACAAACCCCCCTGCGAAGGAAATAACACAATTTTTTTAAACTCCAATGCAAAATTCATTATCCATGGTAAGTTTTGTAAAATATTGTAAGTTAGTTCAATTTTATTGTATTCTTTCAATATATTACAAATCAATTTATTACGTGTAAATTCATCCACCGAATTATGCTCAACATGTAGTGCTGAAAACCCCAAGTGCTCCAACTAGACTTCAAATTGACAAAAATAAATCCCCAACCTTAGTAAGTTTTGTAAATATTTATTCTTGGATCATCAATATTTGACTTTTTATTTCAATGCATCTTACTTTGTCTCATTTATTGGCAGGATCAACAAAATAGTATTGAGTTAACACCATATTTCCAATTAAGGTTGGAAGGAAGAACTATTATCTCATTGTGCTAAACTCTCGAGTGAAAGTTGCAAGGGAGACAATACATAAGATTGGACCAAATGCAATGATCCACTATGTCCATCTTGGGGAAGAATATTATATTGTGAATCCCACAGAGATTTTAGAACCTACATTAGGAACTCCACCTCTCCCTCATCCCAATAGCACATTACATACTCTAGAAGATGATTTACGGAGCGTCGTTCCTTGGAATAAGGATAACATTGAGCTATTTGATTATTGATTCTATTTAGTTGTTTTTGAGTTGATAGAAGTATTGTACACTATTTCTGTACTTGGTGATATATTAATAAAGATATGACAGTTCATTTTTTGTACATTGGTATTTGTGAAACTCCTTAAGTACTACATATTTGATGATACCGACACCTACTGTAACACATTGAACTTCCATGTTTGAAAGTGTAACATTTGCATAATCATCATATTACAATTGTGATTTAAATCACATCACAAATACAAATGTTCATACTTCGGGATTTTGTCTTGAATACATAAGGTACTAGTCTATTAAAGCCATTATTTTGTTGCAAAGCATCTATTAAAGGCACTAGTCAATACTTACTATTTTTCAGTCCCCAAAACTCAGAGTTTTAAGGCATACGAGATTGATAATGAATTTTGTGCATTATAATAACTCTTTAATTAATCATTTATGTCAAAAAAAAAACTTGATCATCTTTTTCAAAATAAAGATGTGTTGCATGTGCATGGGAATAAATAATATCGAGAATGGCTTTTAAAAAAGGTTCAATACAATGTCTAAATATGTCACATGCCCTAATTTTGCAAAAAACAATTTTATATTATTTTAGGAACAATATGTTAAATTTTATGCTAAGTTGTAATTGATGACCCAGTGGGGTCAAGGATATTTAATGTAAATTCTGAATATTTTATTTATAAATAAATAAATGAGGAGAAAACAGCTTAGGAGAGCTGTTCAAAGAGTGTTTACTGGTCAAATTGGTGGAGGAGACTGGTAGAGAGCAAATTGACATGTGGCAGCATCCTCAAACCAATTCCAACTGTTGCAGGTGGAAAACTCCCTACATTTGTGGTCATGATTCCCCAAGAAAGTGGAATCAGAGCAGGTGGCTCAATTAATAAAAAATTGACCCAAAAGACCCAGGCAATCTTTATAAAAAATCCCATTGAAGAGAGCTGAGGTTGCTCATTCTAGAGAAGTGATCATTCAGAGTGAATGAATGTACTTCAGAGAAATTCAATGGAAGGGAAAGATGGAAAGTGTTTGAGGGGATAACTGCTGATTGATCTAGTTGCAAATTTTAAGCTGAAGATCATACTGCTGAGAGCAAAGTGTTTTACTGAGGTATTGAACTAGTCACTTGACAGAGGGTTCTACTGTTTGCATTCTCCACCAGTTCTCAGCCAAGAAGACCAGGAATAGGCTCGGGGGTCCCGAGGAAGTGTTGTTTGAGCACTCTCCAGGAGTTTGGTAGGGAGGAACGACCTCCTAAAGCTATTGTCGTCTTGTCCTCAATAGGTTCTATGTTATTTTATTTACTGTTTAAGTTAAATAAATCTTAGGTTAACTTCTATATGAATGTTAAAAGTTCAAAGTTTGTGAAATGTTAGATTTAGTATTCTTATTAGATTGTTATAGAAATGAAATTGGTTTAGAGAATAGTGAAATATAATGAAAATAAATTTCTAACCTGTGTTTTTCCCCACTTGGAAACTAGGTCATACTCTAGCACAGTTAGAATGCTTTAAGTAGATGAAAGAATTCTTAAGAGAATGAAAATAGTTATTAGGATTTGAATATGTAGATAACAGAGTATAATTTATTTCAATGTTTTAAATATAATGAAAAATAGTGTTATGGTTTAATGGTGTTTACTGTTTACTTAGAGTAACTAAATAAAAATGTAGGAAAAGCAAATAGTAACCTACTTAGAGTTGCAGTAATAGTATACTGATACAAATTAAAGTTTATAGAAGATAACAGCTAAGTATACAAACAAGTTATTAACCACACGGTATATCCTTTTAACTATTAACTAAAACATAAACTATTATTTAATAAAAACAGATTAGGGTTATGTTTATAAACCCTTTATTTATGAAAAATAAACAGAATTCCAGAGTAACCTTCTATTCTTTACATAGTTCCGAACAATTATAAGTTACATAATAGTAATTAAAAATAAATGTAAATATAAACATTAAACGAAATAAAACTAAGTATTTCATATTTAGCAGCTAAATATATTTAACTAACAAGATTATAACCTGTGAAAGAAAAACCTGAGGGTCGAAACCCTAAACAACTAATTTATCCATTTATAAATTAATTTATTTAAGTTTTACCCATTTACATTGATAACTGTGTAAATAAACTTAACAAGAAGACTACAACTCATGCTTTGGACTCTTTACAGTCTTTTTCTTAAAATAAGTCTCTTTTAAAAACAGTAAAATAAACACATAATTTACAGGTTAACAAAATCATAACAACATGAGACAGAGCTCAAAGTTTAACAAAATATTTCTTCATAAACCCAACTGTATTACATTGTCAAGCCATAAGGGTAATTTCTTAATTAAAAACCAAATACATATCACGGTTCAAGGGTCAGTGATACCTAGCATGACAACAAGGGTTTTAAAGAAAACTGGAGAAAACATCTTACTAAAACCTCTTAACTAACGAAGAAACCGAAATAGAATTCCAACACTGTGTTTCTCCTTCAACAACCCTCATTTGCAAGTAGGGCAAAACCCATGTTTGAAATTAGGGCTTACCAGTTGGGCCACAAGTCCACTGAAGCTAGAATTCCAACACTGTGTTTCTCCTTCAACAACCCTCATTTGCAAGTAGGGCAAAACCCATGTTTGAAATCAGGGCTTACCAGTTGGGCCACAAGTCCACTGAAGCTTTCTTTTCCACTGAAGCTTGGAGCTGTCATGGGTTCCTGTACATAGCACGATACCGAGAGTTAGTATAATGCTCAGCTTGTACGTTTAAAACCCTAATTGTATTAATAATTTGACAAAGAGTTTCCATATAAAAAACCGAGTTGTCTTTACTTGCAAGAAGAAGAGTTGTCAAGCAACGAAGAAGCTGTCACCAGCTTAGAAATTTACGTAGAGGAGTATTCAAACCCTACGCCGAACCTGGAGTGAATATAGTGACAAAGAAGCTTAAGCTTCACAAAGCCATGACAAGCCATGAGAATAACAGAACTAAAACTATGGATAGACCGAGAGCCAAACACATAAACAAGTAACCAATCGCGTAGTAAGGTTTACAACCATGAAGACTCATGACCAAGATTGAGTATTGAGACTACATCAACAACAAACACAAGCTACGGAGCAAGCAAGCAGAGGAACAACCTCTCATGGATGCCATGGAAACTACACAGAGCAGCCCGCAGGCCAGCGAAACCCTCAGAGGCAAATGACAAGCGAATAGGGTTTTGCAAGTCTCTTAAGTCACCAATGCATGGATGATAGCAGATCACGTGCCCTCCAAATATTTCAACCACGCAAGGGTCTTGTCTAAAGTCAATCTACATTTTCCAATTATCAAATTATTTCCATGATCAATAAACAATTATGCACTCGACTATAGAATGGATATATATTTATTCACAAATGAAAACATAAAACTATATAATCAATATTATTGAGGTCTGTGATATTTGATTAACAATGATTCTATGTCGTTGACCATTGAGTAAGGTCGTGAAAACCTTGCCATGGTAACAATCCCAAGGTCGACCATAACATAAACTTTTCCAAATAATAATTCGTATGATACTTTGCAAAACGACTTAAAATAATTACATATTATTTGAAGCTCAAACCATATCTTTTGCAATCGATGATAAGTACATATTATTCGAAGCTCAAAACATATCATTTGCAATCAATGGTTAAGGTTAGTTAGAATTGCTTTTAATTAATTGTCATTTGACTATAGAGTAAAGGTGTTTTAAACCATGTCAAATAAACAATGACAAGGCTCGACCTTAGTGTAAACCTTTACAAATAATGTTTTGTATGCTCAACTTGCCAATGACAATAATAATGAATCCTATCATTATTTATAAAGTCAATTGTGCTTAGTGGGTTCTAATATAGTATAGGAGTCTTAGTTATAATGTCTCATTGATATAGACCTTAGATTAGAAGTTCTAGGTAGTAAAATATACCATAGTAGTTATTATAAACTACAACTTATTATGAGTGAGGCATCATGATAATAGTAATTTTACTATGGTGTAAACCATGCACAAGGTTTGTAAATTATAGTAACAACACTAATAATGTATTTACCTATGATTCAAATCTTATAAAAGTGGTGGTAGGTAGAATTCCATCTTGAGATGATGTATCTAGGTAAAGGAACCAAACTTATAATGTCATGGAAATTTCCAGGTAATAAGATCTCTATAGAATGCAAGTAACATTTAGATTGGTACAATATAAAATAATGTGGTATTGTATGTTGTTACAATAATACATGCAACAAGGCGATAATTTCAGTACTAAATTTTAAAATTGATGTTTAACATATGTACATAAAAACAAAAGGTTGATAATCTCTGTGGCTAGTAAGATAGAGACAAAATAGAAACATCTACTCTATTGGAAATCTTTACCATCAAGATTGATAGGAGTATTTTCATGAATAAAAGACAGTACTTTGAAACATAACTTTAGCGATATAAGCATGTTAAAATAGAAGTAAATGTATGACAAAGAACTTGAGCTCTAAGCTCATAGTAAGTATCTTTTGTTTCACTAAGTATGATAAAGATAACGATCTTTATATCTGAACTTGAATACTGTCTTAGAAACAAAGTCTATAGAAGACAATTATGTTACCTTATCAGAGCTTGCTTTAGAATAATCAGTTTATTTACTAGCATATTAACATGCAACATAAATACTTCTTGCTACCTTATGAATTAAACTTCTACTTGATCAATCATTACCTGTTGAACCTGTAAGAACCAACAGTCCATCTGCGTTAGCATAATGATAAGTAAGCCCAAGTTTTCAAAGATAGATTTCACCTACTTGCCAAAAAGTAAAATTATTAGTAAAGCTAAAACAAATATGAATGCAAGTCATTCTTGTATACCTTATGAAAATGAAAGTAGTATTAGTTATTGTATTATGAAACTAATTAATACTAATGGTTAAACTGTTTCATTTTTTCACTAGCCGCTAGTAGTTATAAAACTGTGACTTTAGACATTTGATGTTACATTAAAAATTTTAATTTTTTGTGAAAATTCGGGGTTATGACAAAATATCTATTATATAACCATGCATAACATGAAAGAGATAAGAATTAATAACTATTGCAAGATTTACATAGGAAATACAAATAGGGTAGTTAATGTATGTGATGCAAAGGAAGGCTGGACATCCCAATGATAATGAACTAATGGCATACAAGAAGGTTGAGTATAACCTTGTTTATTAAACATGCTCATTTTTTTCAAGTAAGAGAACATTATATTATATCAGAAACAAAGATGATACATAGTTGTGGCAGAGGCGGGTGGCCTTCCCTAAGAAGAAATGTTAAAAAAATGCCTTATAACTAAACATTCCACCACTTCCTAGGTTCTTACATATAGCATAAAAGCTTACAAAATGTGCCGTTAAGGATGGCTTAGAAAGACTGAGAACACAATACATAACTAACCTGTAAAGATAAAAAACAAAATCTCTAGAAAAATGACACAAAGCTTAACATGAGAATTGTTTTTCATCCACCTGGGGTAGCTATCATGGCGAGTGAATTTAAACATACTCATTGTTGACTCGCTAAATGTCTGTTTTTAGATCATTCAGTTACACTCGGACATTAATTACAAGATTGATACAAAAATAGATAATAGATATCATATATCATAATTTAGCAGATCTATAAACTTGTTCAAACCAACATGTTGACATTCCCAATTTGGTCTTCATATCATTTCATTGTCAATTAAGATCAAAATTGGGCCTCTATCCTTTGAATAGGTGGGTTTACACACATATTTTAAGACCAATTAAGGAAAAATGATGTCAATTCTAGCACCCAACATCTCCCTCCAAATGGATCCATTGCAGGTCCCTTCTACAACAACCTAACTAGATGACTTAGTCTCGATTTCTTCTGGAGGTAAAGAAAGGAAATAATATTTACTCCAATCATGGGAAGGCTTCCCCTTCTCTTCTGTACCCCTGAACACCATATGTGCAATTAGTTCTTCCCAATATGCTAAATCATACTCTTTCTCCACATTGGACCAAAGGATTGGAAGTTGACACCTTATCCCAATCTACTTTATCCCGAATGCTTTTACATAGTCAAGGTATTTGGGTATTCTATCTAATGCTACGACAAAAGAAGCAAGGGAAAGAGGTTATCTTCTTGCATGTTCAAGTAACAAGTAATGTTGACTTCTTTTAAGGTAGAGTACAGTGTCCAGTTTGTTTAGATTAATCCACTTTTCACAGTGAGCAATAGTTGAAGTCTGATTTGTAGTGAAGGTGGAAACAAAGTCTGGTTTTTTCATAGCATCACTCTTTTCTTCATCTAAGTCCTTAGGTTGTGGATATACTCTAGTGCTTAGCCCTTCTGCCTTTTCTGCATTCTTCAATAAAGACAAAGGAAAAGGCAGGCTTAGCTGCAGATCACCCACTGAAGGGTTTGGATCCCATTCACTTATGCCCATAATTTCTAAGTCATGCTAGCATAGTTTGTTGATTGAATTGTCATTGATGCAAACATGGGACTTGCAGTGGCCCCACAGGTAGTCATTGATGCCACCAAGTCCCTCTTGTAGTGCAAAGGTATGGATGATCCCACATCCAATGCCTTGGAGCCCATACAGAGATGCGTTGTGCCTTGAAGCGCCTTACATCCAGTTGATAAGGTTCTTGTACCCACAATGTTGGATCTTGGAACCACCACCTTGTTGATGATGCTAAAGACCCTGTTGATGATGTTGTAGACCTTGGTAATGGTGTTAAAGCCCTTGTGGATGATGGAGAAGCCCTATATGTGTTGAAGAAATATCAATGACCCATTCTGTGGTCATTTATGTTTTGATGGGGTCATGGTACCCTCAGAGAAGGCTTGGCACCCCCATATATGGTCGTGATGATGCCCTACGACACACTTGCCTTGATCTTGAGGTCACATGTATACCCTTAACTAATGGTCCTTCCACCCTTGAAGGAATTTTTAAGATGATTTGGTTCATATATGTGTGGATCCCTTGAAGTGGGTATATTTTCTTGATACCCTTGTTTTTGGTGACATGGTGACCTTGATGACTTGTGGACACACCTTAAGGTTAACCATTAAAGAAAACTTGTGAAACAAAATATAATAATAAATGGAATTTATATCCATCTTCCATCTCCCTTAACCTACAAGCAGGCCCTAAATCAAGCAAAAGGTCAACATCAAATGTATATATAAACAAGTGCTCCCATACTCAAAATTATATCCAATGAAGATGAACGAGCGAGCTCGCTGGCATGTTGTAGACTGAGGAAACCTACACCTGAATGTTTCCATAGAGATAATTTTTTTTGGGTTAAGTCAACACAAAAACAATACCGAATTTTTTAGGGGAAGGATCAATTTTTGGTTCCTTTTGCTGCAATATGAGAGTCCATTTTGGACTTGGTCTAGGGTCTTCCTCAGCATACACAAACTCCTCTTTCAACAGTCATGATCTTGCCAGAGGTTGAGGACATTATGAGGTTCAATCCCGAATTTTTGCAGCAGCTGTGGGTGAGGTTAAACAGTCCAAAGTTTTGTAGCAACAGTGGACTGAGGAAACTTATATAGGAGTAGTCCAAGCCTTTTTCGCTAGGCTCGAATTCTTTCAAAAACAAAGTCTACTTTTTGTGCTGATACAATTTGAGGTTTGGTGCTTTACAATGTTTTGGATGGTGGTCACTACTACCCTTTCTTATACAGACCTTTGATGATGAAGCCGAGGCTTGTACAATTATTTCTTTGGTATATTCTACATATAACATACTCAGCCTAAGTGTGAGTTTTACCATGCACCGATAAAGGTAAGATCACCGCATACTATGATGAAGATATACTCTTGATGATGAAGTATGCTATGATTATGATGACACATACTATGATGATGATATGATGCATACTTGATGCATACTCCTATGATGATGTATACTATATGATGATGATGATATGATGCATACTTGATGCATACTCCTATGATGATGTATACTATATGATGATGATGATAATGTATACATGACTGCCCTAGAAGTTGACACTGTGTAAAGAACATACACAGTGAAAATTCACATTTTGGAGTTAAGTCTACAAGTATACACATACTTGTTCCGGGTCTTAGACATACACAGTTCAAGCTCATATACAGTCAAATATTGAAGGGTGACATACATAGTCATGGTTTTACATGGAATAGGGCTCCTCCTTGACATATACACAACACAAGGATGACACTGTTTGCAAAGTGATACACAGTTCACTTCTGGTATGTATGACAACTTGTAATTATAGAAATATTGATGTAGTGTATGCATGAGTGTCTTGATAGTGCATAGAATACTTGACAGTCTCTCTTGGAGAAAAGCATATGCCTAAATGTGAGATACATAACTATGAAAGAGTAAGGATGGAATGTATATCTTTAGTATGATAAGACACCAATAAAGAAGTTGATGACAACTTGACACCTACAGTAGTATGACAGTGATGCACCTACAACAAAAGACTTGGTCATGAGATGACAAGTGGCATGGCAGTAGAAGACTTGAAACATGTGGCTTCTTGAGCAGATTGACAAGCAGAGGTTGATGAACAAAGGTTGATGAGAAGAGATGGTTAAGCAACAAATTGATGATAGTCAGATATTGAAATCAAGCTTGCAATCTGAGTCTTGCAATTAAGAATTGGACTTCTCAACCATTTCTTAGTTGGAGCTAAGAAAACCAGGTTGGGTCCTGTTACAAGAGTTGGTGCTCTTTTCATCAGTTGGCGCTGATTGTAATCACGAATATTGAAGTCTTCCATTGAAAATAAATAAAGCTTACCTTACATATATTGTTGTGTATCTCTTTGATGTGATTATTGTGTTTGTGACTCATGGTTGATTTAGTTGAATATGATGATGTAATTAATAACATAATGCTTGATAAACTTTGATTGACTAATAGAAGTGAAAAATGTTTAAATTGCTCACACACTGATTCACCCCCCCCCTCTTAGTGTGGCCACTGTGTCCAACATAGTTCGCATAACAAGTTCCCATAATATTCATCACATGCCTTGTATAGCATCATAAAATGTCTATTGGTGTTGAAATAGCACATAGAATCTACAACTAGTACTCTAATTTGCAGAGATATAAGTTGGCTTCTTAGATAATTTGCAAAGACAGTCGAAGGGCCTAAATAAGTATTCATCATGTGGGATATGTGGTAGAGATATTGCTTGTCTAATTTAAGTTTTTCAACTTCATTATTTAACTTACTCATGTCTATCTTGGCTCATCGAATATTCATATTGTCAGCCTTTTGTTGTTGTTATGTTTCCTCTTGTTGCAGCATTAACCTATCGACTTGTTGTTGCAAATAATGAAGTTAGACGCCTTCCTAAAATTTAATGCTAGGTGTATACTTGAGGAAGTCCTAGGACAACCTTATGTAAAATATTGGATAGGGTCCCCCCTTTGGATATTCTAGATTCGTTACTGTTGATTCTAAGAAGCCTAAAGAGACGAACTGATCCCTTCTGTTGGTGAAATGTTGGGATAGGAGTTCATAGTTGTGTCAAGTTAGCAGGTGATCAATTTGTCCATCTTCTTATGCTGCAAGTTTGTGCATCAACAGGGCCTTACATCCTTCCCCACTAAAAATCATTGTCATCCCCCACAACATCCACAAGAACATGTTGGCCATAATCATACATCCATCTATGATTGGCTTCTCCAACCTCTCCACGTTGTCACTACTAGAATACTTCTACACTTGATCATTATCTAATGATTCCTTTGAACAAAGCAATTTTTCCCAAATTTGTCCACATTGTCTCTTGGATGCCATTTTTGTTGTTTCTACATCTTGTTGTCACCACAACCTACTACTACTACAGTCACCTTCTATTGTTATTGTATGCCAACCTTTACCAACATGGTTGTCAAGATGTCTAGGTGTTGTACTTCCCAAAACTGCTACTTCTTCAATACCTAGCCAATTTTGTCATGCATAAATACACTGGATCCACTCAATTCCTCAATTGGTTGGGTAACTAGACCATTCATCATGCCCATTCAATGAGAGTCTAGTTGAGTGAATGCCTTCCTTATGCTTATTTTTTTTACAAACACAATTTATTGTTGATAGTTGATGCATGTCGTCAATAGCAGTGGTGATGGTCTTTAAATGATTGTTGTCAAAAAATAAAAGTTTTTTATTTTTCTTTTTGGTGATGATCAATGATTGTTTCCATGGAACTTTTTTGCGATGGGTTGATAACAAGCATTGACCATCGTTTCCCATTATTGGCAAAGGTAAGTGACCATCATTGAAAAACAATTTTTTTACAACCCCACCTTTGACAATTATCGTTGTTTCAAGGCTATATCCATTTTATTATCGCCAATGAGGCATTGTTAAATGTTTTATCTTGTCACCAATGAGGCATTGTAAGATGTATTAGATTATCACCAATGTATTAATCTGCAGTAATGTTACAAGTGGGAAATATGAGCTCATGAAACTTGAAGGAAAATTTCCAATAATCAATGATAAGCTTTAAGGATTTGTTGAGGATTTAAGAATGGAGGAGAACACATAGTAGGAGTGAAGTCACAATTGCTACAACTAGGAAGAGCCTAGGAAAGAAAATATCTTATTTCTCTAGGAGAATGCAAACCCACCTAGTGATAGAGCCTTAAACAAACGGTTCTTACCCTTGTGAGATGAACTCAACTACCATGAATTTCATGTGCAAATTAGTAATTACTTTCTATGTAGTTGTTGGGTGGATTTCAAAGAAAATAGTCAAGTTGAATAATTTAGTATTTGAAGAAAAATAGCAAATCATAGATAAGGTTCTTGGAACTTTGTATCCAAAGGTCCTTCTACAAAATCAAAATTGTAGAAGTTGACTCTCTTCTTCTTCTTATCAAATCATCTAGTCTTACAGGTTTAATTAGGACCCTTGTATAAATTTGCTACAAATAGATAGAAGATTGTCAAAAAGAAAATCCACCATTTTATTAAGCGCTGAATTTATTAGTCCATTGGGTGTTGGTTGATCGATAAGTTTGGTATGCTTTCCACGAGGAGACTTGGTTTTGAATATTATGGGTACCCATTCCCTGCCAATACGAACACCTATAGATGAATAATTAGCGATCATACTAGTTTGTTTAATGATCACTCTTCATCCCTATAACTCTAAAGTTACTCACTGTATCAACACTCAATGGTGCTACTTTGCCAAATCATTATCCTAAATATATATTTAGAAGAAAAAAAAGATTACTATAATATGAACATTTCAAAATGAAAGACCTGCATATATGGAACATGTGAATTGGAATATAAAGATTCCTTACATATATCCATTAGAAATTTTACCAACATTGAAGTCAACTATTAATAAAACCTCTTAAGATATAATTTATATTTAGAAATAAGCATCAATGTTTTAGTGAGCATCCACATACACTAGTATTGATGATATTTTCCTTTAAATATTATTATGTGGGCCTTTACTCTTGAATTTGGCACAAAAAGGATTTGTCTTTCATAACTTTATTTTTTATTTGTTTGCAAAAACATTGTTTCATAATTTACATGGATCATTTATTTCCTTCACTTGCAAATATATCCACTTCAGTGATGTCTAGCTCATGAGCATTCCCCTGTTTCTTGAAAAACCTAAAACATAGGAGTAAAATGAGTATTAATGAATGATAGAAAAATATAGAGCTTAAGACTAAATCCCAAAAGGTACCTTTGAAGAATAATTTCTGCCATGGCACGACATCCTCCCACGACCAAGGATTGCATGCTTATAACAATGCCTAGATAGTGAACACTTTGCCTCATAAATACCCAACCACTTCCACTGCTCTTTTCATCCACCACTTTGGACCTACAAAAATAATTTATACCATCCCAAGTCAGAAGTGGAAACTTGGCATCACACATTTTAAGAGACCATTGTTATCATCAACAAAAACAAGTAAAAAAAAGGCAAAACCTTTCTCACACTAAACATTAACCTAATGAATTAAAAGATAAAGTTATCTCCACTTTACCACCAACAATAATTCATAGAATAAATTATTACAGTAACATTTCTAACTATAGTCATATCAATGTTTGTCTATTGTTGAAATATGTAATATAGAAATTTTAGAGAACAAGTAATCGATCTTCCCTAATGCATAATTGAAATGGTGAAAATAAATTTGTTCTGATTGAATTATTCGAATTGGAAGGAATTTTTAAGTTATGGATTACTTGAGAAAATTAATTGTGTTTCCTCAACTTGAGTAGCAAACTAATCTCTACAATTTCAATAAAATCAAAACTTGGATGAGAAAAAGCATCGCAATATTATTTCTATGCTTGTATTTCTTGGAAAGGACCTGCTAAACTTAGAATTTTAATTGATTGGTCCCTTGTATAAAGACAATGAACTCAACAAACATATAGATGACTAAAACTATATAAATAAATAAATAAAAACACTTCCAAGTGAAAATGATAGATAATAAAAACATCAAACTAATATGAAGAAGTGTTCATTATGTCAACTTTAGTTTTAATCTCTATGATATATTGGTTTCCTATATACTCTTACATGGTTTCCTTTGAAATTCCATGAGGATACTAACAAAATAAAGCTCAATAACAAAATTTCATTAGATTAGTTTGAACAAATCCTCAAAACTTTTAGATAGTATAAGTTCATCTTCTCTAATATTTGGTTCATCCTTTTGTTCCACATTTCACAATTGGTTCATGTAGTTATACAACTTGTAGGTTCTTATAAGAATTTGACTTCTAAAATATCCTTCCAACATTTCTAATTGAAAAAAGAAGTGAAACATCACGCACATGTAAGCCAATTCACATAACTTCTTAGACACTCACCAATGGACTAACATCTTGAAGACAACTAAATATGATAACTTGGTTTATAATTAGGATACAATAAAGATGTTATTAAAAAACATGAGAGAAACACAATAACATGATATACTATTATGAATAAGTGGTGCAATAGTTACATATGGTTCACCTCCTTATATATGGTTACTCATGGAGCAAAAATCATTTCCACTTATGAATGTGGGGTAGATTTGGTTTACACAAAAAGTACAAAAGCATAACTAAGTCATAAAGTGACTTCTATTATAAAATGTAAGCCTTATATCCTAACACTCCCTCTTTAGTGTCATGTCCCCTTCCCTCTACTCGTCGAGAGAGAGGACACGACTCGACTGCTCTGTCTATCAAACCGGGGATCTAGCCCGATGAACATAATAAATAATGCATTGAATATAAACATACATTTACATATGCATAATACATGAAAATATAGCGGAAGCAAATACCATTCAAGCATTCGATGTCTTCATAATAGCTCATAAAACAAATACATTGCAGATTTAAATACAAGAGTACTTATCTTGAAAATGAGTTGTCCCGCAACTAGCTATGTCGCTGCAACGTTCCACCCAACCATAGGCTAGTTGTGCTCATCAGTCTCTCAGTACAACTTTCACCCCTGAGCTGGGCATTATTTCCACAAGGAAAAAGGGAACAACAGGATCACACATAGCCAAATACACACCAAGGTTCAGCCAAGCCAATCTACAGTTGGGTTTATCAGGCTGCTAAGGCTGTGGAAAGGAATAATTGCTAAGCTATTGAGATCAACCACAGAGATATGGACACCTCTACGAGATCTATATTGATTGGCCTCTGCAATACCCACACACCCAACACAAGGAAGTATTCCCTTCACTGCTAGACAGTCCCTCATACCATACCTTCCCTTCCAGTGCTCTTCAGGGCGTGCATAGAAGAATAGCCAACCCCTCTTCATCCTTTGTGAGGTTCATCTCTTCACTAGGTTTATCAAGCTAAATTTGGTCCTCTTCCACTCCTAGGTCTTATAGACCAAAAAAAGGGTGCACATAACAACAAAATACAAATGTTGGGCATGAAGGAAAACGTTTTGGAAACCAAAAACGAAATTGAAGATGGGGAAATCAACCCTGTGAAAGCTATACGATTCCAACAGCATCATAAAAACAACCTCTACAAACCCCCAAATCGTGAATTCGAATTTAGAAGACGTCTATGGGAATTACAGGAGCAAAAACAGCTTCTATAAACCCCCAATTCGTGAATCTCTACTTCTTAGCCACAGTGCAATACAAAAACATATTTCCCAGCATGGATATATGAGGAAAACAATAGAAAAACATGAAGGAAAATGTCCATCTTCCTCCAACTGGGTGAGGAAATTAAAAACGTGAATGATGAATGGAATGGGTGTTGGAGACATTTACCACCATACACACTCATTTTGGTCAATTTGGCCTAGTTAAACCACTATCGTAAGTTTTATTGACTTAATTGACATCAGAGGAGCACCAGATGACATTAGCATGAGCACACCCACACCTACCTTTAGTCAAGGAGGCTAACTTAGCCTTCTCCTACATTCGGGGAGGCTAACTGGAGCACTCTGGGGGTGATCTGAGTGTCATTAATGCCCCATATTGCTAACTGATGGTTACAATCAGTTAAAAAGAGCAGTGAAGGTGCCTTCCTTCATTAAATTGATTATTTAATGATTATTTAATGAACTAGAGGCAACAGAGGTGTCTCCAACCACTTTTGATGGTCAGTTACACTTCAGTTAACCTCATCGAGGTTCATTGGAGTCATTGATGCGCTACCACTTGTTCGTTGGCTTGCAGTGACATGTGTCTGAGCTACTTTCAGTTAGACTCAGTCATTTATTGCACTCCGGCTTTAGTTAGGGCTCAATTGAGTCAATTAGGGTTTTGATCAGTGGTTAACTTGAGTGTTGATTGTGGCTTACATTCAGTTAAGCTAGACTCACTCATTCAATTCGAATGACCTCCTTGGGAATTCGAATTGCTTTGTCATTCATGCTTGTAGCATGATCATTGTATTGTATTACTCATTCTTTGTGTGAATATATAGAACGACTACTCATTTTGCAGCACAATTACACCATTTTCATGCCTTATTGTTATTAATCTTTGATGAGATTGTGTTTTAGTCCCTAGATTACTGTGACAGATTAATATGGTATCAGAGCTCATGGCAGGACGAAGCTCAAATCTCTCAAAAACAAGTTTTTTGACAGATCTTGCATGAAAAATTGAGCAAAGCTCAAAATCCCAGCACTGCACCAGAAGCTAAGGCTTACCACTTAATACCCCAAGTAAGGAAATTGTTGATCAAGCTTGCTTGATCAACTATGCTAGGTGTGATGAAAGCCTAAGATGTGCAGGATTTCCAACCTTACGGTGCCCCTTTGTTGTGGTTTGCAGGTTTTAACAGGTACAACTTCGAATGGACTCATCAGTTCCTCTTCTCACCCCATTCACAAGCTATTCAGAATGGAAGTTGAAGATGATTGCATCTCTAAAGAGAAAAGGTCTATATGAGGTGTCTATTGGACTTGGAAAAGATTATTATGAGAATGAGAATGACTGGCTAAATGATGGTGATAGAGATTTTGGAGCAATATGTCTGGCCCTTTCTCCTAGCTTGCGCTGCCTTATTGGTTTTGCTGAATACCCAAAGGATCTCTGGACAAAATTGGACAGAACCTTTGGCAAGCACAATGAGGATCATAATAGCACTTTGGAGATCACATCCAACACCACAAAATTTCTTTACTCAAAATTCTCGGCCTCTACTCTCTCTGATGAAGTTGTTCAAGATGAAGAAGAAGCAAAATCTTCTACATAGTCAATTTGAATTGAAGAAAGTCTCCTTGCAGTGACTCCTTCTCCTAGTGCTCCAGAAGTTTGTGAGATCTCTGATATCTCATCTCCTCATATGGCTGAAACAGAAGAAGGCATTCAAATCTGTGATATTGAAGAAAAATACTGCTGCACTTCCATGCAAACATTCACCGGTGATTTTCCTTTGAATTCTGTGCAAAATTTATCAGTAATTGCTTCTGAAAGTGAAGAGAAATTTGATTTTTCTCCCTCTAATGTTGCTGCTGGTGTGAAAATATGTGATACCTTGGATATTTTGGAAGAAATATCAGATTACCAGAGTGATCCATTCAATCCCCATGATCTATATCTTCCAACAAATTCCTGCAGGATTGCATGCACCAAAATTCAGAATTTTGAAGAAGAAGAAAGCTGTGCATCCACTGTCTCGGTTAACCATTTATTTGAATCTGATATTAAACCTATTGGATCTGATATGATATTATTTATATCTGATCTGATATTGATTGGTTTAATATATAAAATTCATAATCTTTCAGTATTTCTTGTAGCTGTTCTCATCAACGGTGTGAAGAAACAAGTACCGCAAGTCTCCTACAAAACAGCTGTTGGGGATTTGATTTGATTTCACAGTTTTGGATCTGTTGTGGACCTATTTGGATCTGATTTACTTTCTGATCTGATATTATTTTGTTCAAATTTTAAAATCCAAGAGCTTTTAGTCATGCTTGAAGTTGCTCTCACCAATTTCGGTG
This sequence comes from Pseudotsuga menziesii, assembly GCA_001517045.1. Lineage (NCBI taxonomy): Eukaryota > Viridiplantae > Streptophyta > Pinopsida > Pinales > Pinaceae > Pseudotsuga > Pseudotsuga menziesii. Next base: position 39,104 of record LPNX010005426.1, on the reverse strand, counting down.
TGAAAAATCAAGTACCACACTTCCTCTTCAAAACTGCTGATGGGGATTTGGTGTTAGTTTCCTTATATGAGGTTTCTGATATTTTATTTTGTGAATCATTAGCTATTTATGAAGCTATATCAGATTATGGAGCTCAAGCATTCTCTCTCCACAGTTCCAGGGCTTCTCTACCTTTGGTCACATGCTCATCTCCTCATAGAACTAGTAAAGAGGAAGACATTCTGCATCCGCTTGGACACTTGATCCTAAGAATTGGGGATGATTTTACCACTCAATGTTTGCTGTTAAAGGCTGCAACATATCAGTTTCTTGAGTGTTCTACACATGGTTCAAATCCTCAAGAACCTTTTCTCTTTCTTCATATGATTTCAGCTGCTCTACATGGGTCCAATTTTCACCGTGCAGCTGTTTATATTTTTGATTCAGTTGAGTGCATTGTTCTTCTTCCAAAGTGGAAGATTCCTCCAGACATATTCATTTAGTTTGTATTCATAGGTTCACATGCATAGTCTCAAGATGCTGCTGCATAGAAGAACCAATTCTTGATTTACAGCTTAGTTTGAGGGGGGGTATTTTTCCCATGAGGTTTTCCCCATTTCCTTGGTTATATTAAGCAGTTAATTTATTGTACAGGGTGACCTATGGCCTTATTTTTTGGGGCCCTATCATTCTTATGCACTTTATGTTTTCTACTCCTCCTGAGTATAGCTTAAGGGGGGGTGTTGGAGACATTTACCACCATACACACTCATTTTGGTCAATTTGGCCTAGTTAAATCACTATCCTAAGTTTTATTGACTTAATTGACATCAGAGGAGCACTGGATGACATCAAAATGAGCACACCCATGCCTACCTTCAGTCAAGGAGGCTAATTTAGCCTTCTCCTACATTCGAGGAGGCTAACTGGAGCACTTCGGGGGTAATTTGAGTGTTATTAATGCCCCATATTGCTAATTGATGGTTACAATTAGTTAAATAGAGCAGTGAAGGCACCTTCCTTCATTAAATTAATTATTTAATGAACTAGAGTCAATAGGGGCGCCTCCAACCACTTCTGATGGTCAATTACACTTCAGTTAACGTCATCGGGGTTCATTAGAGTCATTGATGCGCTACCACTTGTTGGTTGGCTTTCAGTGACATGTGTCTGAGCTACTTTCAGTTAGACTCAGTCATTTACTGCACTCCAACTTCAGTTAGGGCTTAGTTGAGTCAATTAGGGTTTTGATTAGTGGTTAACTTGAGTGTTGACTGTGGCTTACATTTAATTAATCTAGACTCACTCATTCAATTCGAATGAACTCCTTGGGAATTCAAATTGCTTTGTCATTCATGCTTGCAGCATGATCATTGTATTGTATTACTCATTATTTGTGTGAATATACAGAACGACTACTCATTTTGCAGCACAATTACACCATTTTCATGCCTTATTGTTATTAATCTTTGATGAGACCGTGTTTTAGTCCCTAGATTATTGTGACAGATTAATAATGGGCATGCATTTCTGGGTATCTACTTTCCCAATAAGAAAAAACACGATTTTCCAAAAATGATGGCTTCCCCAATACAATTCTGACTACCATACTCTTCCATTCCCAATGCATTAACTGCCTCAACCAACTTCTGGAAGAAATAAATGATTGCGTGCATAAGACAAAATGGGTAGTTGAGAGTTTATGGGTTCTCTCATTGACATTTGGATTTACATTATTGGCTCAAGGGATTGAATATTTTCCCTCCCTATTCCTTGTGAAATCATGCCCCCATCTCTTTGTTGCATTGCATAGCTAGTTGTGGGTATTTTATTAAATTGAATATTTACATGACATCTCAATTTATATGGTGCCTGACTAGCATAAAAACCATCAACATCGTTTTTAATTGCCGATACATAAAAAGATAAATCCATGGTGGGGCCTTGGCGTTGAGCTCCTCACCATGATTTAATAATGATATTTACATCATTTGCAATTTTAATACAATGGGGTCAAAATCGGGATATTACATTCCCCTCCCCCTTAATTTAGCATTGTCCTCAGTGCTCTTCAAAATTGACAAAAAATGGATATGCCATTCTCATGGAATCCTCTAGCTCCCACGTAGCCTCATCAGGACCGTAGTGCTTCCATTGCACCTTTACCTGTCCAACGACTCAGTTCTGGAGCACTGTTACCTTCTTGTCTAGGATTCACAATGCCTCAGTTTGGAACTCTCCCTCGGGTTCCACTTGGATCACATCCCAATTAATCACATAGTTAGGATCATGTACATATTTCTTAAGCAAAGAGACATGAAAAACATTATGAGCTCTAGTTCTAGAAGGAAATGCAAGTCTATATGCAACTGGCCTTATTCTTTCAAGCACTTCAAATGAACCACAATATCTAGGTGATAGCTTGGCACAACTCCCAATATTCAAGGTGTAGCTAGGGTTTTACCCCTAGCTTGTGCGAATGAGCACCTACTAAGGAGAATGGATTCCTTAGCAGCAGTTCAATAATATGAGATGCTAAACAGTAATAAAAATTAATCTAAACATGTTCATGAAGCAAAACAGCAAAAAGTAAAGAATGATTTTTTATTGATCTGACCTCTAATGTGGAGGTTGGTGAAGCCCGTTGCGCTAATCCGAGAGGTTGCTCCGAGCTCCAACTGCTCCTTCTCTTTCTCCAATGGTGGAAATGGGGCCAAAAGGGGCTCTCACGGTGAG
>LPNX010005426.1:0-36306 GCA_001517045.1 Pseudotsuga menziesii | reverse complement strand
CGAACCAACTGCAAGGACTGAAAAGTACATAACCTCAATAATGGATGAGGAATCATCTGATAATCTGGACGAGGCGGGCATACCCATGCTCGTATCAAGACACATAAAAATAACTATGAGGCCCGAAAAGAGGGACCTGTAGGATACATAGAAATCCACTGTGTATATCATAAGGGTCCAGAAGGGACACAAATCTGGAACATACTGCTGGGCTGACCATGTCTGAGCTGCACAACTGATGCACTGGAATGACAGCAGTGCTACTGAATGTGGTTCCAAAGGAACTAATGAGCTGTTGGATCAAAGTGACAACGGTCATACTTGCAATGGTACACTGATCTGGAACTGAACTGGGTACTCAAGGAAGCATGGAACTGGATGGCTTCCGAATACAATCTCCAACGCAGCCCGGACATCCACGGGAACATATAACTGGTCGTTCCAAAGTGACTCACCAATGTGCTAGGGTCAGGGGAAATCCGGGGTATTCAACACATAATGGAAAGGATATACATCCTGCGCAATTCTCAACGATGCGATTAAGGTGCTGAAGTCGAGCATGTGAGAACCAACTATTCTGAGAGGCAATGATGACTCCTCCCAAAATGGTCCGTAGGCACTCACCACAGATGGTGATGGGTCCAAGGCGCAGGGGCCTCTAGGTCTGTCCTCTGGAATAGAGGGGCTGTCGTCGACAGAGGGAGACCTGCACCTATCAAGGCAATGATGTTTCCTTGATAGGAGCACGAGGTGACAAAACCGAACTGTGATAGTACTGATGGCAGGAATGATAAACTGGGGGGAATAACTGGGCAAGTAGAGCGGGTGGACTCAAACTTCCTTTGTTCAGAGTATGATGGCAGGGATGATCGGGCAGCATATGAGACTCACTGGTGGTAAAGGGATCATAGCGGTATAGGAGCTGAGGGTGAATGGGTTGAGGGAGACTCAAAAAATGGCAGGAGATTGCAGAATACTCTGAACAAAGGTGACCTGATTGGGGGTGCTGCTGAGAGGATTGATCATAGCGCCAAGAAGCGTGGGGGGACTTCTTCATGGGTTAGGGAACTAGAAGAAGTGTGGATATAAAATGGTACTGTCATGTGGATTTTACGAGCCCAGGACAGTTCATGCTCATGGTTGCTTTCAATTTTAAGGAGTCTGAAAGAAAATAAGAAGACTCTGAAGTAATAGAATGGTATTGTCGTGTGGATTTTACGAGCCCAGGACAGTACATGCTCGTGGTTGCTTTCAATTTTAAGGAGTCTGAAAGCAAATAAGAAGACTCTAAATTAATGGCTAGGCAAGGAGGAAGTGTTCAATCAAGGAACATTTATGATGACCAGGACTGAGGGTGGGGGGAACACTAGTGGGCCTCCTTGCGAGGTGAATGAATGGTGGAAAAATAACGAAACATTTGCAGTATGACAGGAGTGGATGGCTCATGTAAAAAGTGTGAAATAATCTGATGACGGCCGATGTGGCGCGCAAATTGATGCGGCAAGGTGTAGGGACGCAATGTTGAAATTGTACCAAGTGAGAGCGAGAAATGATCTCAAGCATCATCACGAGCTCGGAAAAATGAATCCGGCGATATAAAAAGTGTTAAAAACGGAGAGCGGCCGAAGTGGCGCGCAAACTGAGGCGACTATTGGTATCGAAAAAATGGGCAAAAATGATGTAGCAAAAAATAATGCAACGAGGTGACCATCGTGATGGTCTCGTCATGCTGATTCCAATGGTGAAAACGGTTCGAAAAATGGACTCCGTATGGGTTCATAAAGGCCAAAACAAGAAAAAGTCAACGAACTATAAATAGTAAGTGGGCCCTACATGACAAGTGCCATTTGTACTAGTGAACTTTGACTCGTGATCGGAGTGGGCCAGAGCTGAGGTGTCATTTCTGGATGATCGGACCGGTCGACTTCAGATAAGGGAGAGACAGGTATGCCGTCAAACTCATACCTGCATTTTGTTTGGGTCTGGGGGGCGGGCAGTGGGTCCCAGGGTTTGTTTGTACGGTCCACGTGGGGTGGACCGTGGGTTAGGGTGTCGAAACTGCTGTCGCAGACCGCGGGTTTAGATTGGGACAGCCGCGGTTGGGGACCGTGGGTTCAGGCTTGACAGCCGCGGTCGGAGACCGCGGCTGTAGGCCTGACAGCCGCGGTCGGAGGCCGCGGCTGTTGGCCTGACAGCCACGGTCGGAGGCCGCAGCTCTAGGCTTGACAGCCGCGGTCGGAGACCGCGGCTGTAGGCCTGACAGCCGCGGTTGGGGGCCGAGCTGTTCTGGTTTTTTGGATGAGAGGGAAGGTCTATTAGTTTGAGATGAGTCTGATGAGACTTCGTTGTGTGATTGACAGGATGCCGCAGGTGCTATGGAGGGAGCGGGAGATACCAGATGATATTATGACCATCATCCAAGAGGACCGTCGGGTGCGGTCGATGCTGGGGCTGTTCGGACTTTTGAAGTTCACGCAGGTACCTATGATTCGGTCAGCGGCATTGCTGCTGAACCTCCTGGTTAGTTTCTGGGAGCCAGACATCCAGGCGTTCCGAGTGCAGGGTGAGAGGGTGGACCTCACCCTGACTGATGTGTACTTCTTGACGGGGCTGCCCTGTCTGGGTAGGGTGGCGGATACTCAGCCGCTGGTGTCTATGGACGTCGATATGGATGATATGCTGGAGTGGTTCTGTGGGCCAGAGGCTCAGGTGCATAGGAATGCACTCTTGGTGAGGGACTTACGGGAGCCAGCGGTGTGGGCCATGGCGGCATGTGTGGTGCGGGTCCTGGGATCCCAGGCACCGGAGAATGTGTCTGGGGGCCAGATGCAGATTGTGGAGCGGGTACTGGGTGGTGTGTATTATGCTTGGGGCCAGATGTTCCTGACCTGCATGCAGCGGCAGCTGACTGCGGCGAAGGAATATGGCAAGGGGTTCTGCTATGGTTCATTTTTATGTGCGTTTTTCATGGAGTGGGTACCCACACTGCGGCCACGGGTGCCGATCAGAGCGAGAGGTGTGCAGGAGCCGCGGATGGTGTGGTGGGGTGAGATGATGCGCCACCGTGGTGGCGGCGATTTTGGGAGATACTTTACCCAGGAGCTGTACCTATAGTGGCTCCAGCTACCGTTGACCCTGGATGACTATCCATATAGAGATATGGACTATACGGGAGATCCAGAGGCACCACGGCCGCCGGGACAGGCATGGGGGCCAGAAGGTACGTATATTTTAATTGCATTGTCAAGTTTATGTATGATAGTCATTTGATATATTGTTACTGACAAATGGTTGATCTGCAGATGTGGGCCCGAGGCCGCCGCCAGGGTATGTGGTGCGGAGAGGGATTGTGGCCGTTCCAGCTTTGCCTGGGCGGGGGGAGGTGTGTCGCCGAGATGCAGAGGGGACCCTGGAGGCCGTACGGGTGCTGCTAGACCGGTTTCTGGTGGGGGTTACTGACGAGGGGTGGCGAGACATCGATCCGGCCATGATTCAGGAGTGCTTGAGGGCACCTCGGGATTTCAGATCGATTGCGATCCGGGTGGCCATACTGGCAGACAGGGCACGGGCACAGGAGCCCAGACGAGATGAGGAATCACCGGAGGAGGAGCGGGGGGAGGATTCAGAGGCAGCGGATACTGACAGTGATGCAGGGTACGATTCCCATTAGGGAGTACAGGGGACTCCCCCCGAGTTTTGTAGCTACGGCCTGTACCTTATGAGGCTTTATAGGGATGTACATATGTTTTTTGTATGGCTGAGTACAGGGGTACTCAGGACATGTATAGAACATGTATTTTTTGTTGATATGTATATATATATGCACGTGGATGCACCTTTTTTGTGATATTGTCTCATTTGTACGCACGTGGATGCACTTGATGATGTGGTGTATGTTTGTATTGCACGTGGATGCAAGTAGTCTAGGATGTTGGGCACGTGGATGCCCCCTGTGTATCTTATGTGATGCGACATGGTGTATGTATGATTAGGCACGTGGATTCCCTATGGATATAAATGTGGTTTTATGGTTTATGTACATGGATGCAAATGTTGATGCAATGCAGTCTTTTTGGTTTTTTATATATATTTGGATGAGATGCTATGGGATAGTGATGCATGATGGAGGTGTTACATGGTGTGATTGATATGCCAATCTAGGATGTTATTGGCCATTTGATCTGCGACACTATTTTGAGCTCTTGGGACATGTGTGAATGTGATGGATTCAAACTGTCGGCTAAGTTGTTTTGTACGCAGGAATTTTCTAAATAGGCAAGGATCACGCACCTGGTAGCAGTTGTTGAGCTGGGAGACAAGTAGCTGGGAGTCCAAGAACACATGAAGGTGACATATGCGCATCTGGAGTGCAGCAGTCAGGAGACCGGTCACGGCATCATACTCCACCTGGTTATTGGTAGCGGTGCCTATACATATTCCATCAAGGTGAATCAGTTCGTTGGAAGGGGAATATAAGACCCATGCTGCAGAAGCCAGGTTGGGATACCAGCGGCTTGCCCCATCAGCGAAGCTGATGTAACGAGGTGGAAGATGTCCATCTGTGGGCATGCAAAGACGATGAATGTGAGATTATGGTAAAAAAGGTAAAAAACAAAAAAGGAGAGCAAACTTTACAATGCGGACCAATGAGGTCGCTGCTTCAGTTATGGGTAAAACGTTTAAGGTACAACCCATTACGTGGGTTGCGTAAAGGGTGGCCTTCAGAGTTGGCTAAAACATATGCCCCCTTACCGAGGCAAGTCTGCACAATGTAAGGGCCTTGCCACATGGACTCAAACTTTCCTTTACCGGTTTTGTCGTGGGCTTGGTCATAGGCGAGGACGAGGTCCCCTTCGCGGAAAGTTCGAGGGTGAACATGTTTGTCATAACTGGATTTGGAGCGGTTTTTGGCAGCTTCGATGTTCTGGAGAGTGGCACAACGATCTTCATCGGCTTGTTTGAGAGATAGCAGACGTTGCTCAAGGGGGGAGGTATCGGGGAGAAGCTCAACGGCGATGTGTAAGGCAGGTATCTGACACTCGATGGGGAGGACAGACTCTACACCGTGAACTAAATGAAATGGGGTAAAACCAGTGGCGGTCTTGGTGGAGGTACGGTAAGCCCATAAGGCAGGGAATAGCATATGGGGCCCATTGGACTTATGCCGATCAACAGTGCGGTGGAGGATGGTTTTCAGGATTTTGTTAACAGCTTCGACTTGACCGTTCCCTTGAGGGTAGTAAGCAGAGGAAAATTGGTGCTCAAACTTGAGAAAGGTGGATAGCTCGCGCCAAACAGAATCTTCAAAGTGTGATCCATGGTCTAAGACCAACTATTTAGGGACCCCGAATTGAGTGATAACATGGTTAAAGAAGAAACGGGCAGCGGTGTCAGTGGTACAGTTGAAGGTAGGCATGGCTTCCGCCCATTTGGTGAAGTAATCAACGACGACAACGATGTACTTATGGCCGTTAGCAGATGGGGGTCTACACTCCATGAAGTCAATGGCCCACTTGCAAAAGGGACCAACGGTGACGACTGGGTGTAATGGAGCAGGTGATGTCCGGGCCTTGGAGGCAAAAAGTTGGCAGTTATGGCAATGCTTGACCGCAGTGATGCAGTTGGTGAAAAGTGTGGGCCAGAAGTATCCGGCGCGGACGACCTTTTGGGAAGTGGCCATCCCTGAGAAATGGCCGCCGCAGGCACCGCTATGACAATCATTAAGGACCTGTTTAGCTTCATCGTGTGTAAGGCAACGACGAAGAATTGTGTTGACTCCTCGCCGGTAAAGGACATCCCCTAGGAGGAGGTAGCGAGAGGCCTGGTGATGGATACGGTGATGTCCATTACAAGTGACGGTGGGTCGAAACTTCTGCGTGCGCAGGTATAACAAGATATCACCGTACCACGGGTCATCAGACGAGATAGTGAACAAGTGATTATCGGGTAACTCCTCGGAGATAGGTGGGGCTGGGATGAAGGAAGGGAGATCGATGATGAGCTGGGAAAGTGCGAGGGCTTTAGTGCTCTTAGGTGTTCGGAACGTGAGGTCATATTCCTGGAGGATAATGACCCATTTAGCCACACGACCTTGCAAGAGACGCCGGGTTAAGAGATATACCATGGGGTTAGAGTCGGTGACGACTGTGGTATGACTAAGTAAAATGTAGTGTCGCAATTTTTGGGCGGAAAATACCACTGCTAGGGCTAGTCTCTCCTCATATGGGTAACGTAGGGGTGGGCCAGACAAGATCTGGCTGATGTAGTAAATGACATGCTCTTGGCGTGAGGTGTCTTCTTGAACCAAGACTCCGGACACAGCATGCTCAGATGCCGAGACATAGAGGATGAAGTCCTGAGAGAAATCCGGAGGGGAGATCAAGGGGGCTTGTGTGAGAGCTTTCTTGAGGACTTCGAATGCAGCTTCTGCTTGCTCGTCCCAGACAAAGGGTATGTGGGTACGGAGCAGGCACAAGAAATCGTGAACGGTTGTGGCGTAATCAGGAACAAAGCATCGAAGAAAATTGGATCGCCCTTGCAGACTTTGGAGTTGCCGTAGCATTCGAGGAGAGGGAAGGTCTAAGATGGCTTGGACTTTCAGGGGATCAACAGTAATTCCTTTCTGGGAAATAATGAAACCTAACAATCGGCCTGCCGGAACGCAAAAGATGCACTTGTGTGGGTTCAAGCGGATCTGATATTTGCGACAACGCAGAAAAACTTGCCGAAGGTCATTAAAGTGGTCTGATCGTTTTTGGGAACGAGCTGTAAGGTCATCAAGGTAGACGAGCAGGATATGGACCAAATCATGAAAGCAATAGGTCATGGCCCGCTGGAATGTGGCACCAACATTTTTTAGGCCAAAAGGCATGATGCGATAGGCAAAGGTGCCCCATGGGGTAGTAAAAGCGGTTTTGTATTGGTCTTCCTTTCGGATTTGGATCTAATTGTATTCGGAAAAACCGTCCATGAACGAGAGGACTTCATGCCCCGCACACGCATCAATGAGCTGGTCAATAAATGGTGTAGGGAAATTGTCTTTTGGACAGGCGCGGTTTAAGTCTTGGAAGTTAGTGCATACTCTAAGGGTGCCTTATTTCTTGTTGACAGGAATAGGGTTTGAAACCCAGGTGGTATAGGCAATAGGATAAATGAATCCTGCCGTGCGAAGTTTCTCAATCTCTGTTTTGACAGCTGGGAGTTTTGAGGGATGAATGGGACGATGTTTCTGACGAACGCCATGTGTCAATGTGGTGCTCTATAATGGCAGGGTCAAGACCAGGCATTTCGGTATAGGACCAGGAAAAGACATCACGGAATTCTTTGAAGAGTGTTTTGTATTCCTCAATCTCCTGCTCAGTGCAAGATGCTCCTAAAGCGATGAGTTTGGGGGTGCCTCCGAGGGAAACGATATCAATTTGGATGACAGGTGAGATGTTGGCCATGTTACCCTCTTCGAAGGTGTCAGGAGCAGTAATAGGGTCCTTGAACCAGTCGACCTTGGGGGGAAGGAAGTCTTTGGATTCAACTGCAAATTGGGTAGCAGTGTTAGAGGAAGATTCATCTGGGAGGAAGTAGGAACGATGGTGCATGTCATCCCAAGGATAATCTGGGGCAGTGAGAGCCTCGAGAATCCCCTCATCCATACGGAATGTTTGTGTCGTCAAATCGGTTGACGAAGGGGTAGTGGTGGAAGAGATTATATAAATGGTATTAACCTCTTCGGAAGAGGAAGAGTCTGGGGGGTGGATCTCCACAATGGTGGGTGGTGCCGTCTCAAGATCCAGATTGTTCATTTCAAAGAGAGCTGCTCTGTACTCGGGGAGATCAGGACAGTGATGGGAGTAATTCCCGTAAACATCACAGTGGTTAGTGCGCAGGGATTTGTCTCGAGGCTTAGGGGTTGAATCTAGATGGACAACCGGGATAGTGGGGTCGTCGTCAAGCAGTTGCATGTATTCCTGTAACGCCAGTAACTGAGGACATAGGTGAGTCGCATGGCCCAACTCATCGCACAGCGCGCATTTGGGAGGAGCACGGAACACATGGGGATTTCTGACTGTCTTAGGAGGTGGGACAGCAGTGTAAGGTTGGGGGCCTCTGCCCCCAGTGGGTTTGGTAAGAGGAGGGGGGGGTTTCGCGGAGGATGACGGGGTAGAGACACCGGGAGGTGGTTGACTAGTAGTGACAATGGGTTGCACCGGTTGCAGGACGACATCTAGTGTCGGCGGATGACCGGGAGGCGAAAGATACCAAACGGGTAATCCTAAGGTTAACCCAGGAAGGCTGAGGGTGGCCATGACCGAGGCGCTAACTACTCCTGAGGGAGGGAAGAGGAAAGGAATGGTATGGATGGGTGTAGCACCAATGTGACTAGGTACCAAAGGGGGTTGAGGCAACAAGGGTGGTTGATTAGTAGGAGTTCGCGTGTTATGGGACAGGGTACATAGGTCGGACACTTCAGTGGCAGGTGACGGGGGTGGAATAGATGGGAAGATCGAGGTCATTGGTGCGTTTGAGTAAACTCCGGGCCCCATAGAAGAAACGAATGAGGTGGTGGCACCCGAAACAGGTTGTTGAACCATGGGGAGAACATTTTCGGGTGCCACGGGGGCATTGGGATCATGGTAAGTGAGTTGGTCAACCTTGACCACGCGTCCCTCATGGGGGAACATCATGGTACGAAAAACGGTAGAAGCAACGGCCCGCATGGCATACATGTAGCTGCGGCCAATTAAAAGGTTGTAATCAAGCTGTGCATTGATAACCTCGATGTTTATGAGGACAATTTTTCCAGCCAACTGGACGGGGACGTTAGTTAATAGGACTTGTGGTTGAGCTGAACGACCGTCGTAGGCTCGCAACGCAGTAGAGGACTGCTGGAGAGGGGGGGATCCCATTTTCTGCCAGATGGAGGTGGGCATGACACATGTAGAGGCACCTTCATCAATAATGCATCGATGGACGACAAAATTCCAAATGGAAACAGAAACTTGGAATGCCAAAGTGGAAGGCAGGCGGAATTCGGATTGGTCCAAATCAAATGCCATTAACTGCGAATCATTTGGATCGATAGCCCCAATGGCTGAGAGTAAATTCTTGTGCTGCAAAGGGCAGTTTTTTAAGACTTCTAACGTAGACATGGCTGCGGGGGATTGGGCTAAGTCATCGACAATGTTGTAGTTTGACGCAGCCTGCGCATTGGGGTTATTGTTGATACGACGAAGTGGGAAACGGGGCGCTTTGGGAGCGCCATCTAGTGGAGGTGGAGGTATACGTAACGCCTAATCAATGGGATGAGCGTTAGTAGGTGTATCGATGGGAGGGGCTTCAGGGGTGGAGCCATATTGGTTTCACCAGGTCTAGAGGTTGACCTCATAGGAGGACATCATCAACAAGTGGTGGGTACTTGAGTCAAGCATGGGTTGATCAGGAGCAGCGTAAGTGATTTGTTGTTGGGTTGGCGCGTTGGCTTGAGGGGGAGCCAACGGTTGGGTGTTCACTACGCCTTGGGTTGGTAAGGGGTTTTGCAGCACCAAAGGTGGCTGCTGAGGTTGTGGCAGGTTGGGTGGTGCTTGAGGAGCTGCCTGCCCTTGGCGTTGTGCATCAGCAGCCCAAAGTTTCCGAACCCACTCCATGTGTGGGAAAAAATGCGTGTAGTGGCCATAGACCCTGCAAATAGAACAAGGATAGTTTGTTCGCAAATTGGGGTTTTTAGCCTGCTTGGGTGGGCGATCAGGGTTTTGGTTAGCAGGGGCCACGTTATGATTAGTGGGGGGATTAGGGGGTTGACCAGCTTGCTCGGTAGGTTGGTTGTTCCTACGATTTCGGCCCCTGCTGCGGATTTGTTGGCCCTGGTTGCGTTGGTTGTTTTGGTTTGGCTGCGGGTTGTGTTGAGCGTAAACTTGCCCTTGGACAGTAGGTGGATTCTAAGGTTGCGCAGGGGCTGGAGCAGGATGCGGTGAATGATATGTAGGTGGAGGCTGCACAGGTGCAGCAACCTGAGGGGGTTGCTGGTAGTGCTGTGGAGCGGGTTGTGGGTTTGCCGCATGGGCTGCCTGTGGCGGGTAATAAGCGGACTGGGCTTGTGAAGGCGCGGGAGATGGTGCAGCCTGCTGGTGGTAGTAGGTCTGAGGTGTGACCGGGGCTGCGTAGGCGGTAGTCGCATGGCCGAAACACTGAGGTGGACATGAGGGTCCATGGGAATGGTGGTGATGTGTCATGGGGGCATACGAGTTGGGTGCGCCAGACTGTGAGGTAGCCCGCGAAAAGTCAGGGCCATGGGTAGGACGTGCAATGGAAAATGGTTGAGGCTGCGAAGAGACATGTTCAATGATGCCGTCGGCAGCGTGGGATGCCCCTGGCGCATCGTGCAGGGAGGAATCGCCGCGAGAGGTGTCAGGTATTATGGTATAAAGATAACCCGATTGGGCGTAAATGAGATCGAACTGTTGGGCTTTAAGGATAGCCTCTTCTTCAGACTGGGGTCTTTTGGATGCCACATCCTTAGCAATGATAGGAAGGAGGGATTTGAGGAACCAATCTAGGAAGATCCGGTCGTCTAACTTGATCTTGCATAAACTACGGCGTCGACGCCATTCATGAATGTGGTCCGTGATGTGGGTAGCCGTGTTTTGTCTGCATGATAGTAGGATCTCAACGCCTGCGTCATAGTGGATAGGTAACTGGAAGAACTGCAGGAAGGTCGAGGCAAGGGAAGTAAAGGTGGCATGGGTTCCATGGGGTTGTTCGATATACCACTTGGCAGCAGAGCCAGTGAAAGTGCGCTGTAATAAACGGAGGCGAATAGGGTCGTCTACTATGGAGTTGGAGGAACACCATAGATGGAAGGACATGATATGGTTTTGTGGGTCCTCACCTGCCTTGCCCTCGAACTTAGGGATGTCAGAGGGGAGCTTGGTGGGCATGTGAGGCCACGCAGGGTCGTGTCGGATGGGGTCGTTGGTTAATCTGGCTAGCTCAGGTAGGTTGAGGCTAGCCATGAATGGCAAACTGGACGAAGGATGTGACACGGTAGTGGGTTGGATTAAGTTGGGGCCGATGCTCCCAAGTGGAGGGGTGATGTGAGGGAGGTGGCCCCCAAGTGGGGGAACTAAGGTGGTATAGGATGGACCTGCACCACCATGGGTGGTATGAGTCACTGATGGAGTGGAAATAGGTATTCGTGCTGCGGGAATAGGGGCCGTGAGGGGAATGGTAAATGGGGGCCCCGTGGAGGGCATACCCATAGTAAGTGTGGTAACTGGTGTAGTGGTGGATGTGCCACCAACGGTCCCTACCAAGACGGGAGTGGGAGTCATGCCAGCCATGGGGATAGTAGGGGCAGTGTAAAGGGGGTTCTCAGACTCTGGCTCAGAATCAGAGGTAAAATAAGGGGCATCAGTATCTGGTGACGGAGTCCTATGCCGCTAACGAGTGGAGTCAAGTGACAAGGCTCGAGATCTATGATAATTGGTATCAAGTGATGATGATCTGTGTTGATGACGGGTGGTGTCAAGTGAACCCTGCTGTGGGGGCTCGCCTCTGAGGTGCCGAGAATGTCTCGGGGACTCAATGGTGACAAATGGAGTCAAATCTCTGTGGGTTGATGTAACTACAAAACAGCTCAAAAACCCTAATGCAACTGCATGTGCAGAAGGAGAGCTCAAAAAATAGGGCACTTAGGCCAACAATCAACTCAAAACACCCATTGTAATAGCTGTGTTACAATAGGCGGAGTGTCAACAGAAATGGTCAGAATACCAACAAGCAGTAGGTTTTCTAAAAATAAAAAACGGTGGACTCACTAGACCAAAAGGAGGTAAGGGAGCATGCAAACGCCTAACTAGAAGTATTATGACTCAACTAGGCATATCCTCTGCAAGGTGATGAAATCCAAGTCAGACAATATGAATAGGAAAGCCAAGTGGCTAAGGTATCCCCCTACCGGGAGGGACACTGGGTAGTCAAATCCTAGAAGAATGGCAACTAAGATACCCCGTTCATGACACGTCCAGAAAGGTAAATCTGCCGCTTGGTCCTTTAACCGCAATACCCCTATACAGGGATATCCCGAGAACTACGAAAGGTAGCCCTTCAGTTACTGAATGGAGTTCGGTATTCCACTCAGGCCTCCGGAACCAATCTCACGACTTCAACCCTCCTAAGGGAGAGGCCCTCTGATAAACCGGTTATGACCGTGTCAAAAAATACTAGGGGATTTTGGTTCCCTAATTGGACAACAACTATGTATCAAGTGTAAGTAACCGAGGGGTGTTTTTGGAAGCCTATCCCCCTGATCCTACCTAACTACAAAAATTCTTTTGTGTTCCCCAAGTGGGGTTAGAATGTTGGTTGAGTTAAGTAGTTTTTTAGTCTCACTTGAATTAGGTGACAGATTGTGTGCTCGTGAGGTTATGAACCCAGAAGAGAAGTGCCACACACCACGGGGGCAACTTCCTAAATAACAATAATACTGAATGAAAAAAGTTTACCATGCAAAATTTTCTGAATAAACAATGCTGAAATTTTAAAAAAAATTCTGTAAAGGGGGACAAAAATGCTGTTGCAGAAAAGGCTGTAGAGCTGCAGGTAGAACAGATGGCTGTGTAGGTGCAGAAAATATGGCAGCAAAGGGGTTGGGTTTAAAAGCAAGAATAAGTGCAAAAGTCAGATTGCGGTTCTGTGGCTGGATCGAGCGGTCGGACCGTGGGTTTGAAGGAAACAGGCGCGAACAGGTCGCGGGTTTCTAGAGAACATAGGCGGGCGGACCGCGAGTTTGAAGGAAACAGGCGCATATAGGTCGCGGGTTTCTGGATGGTAGACGCGGTCGGGTCGCAGCTAAGGGGCTCAAAGGTGCGGCCGGGACGCAAGAAAATGGCCGACAGTGGCGGTCGGACCGCAGAAAACAGAGAAAAAGGACGCGGTCTAACCACAGGAGAAGGGACGACAGACGCGGTCGGGTCGCAGCTAAGAGCTGGAAAGGCGCGGTCAGGACGCGACTGCGGAGGGAAAAAACTGCGGTTTACGGCCGCCGAAAACGACAACCGAAAGGACAAAACGGGAAATAAAATAAAATAAAAAACCAGCGGAGTCGCCAAAACTGTAGCTAGGGTTTTACCCCTAGCTTGTGCGAATGAGCACCTACTAAGGAGAATGGATTCCTTAGTAGCAGTTCAATAATATGTGAAATAAAAGATGCTAAACAGTAATAAAAATTAGTCTAAACATGTTCATGAAGCAAAACAACAAAAAATAAAGAATGATTTTTTATTGATCTGACCTCCAATGTGGAGGTTGGTGACGCCTGTTGCGCTGATTCGAGAGGTTGCTCCGAGCTCCAGCTGCTCCTTCTCTTTCTCCAATGGTGGAAATGGGGCCAAAAGGGGCTCTCACGGTGAAAGTAGCTCAAGGGTGAGCTAGGGTTTCAAGAGCAATTTTGGCAGAGGCAGGATACTTGTGATTGTGGATCTGAAATAAGGGGTCTCCATCACTTATTTATAGTGGTGGAGTGCCGGTTTAGGGTTAGGGTTTCAGCTGTTTAGGGTTTTTTCCTCCTTTTCCTCATTATTTTATATTTTTTCTTCCTTTTTGGAGATTTTTGCTTTTTTTTTGGAGGAATTTTGGATATTTTTGGAGAAAAAGAGGGTTTTATGGCCTTTTGGAGGCTGTTTAGATGGTTTTATGGGTTTTTGATGGAAATATGGTAGGAAAATGGACAAATGAGCCATGTAATGGGGTAGATGAGGTAGTGAACCCTTTTTGGGTGTTAACACAAGGAACTCTTCCTTGGCCTCACTCTAAGATAAACATGATCCCCAACACTGAAATCCCTATCCACTCTATTCTTATCTGCACAGCTCTTCTGTCTATCTTGGGCTACTTTCAAGTTCTACCTGATCTTTGCAACCTCTTGTTCCATTTCCTTAAGAAATTATGGACCAAGCACAATTCTATTCACTGGATTATCCCAAGTCATTGGTGTCCTACACCTTCTTCCATATAAATCCTTTGTGGAATCATTCCCAGTGATGCTTGCTGTCCGTTATTATATGCAAACTCTACCAAGTGTAAATAATCCTCCCACTTGGATGGTTTGTCCATTACATACATGTGAAGCATGTCTTCAAGGACCTGATTTACTCTATCTATTTTTCCATCGGTTTGGGGATGGTAGGAGGTGCTAAATTTCATCTTTGTACCCAAATTTGCAAAAAGACCCTTCCAAAAATTGGAAGTAAACATGGTATCCTTGTCAGAAATTATTGCCTTAGGCAATCCATGCAATCTGAAAATTTCCTTCATGAAAATATTTGCAATGGAATCGACCTTATATGTGGACTTAACCGATATAAAATGTGATGCCTTTGTTAAATTGTCCACCACAACCATGATGGAATCATGTTGTCTCATAGTCATTGGAAACCCTGTAATAAAATCCATGGAAATGAATTCCCATTTCCATTCCGGGATTGGCAAAGGTTACAACAAACCTGCTGGGTGTTGATGTTCAACCTTCACCCACTGACATTTCATGCACTTAGAAATATACTCAGCAATGTCCTTTTTCATTCCTGACAAAAAATACTGCTTTCTGGATGTAGCAATTGTTTTCTGATATCCTGGGTGACCAGAATATGGAGCTTGATGGATTTCATCTAGAATATGGAGCTTGATGGATTTCATCCATAACAATCCTCCTCAAGTCTGCCACATTTGGGATATAAATTCTATTCTTATAAGTAAGAAGTTCGTCTCCTTTCAATTGATATCCTTCATAATTCCTTTCAAGGTTTTGCTCGTGCAACTTGTCCTTTATCTGCACATACACTTCATCCTCATAAATATGGTTAATAATATGCTTCCTCAAATCTAGTTGGCAAGTAATAAGAGATGCCACATGCATTTCATGTACTTTTTTGCTGAGTGCATCAACCACCTTGTTCTCTTTTCCTTTTATGTGTTTGATTTCGAAATCAAATTCACACAAAAATTCCAACCATTTAGCTTGCCTAGCATTTAAATTTGGCCGATAAAACAAGTATTTCAAACCACAATGGTTTGTCCTTAGCTCAAATTTATTTCCCCTTAAGTAATGCCTCCATATCCTTAGGGCATGTACTACGGATGCAAGTTCTAAATCATGAGTAGAATAGTTATTCTCATGCTCCTTCAACTTTCTTGACTCATAGCATACACATTGTTGTCTTGCATAAGAACTCCTCCAATTCCTTGATTGCATGCATTGGCACACACCAAAAAGTATTTTTATGGGTCTTCAATTTTCAAAATTGGTGCACTCGTAAGAAGATTCTTCAACCATTGAAATATTTCCTCACATCTTAGTTTCCATTCAAACTTTATCCCCTTCTTTTGAAAAGAAGTGATTGAATGTGCGACCTTGGAGAATCCTTCAATGAACCTCTTGTAGTACCCGACAAGTCCCATAAAGGATCTCATATCTGTCACATTTCTTGGAGTTGGCCAATTCATAATGGCCTCAATTTTTTCAAGGTCCATAGATATTCCTTTGTCTAAGATAATGTGACCCAAATAATGAATTTTATCTTTATAAAAGTCACATTTGCTCAACTTTGCATACAACTTATGCTCCCTTAGCAATTGCAATGCCATTCTCAAATGTTCTTCATGCTCTTCTTCATTCTTAGAATAAATAAGAATGTCATCTAGGAAGACAAGAACAAACTTGTCTAGATACTTGCTAAAAACACTATTCATAAGACACATGAATGTAGCTGGTGCATTTGTGAGACCAAATGGTACCACCACAAACTCATAGTGCCCATACCTTGTTCTAAAGGTTGTCTTATGAATATCTTCCTTTTTGATTCTTACTTGATGCCAACCAGACCTGAAGTCAATTTTTGAAAATACCTTTGCCCCTCTCATTTGATAAAAAGGGTCATCAATTCGAGGTAATGGGTATTTATTCTTCACAGTAACTTTTTTCAACTGCCTGTAGTCAATACATAACCTGAGTGTCCCATGTTTCTTTTTCACAAATAGAACCGGCGCTCCCCACGGGGACACACTTGACCTGATATATTTCTTTTCCAACAACTCTTGTAATTGCATTTTCAGCTCCAGCAATTCTAGTGTGCTCATCCTACAGGGTGTCTTGGACATTGGTGCAGCTCCCGACACAAGTTCAATTGTAAAATCAATGTCTATGTTTGGAGGAAGTATTGGAATCTCATCAGGAAAAACATCCATGAATTCTTGCAATACATGATAGTCTTCCAACTTAGGAATCTCCTTTTTCGTTGCCTCCAAAACATAGGATCATACAATCGACAACCTTTCCTATAGAACTTCTTCAACTGCATTGTTGAAACCTTCCTAACAGAAATCACCTTTGGAATGCCTCTTACAACCCTTGGGTTTCCTTCTTTATCCATGCATTCAAATGTCTTGTTGTAGTAGTCAAGTTTATCCTTGTGTGCTTCTAACTAGCCACTGGAATCAAGTGGCAGAATATTTAGGTTTTCATAAGTGAATATCCCATCCACATCTAATTTCTCTACAATTTCACTAACTTTTCTGTTGGTTCCAGTGGCTAGTTGAACTAACCATGATTTTCTATGATTTAATTTCTTAAAAGCACAAATATCAACAATTTTAGGAGTGATATAACTGTGAGTAGATCTAGGGTCAATCAAAATAGAAACATATTTCTTAGCAATATTACATTCAACTTCAACCACAGTTGATTTATGATCTTCCTGGTAGTCCTCTAGTGCTGCATGGATTCTAGGGATGGTCCTCGCCAATTGACCCACATTTTCAGCTCCTTGCATGTTGTGAACTTGACTTATATTCCCATTTCGATGCAGACAGTTCCTAAGCATATGGTCTCCTCCACATCCCCAACATTGAAGTGGTTCTCTTGTCTCCTTTGTATCTCTTGGCTTGTCTCCCATCATTCTAGATGGCTTAGTCACAACTTGTGATGGTTTCCTTTGCTGATTTCGAAAGTGAGGGGGTTTGAAACCTTTCTTCCTTTGGTCAAACTTATTTTCTTCTTTTCCTTCCATGCCTTATGGAAATCAAGTTTTCTTTTGTTTTGATCACAACAATACTTGGCCTTCCTTATCGCCTCTTCTAGAGTTCGAGGTTCATCAAATTCAATCCTATATTTATATGCCTGAGGTCGAACACTTAGAAAACATTTAATTTTCACTTTATCATCTTGAATATACCTGACATACCTCAGCAGTTCCAAGAATTTGTTTGCATATTCTTCCATGGTCAATTGTCCAAATTTAAGCTCATGGAACTCTTTAATCTTATCATCATAGTACCTATCAGAAAGATACTTCCGCTTGAAATATTTCTTGAACTTATTCCACACAATATTTATTTCATTGATCTTCTTCACTTGCCTAAGGTGCTCCCACCATATAGAAGCTCTTGCATTTAAGTTGAAGATGGCTATCCTTGCCTTCATATTTCCAGAGTAGTCTTGGACTTGGAAATACTTTCTCATCCAAATAAGACAGGCTTCAGCTTCTTGACCAGATTTTACCTCACCATCAAATGTAGGAGGCTTTGCCTTCTTAAATTGCCCATATGAGTTGTTCTTATAATGCCTCTTCCTCTTACTCCTTTGAGATGAAGGGATTGAAACCCCAATGGAATCTTCAGAGTCAGATGATCCACTAGAAGATATTTCTAGAGTGTATTTTCTATCTCTAGAAACTCTTCTTGATCTATTGGACCTCTTGTGGGAATTTCTCCTTGAACTAATCCTACTCCCTTCTAGATTTGTTGTTTGATGCCCATAGTTTATCTTCCTTTGGATGTCTGTCAAACGTTGTAACATGGCTGCATTCAACTGATTTTTCTCTTCCTGAGATTTAATTATCCTTTCATTATATTCTCTATAACTTTGCAAATCCACCCTTAAGCTCCTCATGGGGGCTGCAATATCCGGGGGATCCTCTTCATGTCCCCTCCCCTCTACTCGTCGAGAGAGAGGACGTGACTCTACTGCTGCTATCTATCTTAACCTAGCATCTAGCCCCATGAACAAAAACAATAATGCATTGAAAACAAAAAAATATGCATATGCATAATGCAATAATATACAGTGGAAGCAAAACTCATTCAAGCATTCAATATGTCCATAATAATTCATAAAACAAATACATTGCAGAGTTAAACACAAGAGAGCACTTATCTTGAAATTTAGCTGGCCTGCAACTAGCTATGTCGCTGCAACGTTCCACCCAACCATAGGCCAGTTGTGCTCATCAATCTATCAGCATAACTTCCACCCCTGAGTTGGGCATGATTTCCACAAGGAACTAGGGAACAACAGTTTAACACATAGCCAAATATTAAACAAGGTTCAACCAAGCCAATCCACAGTTGGGTTTATCATGCTGCTAAGGCAGTGGAAAGGAAGAATTTCTAAGCTAGTGAGCTCAAACACATATATATGGACACCTGCACAATATCTATCTAGCTTGGCTTGCACAATACCTACACACCCAACACAAGGAAGTATTCCCTTCACTTCTACACACTCCCTCAAGCCATACCTTCCCGTCCAGTGCTCAATAGAGGATGCTCTTACCTCTGCAACTATTCATCTTAGCCCATTTAGGCCCAATGTTGTAACCAATAGCTCTGATACCACATTGTCATGTCCCCTCCCCTCTACTCGCCGAGAAAGAGGATGCGACTCGACTGCTCTGTCTATCAAACTGGGAATCTAGCCCCATGAACATAATAAATAATGCATTGAATATAAAAATACATGTACAGATGCATAATACATGAAAATACGATGGAAACAAATACCATTCAAGCATTCAATATGTTCATAATAACTCATAAAAAAAATACATTTTGGAGTTAAATACAAGAGCACTTATCTTGAAAATGAGTTGTCCCATAGCTAGCTATGTCGTTGCAATGTTGCACCCAACCATAGTTCAGTTGTGTTCATCAATCTCTCAGCACAACTGCCACCCCCGAGATGGGCATGATTTCCACAAGGAAAAAGGGAACAACATGCTTACACATAGCCAAATACACACCAAGGTTCAGCCAATCCACTATACAGTTGGGTTTATCAGGCTCCTAAGGCAGTGGAAAGGAAGAATTGCTAAGCTATTGAGCTCAACCACAGAGCTATGGACACCTCTACAAGATATATCTAGGTTGACCTCCACAATACCTACACACCCAACAAAAGGAAGTATTCCCTTCACTTCTACACAGTACCTTAGGCCATACCTTCCCTTCTAGTGCTCTTCAGGGTGTGCATAGAAGAATAGCTAGCCCCTCTTGATCCTTTGTGAGGTTCCTCTCTTCACTAGTTTTATCAAGCCAATTATGGGCCTCTTCCACTCCTAAGTATTACAAACCAAATCAAGGGTGCACATAACAACAAAATACAAATGATGGGCAAGAAGGAAAACATTTTGGCAACCAAAAACAACATTGAAGATGGGGAAATCAACTCTGAGAGAGAAATACGATTTCAACAACGTCCTTGGGCAAAAACGACCTCTACAAAACCCCAAATCATGAATTCGAGTTTAGAATATGTCTATGGGCATTATGGGAGAAAAAAATGACCTCCATAAACCCCCAATTCGTGAATCTTTACTTCTTAGCCACAGTGCAATACAAAAACAGATTTCCCAGCATGGATAGATGAGGAAAACATCATAAAAACGTGAAGGAAAACACCCAACTTCCTCCAACTACGTGAGGAAATGAAAAAACGTGAATGATGAATGGAATGGGCATTCATTTTTGGGTATTTACTTTCCCAATAAGAAAAAAATGATTTTCCAAAAATGATGGCTTCCCCAATATGAATTTTGACTGCCATACTCTTCCATTCCCAATGCATTAACTGCCTCAACCAACTTCTGGAAGAAATAAATGATTGGGTGCGTAAGAAAAAATGGGTAGTTGAGAGTTTATGGGTTCTCTCATTGACATTTGTCTTTACACTATTGGCTCAAGGGTTTGAATATTTTCCCTTCCTAATCCTTGTGAAATCATGCCCCCATCTCTTTGTTGCATTGCATAGCTAGTTGTGGGTATTTTATTAAATTGCATATTTACATGATGTCTCAATTTATATTGTGCCTGACTAGCACGATGATCATCGGCATCGTTTTTAATTTCTGATACATAAAACGCTAAATCCATGGTGGGGCCTTTGCCTTGAGATCCTCACCATGATTTAATAATGATATTTACATCATTTGCAATTTTAATACAATGGGGTCAAAATCAAGATATTACATTTAGGCTTACAATATTGAGTACTTAAACCAATTGAAAGAAAACACACATTGATTGAAGACAAAATATAAAATGTAAGTTGAACCAAACATGCTTCAGAAGCTTCTTATTTGTAAACAGTCTTTGGACCAAGTAGAGCACCATTAGGCTACCTCGTAACCCTTGCAAAGGTGTAGCTCCCAAGTTGAATTCATGTATTCCTAGATTCCACCTCCCGAAACTCTCGAATTATGAATCTCCCAGATTATTGGACAACCATCCTTGTTGTACTACATATATAGTGCTCCATCAAGTTGTCGCATGACCCTCGTAAGGGTGAAATTCCCATTATTCACAAACTCTCAAACTGCCTAAGTTATGATCCATGCTAAGATTTATCTATGCTAGATCCCTTCATTTCTTCAACTGTAAGCTTCTTACAATGCATAAAATGACATTTCTTTACTAAGGGCATTACCATTGTCTGCATCAACAACAACCACATTAGCTACATATTTTGTCCTTGAGATTTCCCTTGAGAGCATCATTGGCTCAAAATCTATAGTTCCATGTTGTGTGACACATTTTCTTGCAATAGTAACATTCCACCTCCCCCTTATCTTTAGTTGATTTTCTATGATTGCATCTTCAATGTAAAGTAGTTTCGGGTTGACAATCATCTTTTTCATCTCCAACAATGGTTCTATATTTTTCAACTAAGAGAGCAATGATCATGTCTTCGAGTATTCGCAAAGACATTTGACTAAGAGTAAAAATAACATTGTTGTATTTAGAAGGAAAATTGTTTAACAAGATGGCTTTGGCATCCTCCTCCTTCACCATTTCTTTAACTTTTGTTAGGTGTCGGATGAGATATCTCATATTTCTTATACAGTTAGACATAGTGACTTTGGTAAACATCTTGAATTTGAACAACTAAAGCTTCAGAGAAAAATTTGCATTCATTGATCTTGCTCCAAATAGTGTAATCAAATTATTCGAGATTTCTCGAGATGAATTTCATTAAAGGAATTTGGAGGTCTAAAATGGTCCTAAAAGATATAATAAAATATTGAGTTTGTCATTTTTTGGGGAAGGTATATTTACAACTTACCTCCTGTATTACAATTCATGTAACTATAGTTAAGTTAAAGTGAAAAGATGTGTACAGCTAAAATAAATAAAAATATTCTTTGAAATGACTAGAAACAAGAGTATGCATTTACAGATAAATAAAGAATTTTCTTTGCAAAATTTCTTATCATGTTGCAAAAATGGTTGTTTAGACAACTAAGACTTAATGTAGTCCAAAGACCAAATGAACTTCAGGTCTAGGATGAGAAGAACATTATGAAGTTAGAATATTAGGACATCCACTGCTAAGTTTTGTTTGCACATATATTCGAAGGCTATATTCTAGAATTTTCAATCGACATTGTGCTTCTTTTAGCAAAGCAAAACAAGAATTATTTGAAGGGACTAAAGTTTGAATGATCAAGCAAAGTTTGTTGTGGATTAAGGCATTGATGATTGAAAGGGGTATGATGGTATCCATAACCAACAATATGGAAGATTAAGTGTGCATTGTTCACAATGTGGGAGGATGAATTTGGTTGGTGGAGGATGAGGAAAATAAGTAAAGGAAAAATTGATGCAAGGATAGATAGAGAAGATCTAGATAGATGTGTTGAAAGGCATGTAGCTATCATATATAACATGGAAAGAACAACTAAAAAACTTAAGGAAAGAAGGGAGAGGTATCATTAATAAGAGTCCAAGGAGTACCAAAGCATGCAACATGAAAGTAGCTTCACATGTGTGTCTAGTAGAAGAGATAAATATTTGTAGAATTAACAAAGGATGTTGATCCTAGAGGGAAAGTTGAAGGAAACAAAGGAAGGAGAATAGATGTGACAATAATAGTGGGACATGTTGCAAAAGAAAACAATCACGAGGAAGAAGGAAAATTTGATTTGATGAAAACATTTGAAGGAAGGATTAATTGCAATGATGAGGAAGAAGACTTTAAGCCTGGATGATGAAAACAATGAAGACATATGGTAGTTATAAATTCACTATAATAAATCAAGCCACAAGTACATTGTGAATTTTAATAGATGGAAGAACCTCCCCAATATACCATCCTTTGTAAATCCAATTTTATGATCAATACTATGTAATAAAAGAATTAGAAACAATATTGAAATTCGAAGAAGATAATGGGAGTTTAGCTAGAGTTGGCCCCCAAAAACTAAATCTTATGAATATGACAACACCATGTATCAAACTCGCATTGTACTATGGGATAGGAAAAGATGACGAGGAGCAACATTTCTTTACTTGTGAAGTGATTTGGGTAGTGAACAAAACAGTAGAGGAAGCTAAGAAAATCACATAGTTGTAGACTACCTTAAAAGAGCGTGCCTTGCAATGATACATGAAATATAAGAATAACGCACTCCCTGGATGCAACAAATTGTTAGATGAAATAAAAACGACGTGATTAAAGAGTTTCAAAAGGAAAATTTAAAACAATATAGGATACTTGAGTTGAAATAAATTAAGCAACACCACGAAAAGTGAATAGGTGGTGTTAGGATCAACAACTCAAATATTTTGGGAATATTATCATTCAAATTCAAGATCTACAGTAAGAATAGTTTATTGGAATTCTACTACCAAATATCATAACTCCACACTTGCCACAAAAGATTACAAGTGAAGTAGAAGTTGTGATTAGAATCAATAGGGGGATTGTTTGTCACTATTGTCCACATTGTTGCAGGTGCAAAATCAATTGACTATCCTATCAATAAAATTACATGAGATATCAAAATCAAACACTAGTAAGGAGCCTACATGCACATGTTCAAAACTTCAAGGAAATCACATGAATGAGTGCCTAATGATACTAAATTATATAGGTCATTAGAGAAAATTTGGGGTCTAAAATGGGCCTTATAAGAAAACGGGCCACCTCGTAAGAAAGTGATCCATTGAATTCAAGAACCAATAGAATTTCAAGAAAAGAGTCAACCATAATGGTTGACATGGCATTTTTTACATTAAAAAAGTTAATTTTTTTACTTTGTATTTTCAACATATCTCCCTATAGTTTTACTCGAATTTCGAGGGGGAGCACTCATTGGATGTGGAATTAAATTATGCATCTAATGAGTGGTCCCATTCAATATTTGAGTAAAACTACAGGGAGACATGTTGAAAATATGAACAAAAATATAGTTTTTTCTCTTTCCATTCTGCATCCAACAAGTGCTCCTGCTCGAAATTTGAGTAAAACTATAGGGAGATCTGTTGAAATTACAAACTAAAAAGTTTTTTTTTCTTTTCCCCCCAAAATCCATAAATAAATATTATTTTATTCTTTTAATTATTCTTTTATTCTTTTTCTAAGGAGGTCCATTTTAGACCTCAAATTTGCTCTAATGTACAACTGACACACACAATCCCTTACTTGAATGTGTAAAAGCATAATAGTATGAAATTTGGAAACAATGGGAACATTAAGTGTATCATTGTCCTCTAATACATAAAT
Organism: Pseudotsuga menziesii; assembly: GCA_001517045.1. Lineage (NCBI taxonomy): Eukaryota > Viridiplantae > Streptophyta > Pinopsida > Pinales > Pinaceae > Pseudotsuga > Pseudotsuga menziesii. Next base: position 12,482 of record LPNX010005426.1, on the reverse strand, counting down.
CTTGAATTTCCACCAATACTTTGTTTTGTGAATTTTTCAAGTCTATAGGCCATGATGCATAATTGTATGACACTTCAATTCTTTCATAAGTAAACAACATAAGATAACTATTTTTTATAAGGAAGAATTCAAACCAATGCATCAAGAGGATGGGGTAGATGTAGAGAAAGTCCTAACAGAGGAGGATATGGAGGATGAGGAGCTTCAAGACTACTACTAACTAATTTAACTGCAGTGACACTAGATGTATTGTAGTAACTTGCATCAAGACAAACAAAATGTGTGGACATTGTTATAACACTAATCACATTTACCGAATTTTGTCTAGAGTTGATAAAGAAATGGGTACACAAAAGAAGAAATAAACATAGTTACTACGTAACCCAAATACTGTAAATAAGATGGAACACTTATAGTGAACATTGTCATAAGAGGTGGTGTGCATAATGGAATTAATGCAAAACAATTTTTGAAAGTAAAATAAAAAAGGGCACAAATACGAATATCGAAATTTGATGAAGCAAAACAAAAATTGCTCCTATGCAAGGCAATGGAGGCAATGTAGAGTGTACTGTTTCTGTGCTTTCGATCGAACCAGCTTCAGATCCATTGTTCATCAACAAGGCCCGAGATATTGACTTGACAAAGCAGGACCCCATCGACAACACTTGCGACACAGATGCAGTATCACCCAAGATATCTATTGGGAACTTCCAGAACTAGGTTTCTATAGTTATGTGGGGATTTCTATTCTTACAGTACTTTATCAAATCACTCAACTGAAGACATGAATTATACTTCTTGTTCTTTGTTTATTCATTCAAGATACCAGTCTACTCATTCAAGATAATTCAATCTATTAGCGGTGCGACACACACACACACACACATAAATGGGTTTATTCATAAACATACGTTGTGCGGCATATTCAGATCTAGTAATTCACAACATGCATGCATTCAACATAAACATAATTATCCAAGACACACTGAGACAACATTTAACATGGAAATCCATTCAGGAAAAAACCACAAATGTGCTCTTCATCTAGCATGAGAAATCAATTATCACCTTTCGTCTATGCACTCATCTTGTAGACTCTTCTTTAGACGTTATTTACAATTCATGCATACTTCTCTCCTCTCATGCTCTTTGGTTTTGGGTCTATTTATTTCCTCTCTTCTTCTCTCAATTTTCGATCCGCACACAACATGGATCAATTCTCTAGATAAGAAGCTCTCTTCTCTCTTACACCTAGCCTCTCAATCACTAACAAAATATGAGAAATGAGCCACGAGTCTCACCAAACAATGAGAAACCCGCATACATCTTGGGTTCTCCCTTTTAGAATCTTTAACAAGTCTTAATCAATAGACTATTTTTTGTTAGTCGACACGTTGTCATTTCTATTTTCGTACATTCAGTTAAAACTAACAATAGGCACTATCGGCTCAAAATACAATTATGTTTTATTACCAAACACATGCTTTATTCTAACTAACTCTTTACCCATGATCAGGTGAAATTTCCTTTTTGACTGCTTTATTCTTCTTCTATTTCGACTCTTCTTCCTTCGCATCTCTTCTTCCATCGCAGTTCTTCTTCCTTCACAGCTCTTCTTCCGTCATGACTTTTCTTCTTGTCTTGAGCCCACAATCTTTATCTTCTCGAGTAGAATTCTGGTTGAATTCTTCCTAACTTTTCCATGGGCCAATAGGCCCCCAACACTCACATGTGGCTCATCCCGAGCCACATTAGTCTGAAACCTCCATTATTATGACCTTACCTTGAAAATCTTGAAAGATTTTCACGGCCTTTTCAATCTCCTATCGCACTTTTGCTTCTGTCTTCTTCAAAATTTTCACAAGTTTGAAAATGACGTGTTCCGTATTTTTAAGTCCTTCTGACCCCAAAACTTGTCGCACATTTTCATGTACAGGTTGAATGATGTCTGTAACTTTCTCTGCCTCTGCTTGTAACTTTGAAACCTATCAGTTCTCTTTTGTTGTTGTGCTTGCAGTTTTGCGACCTGCTGCTGTAGCTTATTCATATCGGAATCCTTCACCATTTTCTCTACTATTGGCAACTTCTTTACTTCATTCTTCAGTTGGTTAACCTCTACTTTTGTAGCACGCTGCTGCTCTGTTACTTTTTCTAGTTCTTCATCGTCGATCAAATATTCCCACGGCTGAGAAACTTGCTCGGCCGCCTTGGCACACGGTGGATCTGCCTCTTATATCCTCGTCACAACCTTAGTTGTTTCTTTTCTTCTTTCTTACAATACCTTTGGAGTTGTACTAGGTTTCACTTGTAATTCCAACTCCGTGACCCTCTTGTGGAGGTTTTATGCAATTTTTCTAAGTCGAAAGACTTTAGATTCTGAAAACATCTCATGTGTGATGCCTTCCTCAGTAAAATTACTACAAGCGAGTGTAACAGCCGTGTCGAGGCAATGCATGTCCTCCTCCCAGGTCTTAGCTTTTTTCTTTGTTTCCTAGACTACTTTCTTCATCTTATTGACATATTTGTGCGTATTTTACCTGATTAACCAACACACAATATTGATTCTTAATTTCTGTGACTATAGCTCTTCGTCATCAAAAAAATTCTTTCTAGCACTTTTAGTGACAAATTCGGTTAGAGAGGTGCAAGATCCAACTGCTCCAGTCTTATAGGATAACATTCATAGAATATCATAAATGGATTTTTTTTTTGAAACCATCCCAGCACATTTGTTTCATGAATTTGATCATCCTTCACTGATAGGTATTTCTCCGCCACAACACTTGGCTCAAACTCATCTTCCATCCTCTTGAAACCTTTGTAATCTATTCCTTCGACACTATCCAAGCCCTTTTCTCTCAAACCTTTATTTAACGAGACAAAAGTTCATCGACGTCACAAAATATATCCTCAGCTTCTTGTAAAGTTGAAGACGAAGTCCTAGGCTCTTGTTGTCATTCGTCCTTATCTGAAATCCTTCTGGTACTGCTGGTGATACCAATTGATACCTTGTGTTTTTTCCAAGTCTGACCTTAGGCGCATCGGATGGTCTGGGAGGGACATAGTCTGGCACTATGGATTCAGACCCTGCTTCTTCATCTTCTGGTGGCAATGTTGTTTCCTTCTTCTGGGTACTTGTTATCCACCTGAATGGCACCTCTCCATCCGAGTGCCGACATCCCTCATGTTGGCACACAAAAGGACATCTATGGATTGAGGGTTGCCCAAAACACTATAGATGGGCTTATTATGAACTACATTCATCATCCATCCAGCTAGTTATTTTTACCCTTTTACTATGTCAAGTCATATACGTGACTCTTTATATATGCAACTCACGTTTCATACGTGAGTCTCGGTTGTTGCATATCGCGTATAGATGTATATGCGGGTTTCCTTTAGAGCAACTCGCGGATCATACGCGAGTTGCTAGTCTTGATACCCGCGTATACCTACCTTTGACATTAAAAATAAAAACACGTGATTACTTGAGATCAGTTAAGCCATTTACCTTAATCTCCTTAACTGTCTCAACCTCCTCAACCTTCGAAACTGCCTTATTTCACCAACTATAAATACAGGCCTTGGGGAGGGTGTTAATAGATACACTTGGAGACCAAAGTTATGCTGGTGGAGTTTATACATAAGTCTTTGGAGCAATGGAACTCAGAATCCTTTGGTTACATAGGAGTCCTTGTCTTAGGTGTTGGGTTGTAATCTGAACTTCTTCATTATTGATAATAAAGAGAATCCTTCTTCCATATTGTGTCTTGAATGTATCTCATATATTGTGGTTTGATAAATGTTTATGTTTCAGCATTCTGTATATGATTTATCTAACCTGTTTATATATATGAATCATCTTGTATTTGGAAGGTTGAATCTTGACAGGTGAAGGAGAAAGCATCCCTGAAGACTTTGGAGGAGAAGCAGAGCAGAAGAGGACAAGCTAGGATCAACTGTCGTGTATCAGGTGAGTCTTTCCCATCCTCCTATTTCCTTTACTGCACTCTAGAGTCAATTGTCTGCAAGTTTATTGAGTACGTTGGTAACCCCATACCTTCAGTTATAAGGTGTTTATTCCTGTACAACAGAACTGGCGACCATACTGGGGAGCCCAGACCGCTGTAGGTTGTTTCTGTCACCCCTGACCAGTCTTTGCTTTGAAATCTGTGTGTGGTATTTTATCCTGGTTCATACTTGTCATAGTGTTTGAAAGTCTTGTGGATTTTTCCTAGTTTTTGAGAAAAATTTTGTACCTATACGCAGGTTTCTCTTCTGCACAGTTGCGTATAGAGGCCTGCATCCGCGGGTTTCTCTAGTGGACAGTCACGTATAGTACGTGGGTTTCCCTTCTATACAGTCGCGTATAAGCCTAGAAATAGGAATTTTTTAGGATTGGGTTTGCTTGTCCCTCTCTGTGTGTATTTCCGATTTCTGTGTAGACTTTCTTTATAAATGCTGTGATGTCTGTTTGAAGACCTGTTGGTGATCACACTTTGTGCTTTTTCGAAATCCCTTGAGTCTCTTTTGCTTGGATTATTTTCTGTTTGCATGCTAAAGTAGTTTGTCCTGTTTGGGTTATAGGTTGAAGTGTCTCTGTCCAGATCAGTGATCAAGGTCTTGGGCTTTGTTTTTCCAGTCTGTCTTTCGATATTGGTTGGTTTGTCACTTGCCTTTATAAGTCTACAGTGATTTTTGTCATTGTGTGCACCCAAGCAAGGTTTCCTAGTCTGCCTTTGTTGGTTGTTTCTTGGTTCTGTTAGCCTGCTTTACTTCAGTTTGTCAGTTTTATACAGTTTATTAATTCCAAGTTTACTCAGGTATAGTGCATTTTAGGTGCATAGTAGAGTTTGAGTATTTTTGAAAGTGAAAAGAAAACATTGTCAAGATTTTGCATTTTGCTTTTGCATAAGTAGTGTTTATTTCAGTTTAAAAATATTAATCTCAAAAGCTACAAAAGCATAGGCTTAGTTTCTCTTATCGTTTGCATTCAGTTCATTAATATATATTTGCAAAAATAAAAGAAGTTTGCTTTCATAGTGGTAGTTTGCTTTGAAAAATACACCTTTATTTTCATCTATTTCTTATTGAGTCAAAAACACCATAAGTATATCAGTCCATTTCCTTCTGAGTAAGAAACAACCCTTTAAAATGAACGCATAATTAAAATTTACCAGTAATATTTTGTTTTTAGGGGCCTTTCACCTACTAGCTTAGGCTAGACTTGTGGGCTAGGAAGTGTAAACTTCCCACAAGTTATAAAACTCAGACGTAGTGGACTTTTCTTTAGGTAAATCCTTGACTTTATCGACTGTATCTGGGAAGCTCCTCTCAAACAGGAGTCAAGCACGAGGCCGCGTGGAGGCTTGGACAGAGGAGATAAGCCTCCGAATCCTTGTCAAAGCGTAGATCAGGGATTTTAAGCATCTAGGGATTCTGTTCTAGACATAGTTTCGGACTCAGCTACCTTGCCCATGCGTACGAGTCAGGCTTGCGACTGTCCCCCTAGACTATTGGTATAGCTAAGGTAGCCTTTAGTCTCTTGACTTTTAGGGTTCATACCTAGGTAAACCAGAAGGCTATTTCTGGTTCACCTTGAATGGGATTGGAAGGTAACCCTTGTTGAAAGTGTAGGAGGGAGGTTGGGTGATTCCTCCGCTTGTGCCTAATAACCAATTCAAGGACGCCAAGTAATCGTTCATCAGCTTTCTTCGGGAAAGTACATCTTTCACCCTTGTTTGATTGCTTGAGGCTTTAGGATTTTTATAGTGTATGCTCTGTGGTTTTTCCTGTGCTTAGTTGTCCTTAGGGTGTGATTTGTCAAATTTTCAATCGTGGAGGACCAACCTTTTATAAGGTCAAGAAGGTTGAGAAACCTTCCTCCTCTCGTCACATTGGAGCCTCCACCTCCACACCAAAGGCGGAGATTGGACACTGACGGTTCATTTGAACCGGTAGGAATAAGTGAAGTTCTTGGTGAACCAGAGCTGATAGCTAACCATTTTGATCTTGATACAGTTGAGATAGAAGAATTGTAGAGTGACGAGTTTGCAAGAATTTTTAACACCCCCTTGACTGATTTAAACGATCCTGTGATCGTTCAGGTTAGACCTTTTGATTCACCTGTATTAGGTGTCCTTGTGGGTAGGATCATGTCTTCTGTGAAAGAAAGTCCTTTTGTGTTCACCTCAGCCATTCTGGTTGAAGGGGTACTACCTCCCCCAGTAAGTGCCCCTAGATCTAGTCTACCTTCTACACCTTTGACTCCAGCGAGCCGGGTGGTTCAGCCACCGGTTCAATCAAACCTAGCAGGTACTTCTGGTGACATGGTTACTGGGATCCCCAGTATACCTACTATTCCTTCTTCCTTTCCATATACTACCCAGAGTGGTCCGGTAGGATCCTCGGCGTTTGTCCAAGGATTTCCTTGGAATGGGGGGCACATTCCCCCATCTAGTCCATACGTAGGTCCATCTCCTTCCTATGTAGGAGTGCAGTTTGGGAACAACACCTCTTATGGGAAAAGTTTCCAAACTCCAATTTCGGTCCCGTTTACGAGCTCTCCCTTTTCGTTGTTCAGTGGAGGGATACCGGCTCCTATCTTTCAGACCCCTGTTTCTATGGGGATGGCACGAAATTATTATACTGCACCTCCCACACACAATCCTGTGGCTTACGAATGGAATCTATTTCAGAGTAACCTTCCCACTTCGCAACCGGTGGCAGGGGGCAACCCCATTTTTACCCATGGGCATTCAGGGGCAGGTCCCTCTAATCCCCAAGATGGCACATTTAGTACCCCGGTTCGACCCAAAATTCCTTTCCTGGCAACTTTAAACTTGCCATATTTGTCAAAATTGATGAATGACCCGGTGAGGCATGACCCCTTGTGGCCACCTGTTCCCACCAAATTGCCATCGGACATCCCTAAGTTCGAAGGCAAAGTTGGTGAAGATCCTAGGGCTCATGCCACCACATTCCATTTATGGTGTTCTTCAAATTCGCTGAATGAAGATTCAGTTAGGTTGAGGTTGTTCCAGAGGACCTTGACAAGTACTGTGGAAAAATGGTATATTGAATTGCCTTCTGCTGCTTTCAGTAGTTTCTGGGACTTGGCTAGTGCATTTCTTAGCCACTTTCAGCTTCCCGTTCGATATGATTTCAGAATAGACTTGTTGTCTAATTTTAGACAAAACAAGGCTACCCACATCTCAGATCACATCCAAGAGTGGAGAAGGTGAAAGAGCCTTATAAAAGCCACTATCCCTCCTGAGTTTCTTTTAGAGTGGTTCCTTAAATCCCTGTTTCCATACATATCTAAGGACGTATCCACCTCAGGAGTGATGAATGAAGAAGAAGCCATTCTCAGGGCCCAGCAACTGGATTTGATTTATTCACAATCTGGGATCTTGTACGAGATTATCCTTGAGGCACCGAGGCCTTCGCACGATGCAGAGAAGCCTAATCCTGGACCCCATGCCGATGGTGTGGTTGGGTCCATCAACTCTCCCACTGTAGAGTCTTTGGCTAAGAAACTTCACCAGTTGTCTGTCAAGCAGTCTACGACGGAGGAAACAAAGGCTGCCCCCTTCCCCCAGAGTGCAAATGTTTTTGCACAAACCTCTCAGAAGGGTAATCAGTAGCCCGGTGGGAAGACAAAGAAAGGTAAGAAGGGAGAGGGAAACCAAAACAAGAAAAATCCTGCAAACAATGCTGATGGGGGCAAGAAAGAAAATAAGAAGGTCAAGTTCCCTTGTAAGTTGTGCCAAGAGGACCACCTTACTCACCTTTGTCCCCTTATGGATCAAGCCTAGAAGCTGCTCAAAGCTCAACAGCCGGCTGTCCTAGTGAAGGATCCTTTTCCCCAAGGACAAAACTCTGCTTCAGCTACTAATACAGCAGGGGGCACTCAAACTGCCCCTGACCCAAACTATATCAACATGGTTCGATCTTCGACTTTGTTGCAGACAAGGAACACAAATTATGAAAAAGAGACTCTTGAGAAGGGTAAAGCTGTAGGTGAAACTTCTAACCCTCTCACAATAGAGAAGCCTGCTGAAACTATGCCGAAAATACCGAAAGGTGTCTTCAAGAAGACCTTGCATAACCCTAATGCTAGGGCTGCTTCGAACTACTCCATGGTTGAAGATTTAGCTCAAACCCCGTGTGCAATGTCAGCTTTAGAGGTGTTACATATTTGTCCCACTTAGCGGGATGCCCTCTTAGCAGCTTTAGGTAGCATGGACTCTTCGAGTCTCATGGCGAAATTTCATTTATATGATGTTAAAATTCGCCTGCCCTACCATGTAGCCCTATCAATAGATGTCGTCCATGGTGGTAAGACCATTGGAAGGGTAGTTGTTGATGAAGGGGCCTCTACATGTGTTATGTCCTTGACCTGTTGGAAAGCTCTTGGATCCCCAGAGCTGGCTGCATCAAACACTTTGTTTACTGCTTTTGATGGAAGATCCTTCCATCCGCATGGTATCCTGTCAGCTTTTGAAATTAAGTTGGAAGGCAAAGCAGTGTCTGTTGAAGTAGAAGTGATTGATGCTCCTTTAGACTACAATCTGCTTCTGGGAAGGAGTTGGACTTATGTGATGTCCGCTATTGTGTCGCCCGTTCTTCGTGTAGTGGTTTTTCCACATGAGGGCAAGTTGATTACTATTGATCAACTTGATTTTACCCGAAAAGGTCATTTAGAGTCTAATGAGTCTGCTGTGCCATTGGTTGATCAGGTCAAACCTGCTGCATAGAGCTTGGGGGCTGGAATGTACACATCACTGATGGGCACATTCGATATTCCAACCCCGATTAATTACATTGGTTCTACTAGTGTGGGGAATTCCATCGCTACAGTTGTCGATAGGACTGATCCTTGGGTTCTCCCAACTCCCCATGAACCGGAAGTTCCCTTATTGGCAGTGGAGGTCGCTTATCAAGCTATCACTCAAGCCACTGTTGATCCCATTCCAGATCCTCTAACAGTCTCAGAAGATCTAGAAGAATTCTATTTTCCCGTATGGGCGGAAAACTCTTCGCATTCTATAGATTGTTTAGACATGGTTTTACCTTCCGATGAAGCTATTCTAGAAGCCATGAGTGGACGTGATAATATTTGTGAGGATATTCATCATCGATCATATTTTCTTCCAGAACTAAGTAGAATAGAAAACCAAGAGTTTCGCGTGAGACTGTCAGAAGATGTTGATATACCTATCAATTGCTTGCCTAGGGAAGGAATGTTTGGCGAGGGGAATATGGAAAATATTTCCGCCACTATACCTATTAACATCTCTGTAAACCCTGATGTCGTGGAAAACATATATATATAGGTGAAAAATGCTCTCCTAAAGAGATTGCCATCTATACTGCCCTTTTTAAGGAATTCCACGATGTCTTTGCCTGGTCATATGAGGAGATGCCAGGAATAGATCCATTGATTGTTGAACATGAAATCCGAACATATCTTGATGCCAAGCTGGTTCGACAAACATTAAGACCTATGAACCCGCGCAAAGCGGCGGCTGTGAAAGTTGAAGTTGAAAAGCTGTTGAAGGCTGGCTTTATATATCCCATAGCTTTTACTGAATGGGTATCCAATCCTGTTCCTATTGATAAGAAGCAAGGGACTATTCACGTTTGTACATACTTTAGAGACCTCAATAAAGCCTGTCCGAAGGACAACTACCCCACACCATTTATAGACCAGATCATAGATGCTTGTGCGGGAAGTGAGGTGTTTTCCTTTATGGATGGTTTCTGCGGATATAATCAGATTCAAATAAAACCGGAAGACCAACATAAAACTGCTTTCATTTTCCCTTGGGGTACATTTGCGTATAAGAAAATTCCCTTTGGATTGAAAAATGTTGGGGCTACCTTTCAATGAGCTATGAACTTTGCTTTTCATGACATTAAAGCCATTGTCGAACCATACCTTGATGATCTGCCTGCACATTCTCGTAAGAGGATTCAACATCCAAATCATTTACAGTTGATATTTGAAAGATGCAGATATTATAAAATCCGCTTGACTCCCCACAAGTGTGTATTCTGTGTCGAGTTAGGAAGATTACTTGGATTCATTGTCTCTAGTAGAGGCATTTAGGTAGATCCTTTGAAAGTTGAGGCCATTGTAAATCTGCCTCCTCCTCGTTCTCTCAGGCAACTTCAAAGCCTGCAAGGAAAGTCTAATTTTCTTCGAGGTTTTATTGTTAATTATGCCAGGATCACTAAGGGTTTCATGCGCCTGCTCAAACAGGACACCCCATTTGTATGGGATGAAACGACACAACTTGCATTCGAGGCATTGAAAAAAGCTTTGTTGTCGGCACCCTTATTACGCCCACCAGATTATTCTAGGGATTTTATATTATATCTGGCCGTGTCGGAGTCGACCATTGGGGTAGTACTAGTCCAGGAGGATGATAAGCTTATAGAACATGTCGTTTATTATCTTATCCCTGCTTTGGCTGGACCTAAACTTAGATATTCCCACGTTGAGAAATTAGCCTTAGCAGCTGTTTATGCTGTGCAGAGGTTACGTCACGACATTTTACTGAGGACCAACACAGTAGTGGCGGATGTGAATCCGTTCCAATATGTTTTATCCCGACGGATTGTTGGGAGAAAATTCAACAAGTGTATAGTCATTCTCCAAGAGTTTGACCTAGATTTCTAGTCCGCTAAGTCTAAGAAGTCCTTAGTTTTTGCTGAACTTATAGCAAAATTTCCTACTGAAGAAGATGTAGTGGTTGAAGATGATTCATTCCCAGATGAACACATCTTCCTAATATCCACCTCTGATCCTTGGTATGGGGATATTCTTATATATCTCTAGACTTTGAAGTATCCTGCAGCTTCCTCCAGGGAGGAATGACGTAAATTACGCCTTCATGCCAAGAACTACCTCATTATAGGAGATACATTATATCGACGAGAGGTAGATTCCGTTTTGCGTCGTTGCCTTACTCATGAGGAAGCGGAGATTGTCCTAAATGATTCCCATAGTGGGGCATGTGGGGGTCATTTATCTGGGTTAGCAACGGCCCAGAAGATATTGCGTGCCGGTTATTTTTGGCCCACGATCTTTAAAGATTGCGTGGAAGCAGTGAAGCGCTGTCATCCGTGTCAGCTTTACGCCAGGAAAATGCGGTCACATCCTGCTCTGTTATTTCTCGTTGTCTCGGTAGGCCCCTTCATGAAATGGGGGATTGATTACATGACATGCAACCCAGTATTGGATGGGGGGCATAAATACATCATTGTCGTTGTTGAATATTTTACGAAATGGGCAGAGGCAATGCTTACTTTCAAAGCTAACGGGGAAACAACAGCTTTCTTTGTATTCAATCAGATTATTGCACGGTTTGGTATACCCAAAGTGATTGTCACTGACCACTGTAGTCATTTTCAAATTGACATGATGAAGGAACTGACTACCATGCTCAGATTTAGACAAGAACATTCTTCTCCATACTATTCGCAGGAAAACGGTCAGGTTGAGGCTGTCAACAAGACTTTAAAAACTATCCTTAAACATACAATTGATGCAGCCCGTTCTAACTAGCACATCATGTTATATCCTGCTCTTTGGGCCTACCGAACCAACGTAAATACTGCTACAGGTTTTTCTCCTTTCCAACTCATTCATGGGGTGGAAGCAGTTACTCCGATTGAATGTGAAATCCCGTCTCTAAAGATAGCCGTTCATGTGTTACCTGATACGACTGAGCTTGAGGAACGTCTGGTACATTTAGAACACCTTGATGAACAACGTAGAGATGTGTTGACTGCTAATCAGGCTCATAAAAATAGGGTTAAAAATCAGTATGATAAATCGGTCAAACCTAGGGTTTTCTCTGAGGGGGAACTTGTCTTGCTTTGGGACCAAGATAAAGAACCTCTGGGGGCAGGAAAATTCAAGGCTATGTGGTTAGGACGCTATGTCCTATCGAAATTATTAAGTAAGGGTGCATATGAGTTAGTTGATTTCGATGGGAATAAGCTGCTTGAGCCTAGAAATGGGCTCTACCTGAAGAAGTACTATGCTTAGGCTTAGCACTTTTTCTTGTATTTTTATTTGTATGTAATTTTTATGTACATTAGGTTGTCAGTTTTGTTTTTTATACTATCTACTGGTTGTTGCAGATGTCTTTTGAATGGTATATAGGGTTTGCTGATGGCGCCAACCGTCATACTTGTAACCTAGCTTCGGCAGCATGGGTTATCTATTCTCCCTCAGGACAACTTGTTGCCGTGGGAGGCGCTTGTCTAGGTCTTGATTCTAATAATGTTGCTGAGTATAGGGCTGTAATTGAGCTCCTATGGGATGCCTTGTCACGTGGCATTACCTAGCTTGAGGCCCGTTTGGACTCTCAGTTGGTGGTTTCCCAGCTCAATCGAGCTTATCAGGTATGAAACCCTATCTTATTACGTCAGTTCATGCAAATTCGTTTATTGGAAAGACATTT
>LPNX010005390.1:0-39881 GCA_001517045.1 Pseudotsuga menziesii | reverse complement strand
TTTGCAGCCAAGTGCAAGTATGATGGTTTAGCCGTTGTAATATTTTGAAAAGTGATGATTTTCTTGTAAAGTTATATGGAAATTAATACGAGTATTTGAGAAAACTCATATTTATTGTAATACTTTTGACTTCTCATATAATATAATTTGTGGTTTAAAACTTATATATATGGTTGTACTTTATGTTATGTACCAATGTTGTAATTATTAACTAATTAATGTGACATTGTATGATTTACATGTGTAATAGATATTATTTACAAGTGTTATAATTAATTATAATGTGACATTGCATAATTCACAAGTGTATTAGATGAGAATAAATGTATGATTATTTTTTTTAATTAACATAATATCATAGTAAAAATTTATATTGATTAATAATGGATACCATTTAAACTAGTAAAATATAATGACCACACATAAAGCGACTAAAAATGACTAAATTAGTGACCAATAATTGAGAGATATGTGACCAAATAATGAGATATAAATGACAAAAAAAATGACCAAAATTCGTATATCAATGACCAAAAAATAGTTTTGGTGGCTAATTTACGGTCTTTTATTACGCGACCAAATTTGGTCATATTCTAGCTTGTCATGTGGTCATTAATTTGGTCATAAATGTGGTCATATAATTGGTCATTGATTCAAATACATGACCAAATAAATGACCAAATATGTGGTCATATATTTGGTCATTGATTCAAATACATGACCAGATCAATGACCAGATATATGACTAAATCAATGACCAAATATATGACCAAATTAATGACCAACCGACAAGCTATAAATGACCAAAATAAAAATGACCAATTTTGGTCGCGTAATAAAAGACCGTAAATTAGCCACCAGTGATCGCCAAACCAAAAGTGGTCATTGATATGCAGATTTTGGTCATTTTTTTGGTCACTAATCTCTCATTTTCCACTACTGTAATGAAGAATGTGGCAACAGAAGCAACCCAGGAGATCGATTAGACCTAAACCTCCCATCAAATGATGATTGCAGGACGTAGAGGACTGTATAAATACTTGGCCTCCATAGCAAGCATTATTTTATGCATAGTGAGACTTGAGAGAACCAGAGCCACATGATTAGAGATCTAAACTCTGCTATCCTTGTTCAAGTAAGCTGACATCCATGGTAATTAACATCCCTAGTGAGAGTGAGGCATCAGATGCAACTGTTATCTCTGGTTTCCCCATTAATGAGGAATAAATATAGTCACGTGAGGTACAGTAACGATAGGAACAACCAGATATCGACCCCATGGAAAGAACACAAAAACGAAGTGTCAGTGGGGATGGTCATGTTACCAGTCCAACCCCTGGTTCATGTTTTGTGCCTAACCCAGTTCAGAGAACACTAGTTGCTCTGGGACCACATTGAGTAGCTGTATCACTTATTAGAGAGCCGAGGAATACTAGTGAGAAGCAACTAGATGAGGCAATATCCGAACCACCACCACTGCAGTGGAGAAAAATCAAGGCTACGACCCCTACAGACAAACAAGGAAAGGAACCTATTGGCAAAGAAGCAAAGGATGTAATGGAAAAAGACTCACTACCACAAAGAGGGCTAGAAGTGAAGCGAGTTGATCCAAATTTCCCACACTACATTCATCTAAGGAGAACTAATGCAGAGGAGAGAGACCTCCCAAAGAAGGCAATGACTACTCTGGTAGCACCGTGAATTCCTAACGACGTCCCCTTGCTAAAGGATATCCTTCCTAAGTTTGCTAGGTTGAGGTTATAGGACTTTGACACTAAACAATAGGAAGGATTGAAGATAACAGACTTCCTAGTCATGGACCAGTCCACCACAAGTGATGCTGAGGTGCTCAAGCCCATGGAGTGGGCTGAGGGACTTTCCCACACAGGTCTAAAAAACATGTTGTTTATGCCTCACTTCGGCCATAGCGTACAATTCAACACTTACATGATGCAGTTACTGGTCTTCTTTCATAGAGGATGCCTGTGGCTAGATCAACCATATCCATTCGACACCGAGTTAATTTCAAGGATCATTGGCCTCCCAAACAAAGGCGATGATCCTACACCATACTTGGCCAAGCAAGATAGTAACCCTATCAAGCGGAAGTATAACCTTCAGTGAGTGGGTTGGGGCTACCGATCTTAATTTCATTCACTATGTGGGGTAACCCACCGGACTACGTGCAGATGGATGTCCAACTACTTTTCCTTTGTGTAAAGTATCGAAATTTATGGGAAGATAAGGTGGACAGGAATCAGAAAAAGGATAAAAATGTTGCATTATTTTTACACGTGGAGGCACAGTGTGATGTTGTCCATTGATCCCACAGAATCCATGATGCAATGGTGCATATTTATGCATCATTTATCAAGTTTCAAGTTGAAGTGCATAATATAATCCTAGAGCCAACAAGGGACTCGATCAAAATAGTGCACCGTGTAGACTTCATGGTGACAAACGAGGACGTGGATGCAATTATCAACCATCAGCTAGAGGAATGGCGTGAACCACTGGTAGAGATACTACCCGAAGAGCAGGATGCAGAGGAGTCAAAGCTTCACCGAGTTCAGGGTGAAGATCTTGAAGGAGATGACTACCAAGATGATCAGTCACAAGAAAACAATGAGGACAATAATGATAATGATGATAATTCTGGCTCGGATCATCATGCATCAGAATGCCCTCCAATTCAAGAGCATGTGTAAACATAGACACACATAAGGAAAGAAGAGGGCCACTCATCCTGCAAGAAGAAGAAATCTGACATAACAATGAACATGAACACATTGATTGAAGATGAGGTGCAATAACTTGCCAACGCTGTTGCTAAGGTTGTGCAAGATAACCTCGCTATTCTGAGGATGCAACAAGTGAAAATTGCTATGCAAGTTGAGGACCATCTCAACAAGTTTACAGAGGCCATCCAGGATGTCAAAGCCACTGTGGAGGCTGAGACATATGGTGTTGACCCCAGTATTCAACTAGTTACACCAAATTTAGTGACGTCGATCAAAGTGATGATTCAGAGGCAGGCACTGGAGGCAAATGCAGAGACAAGTGCAGGTCCTGATGACAACAGTACACAGATAGAATTCTCCAAGCTAGCCTTGAATGAAGTCCATGAAATTTAGTAGGCGGTCGCGTCCAAATTTTGACTGAGGAAATTGATGTTTCTTATCAGGAAACAAAACAACAACGAAAGGAAAAGCTATGCAAGGCCCTACTAAAGGAGAAAGAGCAAGAACTTCAAGGGTGCATCTCCCTTCTTGCTGAAAGAGAACATGAAATACTAGCACTTAAACAGAGTCGTGTTACATTAGCGGACACTATTAGGAATTCCATTGTAGCATTCCCGCTAGAGGTAGGATAAGAAGATGAGGACACCATGGCTAAAGTAACTATGCTAGCAAATATTGCATAGGATCTTCGGCAGAAAATGGAAGAGTTGCAAGCTAGATAGGTGCCAAACACACCTCTAGAGGTGCTTGAGGAAAGAAGAAGAGCAACGTCTGAAGTTGCTGAGAAAATCAAAGAAGGCGAAGTGCTCGGTGCAAAGGATGCAAATGCTGTCACTACTATTTGGGGAGCGCTGCTTGAAGATGAAACAATTGAGAAAATCAGGCAGAGTGCATGAGAGGCAGATGAGAAAATCAACGCTCCAAAGGAGGAAATGAATAAGCTACCTCTCCAGGAGAAGCACATCAAAAATGCAGAGATCAGGAGACTGCAGCAAGAAGTGCAGACCCTTAACGAACGAGAGCAGGCTAGGGAAGCTAAGGTAGAGACACATCAGTCAGAAGCCGAGTGGCTCATAGGTCTTATTTAGCCTGTGTAGCAAAAAATTCAAGGCATAGTACAATCGATAGAGGCAGGACTGTCGGAGCATGTCCATTTTGACCTTGTTGAGAAGTTAGCCGTGCAAGAAGAAGAAGTTGCATAGGAAGTCGCTAAGGTTCAACATATGGTGAAGGCATTCTAGGACAAGGTTCGTCCTATTTCATATCCTGAGATGGCTCAAACCACTTAAAATTTTGCAAGGAAACAAAATTTTGTAGCAAGACCAGTTTTGCGGAGATATACCATTTTGCTTAGTGGCTCGGGATGAGCCACATGTGAGTTTTGGGGGCCTGTTGGCCTCGAAAAGGAGCACAAGGAAGAAGTTTGCGCACAAGCAAAAGAATGTGTGCTTCTCATGTGACAAAATGAAGGGAAGGTTGTGAAGGAAGCAAAGGACCAGTGCAGGAAGAATGGAGATGCATGCTATGGAGGAAAGGTGAGCACAGGGGCGTGTAGGTGATAACGACCAAAAGATGACAGGTGCAGATTGTGGCCCTTTGAGGTAGTGTAAGCTTGCGGTAATGCACGTGTGAGGGAATATTTGTAGGCCAAGTTGATAGTGCCTTGTGTCAAACCCTAACAGCCTATAACCATTTTTTATGGATGATCATGACTTGTAACTATTAAGTAGTGTGTAGTCAACCCTGCGTGTTCTGAAAGAAGTTATAAATAGGGAGAACCCATTCTGTAGAAGGGTTGGTGATTAATAGTTATTGTTTTGGATATTCATTGGTGGTCCATAGATAAGGATGTCATTTTGCTGCAATTTTGTAGATATTATAAGAAGAGAATACTTAGGAAGAGTCTCATAGCAATAGGAGGATGTTGAGCCTTGGATCTGGCTGCTGTGTGCATAGACCACTAGGAGTAGAAGTAGGGTAGAAGAAAAAAATAGAGAGCATGAGAACCAGAAGTCTGAGTCATAAAGACATATCATAAGATCAGTCTGCATCGTACAGACTGCAAGGCGCTATATCATTTTCTCATTCTAGATGAATAGCACGTTGGTGGTTTTTCCCAGATGGGTTTCCATGTTATCCCTTGTGTTTGAATGGGTGATTGATGCTCTGAATGTTTATGTGAATGACTGTTATTTGCTTACTGTATGATGATGAAATATTGATTAAATTCATGATGTTATATTGTAATCAGTAGATGAATGTTTGAGAACGCATCATTGAAATATATGCATATATCGACCTATGTGTAATGTCTTAAGTCACAACATAAGTCGCATATGGTTTGTTAGTATGAGTCAGCTACGCTGCACAAGTTGCGCTAGTTGTGAGGTTGACAACAAGGTTAAGTTGAGCGCTGATATATAGTTGTGCTCAGTCATGCAAGTCTGAATCCACCATCTAGCCATCCCATTTCCTTCATCGAGCGCCTTGCCTATACACCAAGGGACTATAACCCCTCACCAACTGTGGAAACACATTTTTGACGGTTACCCATCGAAGAGATATCATGGGTGAGACTATGTCTACCTTATGGGCATTACCAATAGGGATTGCTTTGTCGAGCCAATATCTTGGGTGTTTGTTGGGTTGAAGGGCTGTGCAAAACCTGGGTCACATGAGTTAGGAAAAGTAGCCAACAGATGGTGAAATTAGACATAGCTAATTCTTATGATAAAATTAATTGGAAACTCATCTGCATCATGCTAAATATTTTGGGTTCAATATAGACTGGATTGATTGGATTATGAACTTAGTGTCTTCTTCTTTATTATCAATCCTTATGAATGGAGTTCCTTCTAGAACTGTTAATCTCTCAAGAGTAATAAGACAGGGAGACCCCTTGTCTCCTTTCTTTTTAATCCTCATGGCAAAATTTTTGGGAAGATCAATAGCAGCCTTAAGGGACAGCAATGATATGAGAGGGCTCAACGTTCACCCGAGGGCAGTAAAACAAACACACAAAAAATTTGTGGATGGAACTATGTTGATGGGATACCCATCGGTCGAGGAAGCCATGAAGTTTTTAAAATGTCTTTCTGACATTGGAAAAGCCTCGGGTCTAGAGATCAATGATCACAAATCCCAAGTTTTTTTCTTTAACACACCCAGGATCTCAAGATAGAAAATATGTTGGATATTGGGATTTAAGGAGAGCTCCATTCCATTGAAATATCTAGGAACCTCGTTAGTTAATTCAAATGCTAAAAAAGGATCCTGGACAGAACTCCTGGACAATTTGAAAAAATAACTGACGAATTGGATTTTGAGACCCCTTAATTTTTCCAGCAGACTAATTCTAGTGAAATCAGTCCTACAGGCAATGTCAAATTATCTATTTTTCATATTAGCGACCCCAAAAGATATCTTGAAAGAGATCAGGAATTTGCAACGGAAATTTGTATGGAGTGGTACCAACAAACAACGAAAGTGGGCTCTGGTGAATTTGAAATGGTATGTAATCCAAAGCACTAAAGAGGATTAGAGCTTAGGACCTGGAAAAGGAAAGTGTGGTTAATTGGGCCAAGTTATGATGGAGATGGGTTTCCCATGCCCAGGAACCTTGGGCGAATATGTGGCACTTCATGTACGTCGACATATGGGATAGAAGAGAACTCATAAGGTTCTCAGAAGATATTCATGGTTCCTAGATATGGAAAACAACATGGCTAGGGAGGATATTTTTCAAGGATCACAATTTATGGGAAGGTAGAAATGTCCAAAATGCTCGGGTTTGGGAGGACTCATGGAAAAAATTACCATCGCTTGGATGAAGTAGGGATTTTCAACAGATCCTGGAGGAATGTATAGCTCAGTACATCATCAAGTTCAAGGACATATGGAGAAACGAGGCTCATGATCAACACCTTCAAATATGGGCGTAGAGAGAATGGTGGGAACACCTTTCCTGGGGGAGGAAGTGGATAGTATAGAAGAAAGCGTCGACAACACACGTATAAGAATCCATTCAATGGATGATAAGATGCGATGGAGATATAGCCTATGACATCCTGAATAAGGCTGGCATACAAACTATGGATGAAAAGTGGGGAAAATTATGGAAAAATAAGTTGTGTCCCAATATTACGAGTTTTAGTTGGATTATGATAAAAAACTTAATATTAACAGGTGAAAAACTCAAGAAAAGAGGGATGGTAGGAACTTACTAGTGTTTTCTGTGTGAGCATGAAGAATATACCACCAGCCACCTCTTGGATTATTGTAAATTTGCATCCTCCATATGGTATCACGGTGCACATATTTTTCAAATATCTGACCGCGTAAGGAAAAAATCGACCATGACATTAATAGAATGGATTAGTAACCCCTTTCAAAACTTTATTCTTAACCTTTTATGGGAAATTTTCCCTCATTTCGTGCTCTGGAAATTATGGAATGAGTGGGTTTCAAGGACCTTCCAAGGAAAATACCTGACTGTGAGCAGAATATGGGACATCATCACTAGTAGAATGAAAGAAACGATAAGGTCAGAAGCTTGGGAAAATTCAGGTTGGGAAGCTACGGAGGTGGAAGCACACATTTTGAGGGAATGGGGATTGTTAGTATATTTGCAGCATGATGTTAGCAAGAAAATATCAGCCATGACAATGAGAAGTGAAGAGAATTGGAAGACTCCTCCCAAGGGATTTTTCAAGATCAACTTCGATAGAGCGTCAAAGGGAAATTTGGGGCTGGCTGGTTATGGATGCATCATACATGATTGTAGAGGTAACATGGTGGGTTTGAGGTTTGGGTTCCTTGGTTTGGAAACCAACAACACGACCGAGATAGAGATCCTTCTACAGGGAATTGAAATTTTAATGAAAATTGTTGGACCCCTATAATCATTGAAGGGGATTCCCAAGTGTTGATTCAAATGGACACAAAGATTAAAGGTTCGACTGGAGAATCTCAAAGGGATCCTAGATGAGGGGCTGGCTTCCAACTTCATCCACATAAGAAGAGAGGGTAACAAGGTGGTGGGTAGGCTGAATAACCTCAGGACAGAAACCCGATGAGCTGTCAAAGTAGAGGATTGGGAGATGGTGATGGATGAAACGAGAAGGGACAACTGTGTGAATCTCACGCTACAAGACATGCAAAGAACTAATGACACAAGTAGGGTAGGACACTGGATGGGTCCGGATATCTAATTATGCACATGGATGGGAAGGTGTATGAAAGGTTAGTCCATGGGAGTGGCATGCGCGATTTAACACCACTTCGCTCCATCATCAGGAATGCATCTATTTGACAGTCTAGCGTATGTGCAAAAATGGATGGAAGAAAATGGAAATATGAATTCCTGGGTCGTATTGATCTGATCTTGACTACATATCAAACACAGGGAATCATGATTAGTACTACGGTTATGATTTTCTTGATCAGGAAATTACTATTTAGGAGGATGAAGGGTGACAAGAAAAATCACATAAGAAGCTTGTGTATGGTATCTTTTGCAACATACGTTAACGAGAGGTCAGGGTTGCACTATCGGGTGAGGTCTCAACGATAGTGGGGAGGAAACCTAATGGAAGGTCATAAAGAAATAGGGAAGCACACCTTAAAAGAGGAAGAGGAATCTCGGAAAGGCTTTATTTTTGTTATGTTATTTTTTAAATTGTCAATTTAATACACTTATCAACACTTAATATCAAAATTGTTTATATATTAAGTATTAATTTACTATAACTTTTATTATTATAACTATTTAAAAAAACCTTTTATTTTATTATAAAACTCTACATTATTATTAAATGAAATTTATGATCTTATTACTGTACCACAAACCAACTCATCAACCTTTTTTTTTAAAATTAATTATTTATAAGAAAATTGTATATCATTAATGTAGGACAAAAGTACCATAAATCAATAGACCGATTTTTTTTTTATAAATAAATTGTTTATAACAAAATTATATATCATTATTAATTGTATGCAAGTTTATGGTTGAAACATTCATGCTCAAACAAATAAAAGGGATTACTACTAATTCAAAAATCAGCGAAGGAGAGTAATTCCATAATGTATATAATTTTGTTAAAAAACACAAGTCTTGAGGATTACGACATTGTTTCTCTGGCTCAGGCTCGAAACTTCTCTCAAGGGGCTAAGAGTTATTGGTTTAGGGTAGAAGATTTGGATTTGGGAGGTGACTGGGGGCTCTTGTGGAATAAATTTATCACAGGTCTCAAATATGGTCATGTAAGATTGTCTTTTCAGTGAGACTCACTTATCTGGACATACATGAGGTATGCGGGTGATCTTTCCGCAGCTAAGGGTTACGATCTCATTGTTCACCACTGTCATGACTCATCCCTGGATATTTCAAAGGTGGTGGATTTACTTTGGTCCTTCAAAATCCCTGCTAAAATTAGTTGTTTTATCTAGCTTGTAGTCATGAATAGAGTATTAACCTGGGACAATTTGCAAAGGATAGGATGGAAGGGTCCTGGTATTTGTATTCTCTGTAGGATGAATGAAGATTCAATGCAACATTTGTTCTTAGACTGCTCTGTCTCTAAAAGGGTTTTCTTTGTTTTTCTTGAGGAGTTGGGCCTCCCTTACTATAAAAATTGCTCTGTAAGGACATTTCTAGAACTTTGGTTCAAGAGCTCTTTGACCTACTCAGCCAGTAGCTATCTGCCTATCTTCATCTTCTGGAGTTTGTGGAAAATGAGGAATAGTTGTTTATTTGAAAATAAGTTGTTCTCTATGCTAGGAATTCTTCATCGGGATAAAGCTCTCTGTTCTCTATTTCCAGCTCTGAAACAAAAGCATAAGATCAGAAATATTGGTCCCAATCCTCAACTCTCTTATCCACGTGGATTTTTTGATGGGGCAACCGCTAATGACCTTGGAGGAGTAGGCTTTGTGCTACACCTGAGTGACTCACATTTCCTGTTTTTCTCTCTCGGATGTGGCACTATCACTAATATAAGAGTTGAGCTCCTTTCTCTTTGGGCTCTGCTCGTTGTGTCTAAGCTTATGGGGATCCCTCTTCAAACCATCTTTGGTGACTCTCTTGTCATTGTCAATTGGGATAATAGGATTTCATCATTGGAATCTCCTTTCCTGAGTCATTGGTACAAGGATATCAGATCTCTCATTCATCTCTTTTCTCCATTGACTCTCTCATATTTATCGTGAGCATAATCAGCAGGCTGACTGTCTCTCTAAGAAATCTCTTGTGTTGGATCTTGGTATTGGGTATTTCTCTAAATTTACGAATGGCATGATCTTGGATCATGGAAATTTTAGGATTTTTTGAGCCTTGTGTCGGGACTCAGTCCCTATTCTCTTTTTGGCACATGATTAATTTTTTCTTGTCTAGCAGGTCTCTAAGCTATCTTGGAAGAGACTGTTGGCCTTCTGATTGTGCTCGCTGATTTATAGGACTGATGGTCATTGCCCTCTATCTCAGCCTTCAAATATGTGTTGAACTATCTTGTGGCCATCACATTGGCAAGATTTTGTAACCTTGTGGCCTCTCTAGTTCCGGATTATTGTTTGGCTGAGAATCTAGCCGCTTATGTCTTTTCTGCAGCTTTTGTAGATTTTTGGTTTGATGAGGTAGCCCCATATACTTAGGAACAGCTTGGATGCCTATTGTTATAGGCCTATATTGTAAACGATATCCTTTGATTCTAAATGAATAACAAGGTTTGGCATTTTTTCTGCTGAAAAAAAATCTTGCATACAATTAAGAGTAATATATTATGATTTGGAGTTTTGAATGAGAAACAATATATTTTAATTGGGATAGTATATTGTTAAAAGTATAAAATTAATATAGTTTATTAATTTTATTGGAATTTGAAATATTTATATTGTTATTAATGTTAAAAAAATATTATTTTTGTTTTTATGTTTATTTAAGTTTATTTTTAAGATAATTTTAAAAATCTCTGACATTTTGGGAGTCAACTTAAGCACGAAGATGGCTTGGTTTTGTCAATTTACCTTGAACCCCTCCAGGGGCCAAACCCGGAAGAGAGAAAACACTTCCCCCATGGATTGATGAACAAGTTGACAACGAACAATATGGCAACTGCCGATAGCCCAGTTGAGTTTATTTTTAAGATAATTTTCAAATTTTCTGTAAGACAATATTTAAACAATATTGTATTTCCTTAGCACTCCTTCCAAATCAACATTGTATTGTCAACTAAAATTATTTGAAATAAATTATATATATATATATTGTGTTTATTGTATTGTTAAAGAAAAAAATTGGAAATAAATCATATCTCTCTCCATTTATATGGTTTAGCCTTCCCTCATTCTCCTTCCAAATAGTAAATTGGAAATGAATAATCTCTCTCTCTCTCTCCCTCTATTTATGAATAAAATAATAAATAATGTACTAACTCTCCAATATTGTTGGAGATGCAAATAAAATGCATGAAATTCAAAGAGGTCTTATGGGTGATATCCTCCTTGGGATGCATGTTATCATGTTATTATGCTCTTAGTTTATCATGAAATTGTTTCTACATGTTGTTATAACAACAGGCATATCCATCCTATTAGAAATAGAATATGGAGAAAAAACAACCATATAGAAGCATTCAATTTATATAAGCATATGAATATAGATATGTGGTAATGTAGAAAAATAGAGAAATAAATCTAGGGCTATGAAGAGGTGCAAACAGAGGACAAACTAAAGTAAAAATTTCCAAAATGGTGGAAGAAATTCAATATTTTGAAGAACCGTGTTCCTATTCTTTTTTACTTTTAATGTTGTGTATGAAAACTTGTGAATTGGTGTTACTGTGACAGGAAACAAATTCTAAGGGAGAAAATGGTGGTGAGATTGAGATGGAAATATTCCCTCCCATATTAGAAATGGGGACAAGGGGTGAAAATTTACTATAATAATGTTTATCTATGTTGAGTGGTGAGTTACTCATTGGTCACTTCCTATGGTATGGAAGGATGGAGAGCATAAGGGCTCTAGTGTCGTCATGCTTTATTGAAACATGCAGGTTTCCTTGTATTGAGGGAACATCGTGTTTGAAAAAAATGTACATGAAACATGTTGTGAAGTGCTTGTAGACTTTATTCCCTTGATTATATATACAAAGAAACATGGAGACATCCTGGAACTATTAAGGAATAGGATTTGAAGTCACCATCGGTGCCAATTGATCTACATGTTGCGAAGATAATGGAAACATCCATAGATTTTGTTGTATGCTCATCATCAAAGTTAGGATGAGGAAATATTTTAAATATCAATATGGGTTGAGGATTTGGTTTAAATGGTTGTAGTGCTTTGTGGGAGAATCAACTCTAAAAAATGTTCCACTGTTGGGGTTGAATGTTTTTCTATAGTGGGAGAAGGTGCTTTTAGGGTGTTGGATTACATTGATATTCCATGGTTAATGATAGTAGTATGGATAGAGTGAAATTGGAAGGTAGATTGTGGGGATAAAGAGGGATTTCATGAAAAATTTATGAATTTGATGTCAAGGAATAAGAAATGGAGATGATTTGTAAAGGAANTAAATGACTAGAGGTTGTGAAGGGGAGATACACTACAACAAATATTGGAATTAGCGTCTTTTTTTAGTGTTTTTTTTTTTTTTTAACATTGAGTGGTCAAACTAGACGCTAAATGGGATGCATCATAGAGAAAACTTAAAGCGTCTCAAAAAATGAGTTTTTTTTCTTCCTAAATAGCATCCTTTGTGGCATCCAAAATAGTGTCTCTTTTTTTCTTCCAGAATAACGTCTAACTTTGCTTCCTAAACAACGTTGAGGTTTGCTTCCAGAATAACGTCCAACTTTGCTTCCTAAATAACATCCTATTTTGCTTCCTAGTGAGTGTCTTCTTTTGCTTCTTAAATTACACCCTCGTTAGCACCATATTTGCATACATTTTTGCTACCACTTTAGTATCCCATTTCGCACCATGTTTTACTTCCAAATATGTGCCAATTTTCACTTCGAAATTTGCATCAATTATTGCTTCCTATGTAGCACCATGTTTTGCATCCAAAGTAACGTCTTATTTTTCTACCATATCAATGCCATGTTTGGCTTCATCATTAGCACCACGTGTTGCATCCTTTTTAATGCCTATTTTCGCATCATTCATGTTTTGGTCACTAATTTAGTCGTTTTTAGTAATTTTATATACTAGTTTTGGTCATTTTTGTTTGGTCACCTATCTTTTATTTTTTCTTACTAATTTAGTTTTTTTAACTGATATTATAATATCATTAGGGCATGGAGGAATCGAACCACCAACCTCCTGCTTGTAAGGTAGGCACTCTTCCATTGAGCTAGAACCCTTTAAGAATTTGGGAACCTAACTTACAGAGTCCTCTATAATGGTAAAAATGATTAATACAAAACTTTGAGTATCTAATGGTTGACAAAGAGTGATAGATTGTATTATCTTCAACATGATATTGATTATGTTCCTTGGTTCTTTGTATATCATTTTCCTATGTTTGTAAAATTTCTATCATTACAGTACCAACGTCTGCAAGTTGTGAGGCAGTAACATCACATGTTTCCTGTGATCTGGTGGTATCATGGACCTAATGTGATTGAGTGTCATCAACTAGTTGATCCCTCTATAACTGAGAAACAAAATTATCCTCAATTCCTAATTATATCGTAGTGCCACTCATTCCTCTAAGTTGCTAACTATCATCAACCCAGCTACTGAAACGATTTATTGGTCACCCACTTCGAAGTCTTCAGTAAATATAATCCAAATGGGACGGATCTAAAGTAATTTCAATATTACTGTCTGCTACAACCCTATCATTCTCCACAATCACAGACACATTACATTTTATATGTCCTTAAACTATGAACTCTAAAGTTTGAATCCAAGAAAAACAATTTATAATCTAGCAGATGTTCAACAACCAGAAATTTTCAAAATTACATATTGCTCAATGAAAAACTGATCTAAATGGGGTTGATGGTTTAATGAGAATTGGATGTTGAAATGTTGTTCCAGAATCATCAGTCCTTCCTATAAGAGGGATACTGTGCTCTAGAGTCTCAACATTATAGCATTTAATGTTTGCATTCTATGAATGAGATTAATCTCTGCATCCATTACATTGATTATCGGCCGAATTGCTATCTGAATGAAATGTTGAAAATATTCTTCTAAACAAATTTCACTGTGATAAGTAAGTATAGTTAGTGAGATAATCCGTAGAACCAACAGGTTCCATTATGAGATAAGGAATTGGGACTGAATACATAACTCCAGAATCGACCGATGAGGAGCAAGAGTTTGTTATTTTTCCTAATTGAATTAATCCATATATGCATCTGAAATATTTTCTAACTAATAACTTAGATATAGTAGTACTATCTATCATCACTGATAAGGGGTTTCTATCTACATGACTGAGAAATATTTATTATCAAGTCTGATCTGCAGTTATTTCTAAAGCAGTTTAACATGGGAATTCGAAAGGGCCTCATTCCAGATTCCCACCATTATTAGAACGAGGGTTATCACAAGTTGCTTTCAAAGGAAATTGTACCTTCCATCCAAGGATTAAGCTCTTAAGAACCAAAGTTCCATGAAGGTATATTATGACCAATATTTCGATTGTGGGCCCATGGAAGGTTAGTTTGGTTAAAACCATTGATTGATGAACAAGTCTCAACTGATATCCGAGTCGATACTCTCAGGTCTGGTTTGGTATGGTGCTCAGAGTAGGTATCGGTCCTCAGGGCAGGTCAGTGAGGTTGATACTGAGGCAGTAAGGATGGGGATCTAGGCACAGAAAACTTGACAAATCTATATTGCACAGAATAATGAATAAATATGTACACAGGAAAACATCTGATCAAAAATTGCAGAAACCCTGATTTCAACATAGAGATTTAATATTTATACATAAAAAATAGCCATAGAATAAAGAGGGCTTGGGCAGATCGCACAGAAAAAGTAGTGAGTTCAGAAAATATCACAAGTCGTGACGGAAAACTTGACAAATATATATTGACTAGAATAATGAATAAAATCATAACCAAGAAAACACAAACCACTAATTGTATCAGAATTTAGACGGTAAAAATAATGGATGATTTTGAAAACTCACCTGACAGTGGCAGTAGATCCCTTTGAAGATAGTGGCGGTAGATCATTTTGCAGGTTAAAAACTCCCAAACCTCGATGATCCCCATGGACAGAGTGATGTAATGGGGGGAAACAATTAAAGAGAAAGAAAAAGAGAAAGGAATGCACGCACAAATACTAAAAGCTCTGCATTTGTAAAGTAGGAGCTAAATATAAACTCGATCCAAACTTATTTTCATGTCCTCCTTTATTGGTCTTCATTTTTAAATTTTTATTAGGTGTTTATGCAAACAAATCATTCATTCATCATTGACACCATTAATGTTTTTCAAATCCCTACTTCCCTTAAATATATGTGGTTTTTTCCTTTGTTTTTCATGTTGGTAGCTAAGTGGTTTCTTGGATTCCTTAATGCAAGGAAGAAAAATACTTTTAACTAATAAGGTATAGAAATGAACGAAGGAATCGGTGGATATATTATAAAAAGGGCCAACGAGGCACACCATTCTTTTTCTAAGTTGGGTTACATTAGATATTCATTATTGTTTTTTCAAATCCTTACTTATTTTAAATATATGGGATTACTCTTCCTTTTCCCTTTGCTTCTCAACAACCAAGTTTTGGTAGACCAAGCATACTCTAAAATTGGGTAAGGAAATGCAAAAGAGAATCGGAGTGGATATATTGTAGAATGGGACAATGAAAGGAGCAACATTCTTTTTTAATCTTGGGTTGTATTGGATATTATCTCGCAAATATTGGCGAAATTGCTTTTAGGATGCAAGTTATGATCTTGTTGTTATTCTTTCAAGATCGTAGAGTCCCTTATTGTGACCCACAGTTCAAAATTACATGGGTGTGTGTTCTTTTGTGGGAGTACTAAAGGCACCAATAGGTGCAGTCACAACACTTCTTTCACCATTGCACAAACATAAGGAAGACTATTATTGTTGCTAAATGTACAACATCTATTAAGTTTTCTTATTCCTTATATGATATTCTAAAACAATTTAAGATGGTAGGATCACTAAAAGAACAACAAGTACAGTCACATAAGGGAAAAAAATATTTAGCGTGGGAAACCCTCGTGGGGGAGAAAGCCCAACAAAAGTTCCAAAAGGATCACCTTATAGTTGGTGGTTGTATGTCAGCAAGTCACGTGCAAATCCCCTTCAAATATGGGAGCTCAATTAGTCAAAACTGTGTAGTTTTAACATGTGCATTCTAATGTGATAAAATTAGAGAAAGATAGTGATTAAGGCTAGGTAATATTGGCACCTACACAACAGTTAGGGACCACATGCATGGATAAAAGATGATGTTTGTTTTAGTCAACATGTAGGGCGCCTTTGCTTAGTCAAACTAACTGTGCTATTTTAGGATCAAAACCAGACATTTCAAGTGCATTTGTGTTTCAGTTCTATACAAAGCAAGAGAGGGCACACTCCTAATTTAGTCTCAGAGATGCACACCTTTAGTTAACTGAACAAACATTTAAGTCTTAGCTACAGTAGTAGTTGTAGCCTTATTTAAGAAAGCAGAGCACTAGTTAACTGGTTGGCCTACTTTTAGGTAAGATGATTAGTCTTTGAAAGGTATCCATGCTAGGTTTGAACAACAGTTAGGAATTAGCTATAGTGTCAGTTAAGGGACAAATAAAATGAGTTCTCACGAATAGTTGCCACTTGAGTTTTCATGTGGTTCAAGACTAAAACACTTAAATCTGAGTTTTCTACAGCAGTCTGGATTTATGAGTTTGTGAGAGTGATTTTGAGTAAAATATATTTGGTGATTTATTTTTCTAAATGGTGAACAATCTCTTCAATAATCTGGGCACATTATTTTCTATCTATCATAGCACCTAGTGTGAGTAGAATTAATTCTGCTCCAACTATGGACCTGTTAACACAAAATTTTCCCCAATGTGTATTGTCTAATGATGTTTTCATTTATATTGTTGAGATTTAAGAGTTTCTCAATGTGTATATGTCTAGACTTTGCTAATGAGGTACCATCTCTTACAAGGAGGATTCTCTTGAATGTTCTGATGAAGTTGATGCAAATACATAGTCTATATGCGCAGTAAATACAACAGTAAGAATATAGTAATAGACCTCTAATAGAAAACATGAAGAGACATTACAACAAATATAATGTTACCACTGTTATGCAAGCCTAGCATGACAAACACGAATTGATGTATAGATTTTATTGGTTCATCTTCAATACATGAGGCAATGGCATACAAAGAATGATGACAACAAGGACATAATAAGTGGTAATTTCATCTTAATTGACAGTTCATGCTGTTGGATTATTTATCAAATCAAGGCAGATTCAGGATGATTTCAATCACCATTTATGGAACGCTTGGTGGAGACATCAATGAATCAATGTTGGGAATGATTTGATGATAATTGTGGTCCCTGAAGAAATAGATAGGTACTTTAAATCCATGGGTCCGCTTTTTGGATTCAAACCCTGTTTAGGATATATATTCAGTTCCACCTAAGAGCTTGTCACAGAATTTGGTAGTGTGTCGAATTATCAAGATGGTTTGGCCAGATATTTGAAAAGGAAATATGAAGGACAAAAAAGCTATTATAATTCAGGAAGTACATTTATATCCTAGTATTTTGACTTATGCAAATTCATCTTCTTTGGAGGACACTTCACTTGATCATGACATAAAAGAAAAGGAAGAAAGCACTTCAACAGATGCCCTAGTCACTGAAGCTTTTGATTCTCTGGAATCCAAGGTTACAACCATATACCATAGTGGACATAGGACTTCTCAACACAAAGACACCCAAAATTTCAATGAAACAATGATGGGAAACACAGCCATTGATGTTAAGAAATGTCAAGTGATTCCTACTATCCTGGAGATGGATGATTTTGATTAGAAAGGTCTTCTAGAGCTATGTTGTGTGGGATCTCCCCCCACCCTGTTGCTCCCTCTCCTAAAGTTGGATTCCTTCAGAAGCGAGCTCCCAATTTCGGGAGCATGCTCCCAAGGTGCTCCATTCCTTTCCTATACTAAAAGCTCCAATACTAGGTTGATCGTTTGATGACAATGTTATGGTACCTCCCTTCTTTGCCAAAATCCTACAAAGGTTTTTATGGTTGATCAATTGATGATAATGTTATAATTTTTAACCACTAGATGATTGATGTTACATGGTTTAATCCATGCATTCTATAGCTAATTCAACATCCTACATGTTTTTTAGATATAAATCCATCAAAATATATTAAAATATATACTATACAAAAAACGCTCCCAAAACGAGAGCTTTTGAAAATTTCACTTTTTGCTCCCCTCCTACTCCCCGCTCTTAACAACATATTTCTAGAGGAATGGGTGTCTAGCAAATTCATTGACAGTAAATGTCCAACCAATGATAAGAAATAGTTTAATAATAAATTTGAAGACACCTCAATATTACTTTTGCTCATTTGAATCATAGAGAAAGATAGAAGTAAATATCTCTCCCACAAGTTTTCCTCAAAGATTGGTCTGGTTACACAATCTTTTACAGTGCACTCAATAGGGTAACTCAATCAAATACAAGTTGTAATTCCTATAGTAGATGTCTAATAAGTAATATGTAGGGCCTGGTTTATCTAGTGGATCTTTGGCACTTCAACAGGTAGTTCTTGTAGTAGATTTTTCCTTAGGTTGAATCATACACTTGCAAAAGGGGCACCTTATAGTTGTTGGTTGTATGTCAGCAAGTCACGTGCAAATCCCCTTCAAATATAGGAGCCTGATCAGTCAAAATAATCTAGTTTTAACATGTGCATGCTAATGTGATACAATTAGAGAAAGATAGTGATTAAGGCTAGGTAATATTGGCACTTACACAATAGTTAGGGAGCACATGCATGGAGAAAATGTGATGTTTGTTATAGTCAACATGCAGGGAACCTTTATGTGCCATGATTACAATAATTTATGTGCCACTATGATAAATCAATATCCAAAAGTTCTATCACATGAGTCATGATCATTGACATTGAAATTGATACATTTGACGTTATGTCATATGTTTTCAGAACACAATTCCTAGCTCTAAGCCTAGTGCAATTCCTAGCACAGTTCCTTTTGAAATTTCTGGCATTATTCTAGGTGCTATACCTGGATCTATACCTGGAACTATGCTAGATGCTTTCTAGGTGAAATTCCTATCTCTATACTTGGCATTATGTTGGATGTTTTTCCTGCCAAAATTCATGGCACAATTCCTATCACTAACCCTGGATTAATATATGGTGCAATGTTATTCAAGATGTTTTTTTTGAGGCTATTCTTGGTGTTATATGGGATGTTTTTTTGGACGCTAATTGGGACATTAACTTGGATGCTAATTGGGATGATAATTGTGATGCTAATTGGGACACTAACCGGGACATTAATTGGGATGCTAATTAGCGTCCAAAATAGCACCAACTTTTAAAAATGGATGCTAATTGGGATGCTAATTGGGACGCTAATTGAGACGCTATTTGGGACATTATTTGGGATGCTAATTGGGATGCTAATTAACACCCAAAATAGCACCAAATTTTAAAAATGGACACAAATAACGCCATTAAAAGTGCCATCCTGTGGAAAAGCGTCCACTTTATCCAAAAAATGATGAAAAATACAATAAAAGTGATAGTGGACGCTAAAAAGGAAGCTAAAAGAGATGCTAATCACAGGGTTTTGCTGTAGTGATAGAAACAAAGAAAAATCAAGGTTGGATTACAGATTCAATGAATGTGGGATTTGGGTAGATTGGTGTTCAATTTCAATGTTAAAATGGAGGTTTGGTCACCATGTTCATGCAATGATAAGGTGGTGCAAGTAATAGAAATTGGTAGAAGAATGAGAGGGTTTATTATGGAGGTTGCATCAATGGTTAGGGTGAATGATAGATGATGTACATAAGTAGTGTTTGGTGGTAGGATTTCCTAGACGTGAAGGGCTCCAAAAAATATTATTATCATTATGAAAAGGAATGAAAATGGGGGGATTTAGTTAGATTGATCTCTTGTAATGAAAACACACACACACACACACACACACATTAATGAATAACGTTTTCTTATGAATAACATGAACTATCAACCATGATAATCAATCAGTGCATATATAAGGATATCATCCCACGGCATTGTGATCATCTTATTCTATCTTACATTCATGATTAAGTATATGTATTTCTTGACCTATATGGATTCCATTTTACTATCCTTATTCATTTAATTTTGTATTAGAGCCTTGTATTATCATGAATTTTAGCCACATCTTGGATAAAAAATTGTTGGACTTAGATTTTGGTAACCCTCATCTTTTTTGACTTTCTCAAATGCAAGATCTTTGACCAAAATCACATCTTCTTCCATTTTTAGAATTCCATTGAAATATTATTCTACTGCTAATAAATCATGCTACCAAGTGCATAAGAAAAAAATAATTATCATTGTATTCACTTATTTTTAGAAAAACAAATGGACTCTACTTTAAATAATGGAAACCCATTGCTTGAGCATTTTATTGTCCTTAGGACACTCATAGAGCAATGATACAACATAAAAAGTACAAATACAAAGAAAAATGGTGTTGAAAACTAATTTGAGATTAGAAGAATCACTTAAAAAAACAACCTTAAGATTAGAATACACAGAAGTCACCCCTATCCAAAACAAAATTTCAATTATTGTGTATATTTGTCGTTAATTGAACCTTGTTCAATTAAATGACAAATAATATACAATATGTGCCTAAATTTATCTTATGCACCATTTCTTGATCTCAACTATGACAAATGTGGTAAAAATAGGCACCTTTGAAGTTCTAAAAATCTATTGTGGATAATCATAGCTGGATTTCTACCTATTGCACCCACTAGAAAATTAATAAACACAAAAATTTGAGTATTCAAAGTTCAGAATCACACAAAATTTCAAAACCATTGCTTGAAAATTTGTGGGTTGTAGGATTTGTGGGAAATGTTGATGTATTTGTAACTTTAGAAGATATTCTTATGTATATTATCATTGTATGTTGTTGTATCCCCATTGGGGATGTGTGTTACCCCTTTACGAGATGTATAAATTGTGTCTATACCTTGAGGTACAACCTCTATTGGAAGTCGGGGAAATAGTCCCCAGTATAACATCATGTAATATGTACTTATAGTCTCTCTAAGATGAGTGGGATTTATCTGAGAAGACATGTAGGCTCAAGTCTTATGTTTGGCCAATGAATTCAAAGGGTATACATAGGGAGGCACTCTCCCTCATTTATACACACCTCACACTCTCAAGTTTGCATGAGAGAGAGAGAGAGAGAGATAGAGGAGGAGAGATAGATAACTCCCAAATACTTTTTATTACTTTTTTTGATCATATTACTCTTATAAGGAAGTTTGTGGGGTTTTCTCCTTTATTGTTTCTCGAGTGAAAATGTTTGTGTCTCATGTATCTTTTATATCTTATACATCTTGATGTACTTGTTATTATTTCAGATAAATATCATAGATAATCTAATCATATCTTAAGAAAAAATAACATGGTATCAATTCCACTTTAAAATAATGCACTATGTAGTCAAAATACAACTACAATGGGAGCTAATGGAAATTAGGGTTTCATGCTTGAAAACCCTAGAAGATTGAATTTCGTCATCTTAGCACTTTCACTATAAAACAATATTTGAAAAGGATCAGAAGCTGAAATGTTTACAACATGGATATGGAATATTATTGTACCATTTTTAAAATATTTGGTCTTATATTTGTTATACTTCAGGAGATATGATTCCTCCAAATCAGGGTTCCAACCTCCTCAACAATATAGTCATAAACATGTGACCTAGGGAGAATGTCTATATCTCAAGATAGGAAGGTACAAATGAAACTTCACAATGTTTTTTAGGTGAGGAGTGGACTGTAGTTTCTATGGTCCACTTTTCAGACCCATAGTGTGAAATAGTGACACATGGTAGTTCATACAAGTTTGCTATGGTGAACAGTCCCAAAAATAGTCACCTTGGGAAACTCAGCATAAGTACCACTTGGAGAGTCCATTTATTTTGTAACCTAGGGAGTTGCAAATAATGCATTTTGGGATATCTCAATGCGAATTTTTATATTGTAAGGATCCTAAACTTCAGAGATACAACATAATCAATATCATACATTTTTGTAGAAGAAAATTGAAAACTAGGGATTTTTGTTCTTGGAGCTTCCCACCACTATTTTTAGAAAAGGAGTACATTTGAAAACACTCCTTGAATAGGACCATATTTCCATCAAAGAAAAAGTTTGAAATTCCAAGTTTGGAAAATTTGGGTTTCTCTAAGAAACTCTAGATTAGCGAGCTCCAGAACAAGGTCGGACACCTCAGATCAGTAATATATAAATATTTATTATTTTCGTTTTAGGTTCTTATTTCAAAATGTATCATCACACCTAGCTTGATGATAAGCTTGGTAAAGGTAACAACTTTCGAGCATGGATGTATAGGATCTCCCTGATCCTTTAAGAAAAAGTAGTTGGATAAATATTTGATGTTGTGACGAAGCAATTGAAGAAGAGGAACATATTGCTATAACCACCTTGAATGGACTCCCAAGATCATAGGATCCATTTATTCAAGGAATACATGCCTGAAGGAAGTTGATTACCTTCATCAGTCTCTTGGAATAGTGCACACAAGAATAAGTTGGACTTATAACAAGAGAAGAGAAGATGGGATAAACTAAATATCAAGCTCTCACAATTCAAAGAATATTCCTCAAGAAACGAGGAATATGAAGAACCTCTTATCCATATCAGTATTTGGATGAAGAGGATGATGAAACATAAGACTCCAGTTATTCTTGCAAGGAGATAAGGATCAAGAAGGATTCTAGCCACCAAACAAATAAACATAAGTATTCAATTGTCATTTCATGATATTGTTTGGTTGTGCACTTGTTTATATTCAGTTGATGTATTATGCATGTTTGAATGTTTTTATTTATACTATTGAATTGAACATGATGGGTAATAAGTCAATTATGATGTACAACATTCCATTTCGACTTATCTAGATTGAAACCTCTTCACTGACATATTAGGAGTAGTACACACTCTTAATAACATTGGGGTATAAGGAATCTAGAAGTTATTGTTTGTGTACGAGATATGGATGAATGTTGTAGCATTGGATAAGATAGATGCATGCATGTGTGACATATATTTGTCACTATTAATATGTTTTGTATATCATGAGATGTTTCTAATCATGCAACTAAAATTGATGAAAGGAGTTAATTTACTAAACGAGCTAATCCCATAGGTCAAATGGAGGGTGAGAAGACGAAGGATTGGTTGGGGTTTGGAGAAGGGGATTGATTGATGGAAGCATGGAAGAAGGCAAGGAGGAAGGTGGAAAATCCTCCTTGGTAGCTAATCCGATAGGGATGAATATCGGGGTAATCTCGATAGATCTATATCACATTGATACCGAGACATAAAGACTAACAATGCGGAATCCATGGTAGTTCATTCCAAAAGAGTCCCTCATCCCGTCCATGAATGTGAGATATTAAATGATAAAAAAAGAATCCAATATATGCAAGATCATGCACTCATTGGGAAGTTCATGGGAATGCAACCATCAGAAAAATCCATGGTCTCGTGGATCAATTCTACCTGGAAACCCAAGGGGCACTATGACCTTCAACTAGTATCCATGGGGGTCATATTTATTTTAGTCGATGGGCCTTTTCTTGAGACCCTAGAAGGAAACGTTCTACCCAGAAAAGGAATATATGAAAGTAGCACCAATATGGATCAGGTTGTACTCTCTGTGGGGAAAATATTGGGATCCATAAATTTTGGAAGATTTAGGGAAGTATTCTAAGAAATTCATCGAAATATCTGAAAAAACCAAAGGATCCAAAAGTATATGACCTATGCAAGGATTTGTGTTTACATTGATATAACCAAACCTTTTCCAAACAGCAATCTGAATGTCATGGGAAGATGAGGATTGGGTGAAAACCCTATATTATGAATAGATCCCGTTTCGGTGTCGAAGGTGCCATGAATACAATCATTTATTTAGGGCTTGTCCCACAAATAGTAAAAAAATCAATCTAGGGAAGGAAGAGGGAAATAAGGAGCAAGGTTTCTCAAGGGTCTCATCAAGGAAGAGAGGAGGAAGAAAGCATGGCAACAAGGAGGTGAATAAGAATATAACAGTCTCAAATAAATTCGATGTTTTCGATGATATCATGGAGGAAATATTCAAAACCAATCGATGGGAAAACAATGAGCTTCCCCTCTTGGAGACAATGGATCCAGCCTCTAAGATGGAGGAAGATACTATAAAATAAAATATCCAAGAAACGGGGGATCCGTAAATATGTGAGTAAGCACATGACATGGATATATAATATATGGATCTAGAGGGGATTAAGAAGTCGGGTGCAGATAAAGGGAAATGTTACGTCCTGCAGGAATAAGTGATCATGTTAAAAGATGCCATCCTCAAATATCGGTCCTGCAACCAACTTGGGATGAACTCAGGGTCCTAGAAGGAGACGAAACAGAAGTTCAAAGAACCAACCAAGAAAATGGGCAAGAAGTCGAACAAACAGAGGGTTGTAGAGGAAGGCAGGCATTTGGTAGAGTCGAGACACTACCCTACCATTAAAGCTACTCTAGGTTTGTAAGTTTCCCAATGAATATCCTTTCATTGAACATTAGGGTCCTAAATATCCCATGGAAAGTAAGGATATTAAGAAAGAATATCAAGAGAACAAACTCGACCATAGTCTTCTTACAAGAGACTAAGTTCCATGCTGCTCATATCCAGGATCTAATTAAAAAAAAATTAAAGGGAAGTGAAGGGGTAGGAATAGATGCAAAATCCTTTGGGGGAGGCTTAGGAATTATCTCATACCCCACTAGGGTCAGTCTCAAGGGTTTCTAAGGTAATTGATGTTTTCTTTCCATAGACTTTAAGGTTCTAGAGTTTTCAGTTGAAGGGGTGGTAACAAATGTGTATGGTCCTCATAGTGCTAGACACAAGAGGGATTTTGTCAAATCCCTTCGAAAAATATAGGATAATATGTCCACTGATCACTAGGTTGTAGAGACCACTCTAAATCATTATTTCACAAACATTTTTTCTGAGAGAAGGAAAAAAAGGAGGGGAGACATAGAGAAGATAACAAGGCTTATCCCGTCCTTTCTTAACCATGATAAAAATGATATTTTGATGAAACATATAACCCTCATTGAGGTGGAGGAAGCATTTTTCCAGATGAAAGAAG
This sequence comes from Pseudotsuga menziesii, assembly GCA_001517045.1. Classification (NCBI taxonomy): domain Eukaryota; kingdom Viridiplantae; phylum Streptophyta; class Pinopsida; order Pinales; family Pinaceae; genus Pseudotsuga; species Pseudotsuga menziesii. Next base: position 14,695 of record LPNX010005390.1, on the reverse strand, counting down.
GTACAACCCCGGGCCTAGATGTTTTCATGGTGAACTTCTTTCACCATTTCTAGGATCTCATTAAGATGAAAGTGTGGAGGATAGTGGAAGACTCTAGGGTCTTGAGAAGGATATTTCCAGCCTTCAAATGCAACCTTTCTTACTCTCATTCCAAATCATTAAGGTGTTGATTCCTCGAACAAATTCAGGCCTAGAATCCTTTACAATGTTATATACAAAATCATCACTGAGGTAATAACGAATCATCTAAAACACCTCCTTCCAGGCTTAATCTCTACTAAATAGTCAGGGTTTATGGAGGGTAGGCAGATAAAAGATGGTATTATTTTGGTCCATCAAATGCTATATTCTATAAAATTTAAGAAACTCCTAGGTATGACGGTGAAATTAAACATAGCTAAATCCTATGATAAAATTAATTGGAAATTCATCCACATCATGCTAAAATATTTTGGGTTCAAGATAAACTAGATTGATTGGATTATGAACTTAGTTTCTTCTTCTTTCTTCTCAATCCTTGTGAATGGAGTTCCTTATGGAACCATTAATCCATCAAGAGGAATAAGACAAAAAGACCCCTTGTCTCCTTTCCTTTTCATCCTCCTAGGAGAAGGTTTGGGAAGATAAATGGGTGGACTAGTACATGTAGACATTTTTCCCATGGAAAATAGTTGCAATTTCAACACTTGTGCTTTGCTATAGCAATGGAAATGACCCCTTATTTTCGTGGAAAAACTTCATCGCTATAGAAAAAATTTCCAAACTTCGTATCTATAGCAACATAAAAGACATGAAACTTGTGGTGTCTCTATTGCGATGGTGTCGCTATTGTGACAAATGGATGGCTTCTATTGCGATGAATGGATGGTTTATATTGCAATGAAGTAGCATCTATATTGCGACAACTTGGTAGAAATAAAGGTCTGAAAATACATTGCTATAGTGACGAAACTTCCTTTCATGTACTGACGAAGTTTATACACTAGCGATGTAGTCTTCATCAGAACATGAAAGGAAGGTTCGTCACAATAGCGATGTGGTTCCATCGCTATAGCAACGACTATGAAAAATTATGTAAAGGGGGTTCGTCACAATAGAGACAACTCATGGTATTTTTTAAAAAAGGAGCTTCATCGCTCTAGTGATGGTTATGCAAAAATTTAAAAATAAAATTGACGTTGAAACGTGTGATGAGCTGGTGATTTTTGGTCGTAAACCATCATTCTTTCATCACACCATTTCTCACACTCAGGAGAAACAAAGACTTTTCCATTGTAGTTTAAAAGTGTAGAGAGAATAAATACTCCATGATCTTCAACACCTCATAGATCTCAAACATCTGGAAGAGTGTGTCTTCTCAACACAACAAACAAAGATTAGGGTTCAGGCAGAGGAAATAATTCTTAGCACATGACAAGCACTCAAAGTGGCTTTGATACCACTGTTAAATGCCCGAATGAGCATACAAGAAAAGGTTAAACAAACACAGGCATTATAGGATTCAATGCACAAATTCTCATTAATGTATGTACTTGTCTATACAATGAGATGAACCTTGGGTTCCAAATTCCCAAGGCCTTTCTTGGACTCCTTGATGACCATTCACATTCTCTAACCCTAGCAGATTAGATTCTAACAGAAGAATAGCCTTCCATACTAACAACTTATGGATTCCATGCACAGTGACCACAATATTGTCGAACAATAAAATCATTTAACCAAAGAATCGGCATAAACTACTAGAGCATAGTAAAAATAATATAGTTAGAGACACTATTAACACCCTAGTTCACTCGATCTAACAATAACCTTGTAAAATTCACAACTATAGTTGCAGATAATTTTTCACACATGAATGTAAAAATGTATTAGTATAAATCTTTGAGGTCACAAATTACGAGATTCAAATAACCACAGTTCAAGATAGTATGTCACTGAAATTTGACCTTTAACAAGAATGATGATTTCATTGAAAATAATTTTCTGCATAAAACAGATTCCATAGAATGCTCCAAATTATGTGGCTCTTCTACTATAGAATCATTCCTGCCACTTACTATCAAGTAATATTTCCATTTTGTGATCCAAAATGAAGGCACCCAATAATTTATACATTTAGGTTACATGACAATGATTTTACACAAAGACAACAGATAATTCCTCTATCGTTGTTCCATCTCGGTTGCCCTAAATCATGCAAAATGGGTAGGATTAAAAATCCAAATTTCACATTAAAAACGTTAATGTATGCATGCAAAATGGGTATAACATTACGAAATCCAAATTTTACCATTAAAAGAGATAATGTATTTCACAAAACCTCCTCAAACCACATCCCCTTTTATCTTATTCCAGAGGAAGCTGCAGAAATGGCTCCATCTATCTCAGATGGTCTTATCAGCTCGCTTCTTATGTTAATTCCGTCTCACAAACTACACAAGTATTTGAATCCACTGGGAAGGGAATATAGCCTAAAGGATTATTATATTCACCATGCAAAGCATTTTCAAGGAAATAACTCTAGATATTCGCAGGTATCAATTGTTGCTTAGCACCAGTTTCCTGTTTTGGCAGAAGACCTCTGTGAGGACATCTGAGAGAAGTTGTTGGACCAACATGACCATCACAAGGTGCATCCACAATTTTCCTCTGCATCCATTACATCAATATAAGTAAAAGGATCAAAGAAACAAGAATCACTCTAGCATATCAAAACTGCCAGTAAAAAATAGCAATAACATATTTAGACTAGCTTCAATCATTTTGAAAGAAAACACTATAACTCTTATGCGCAACCAAAAATTCTCAGTTTGAAATTAGGAAGCAAGAACAATGTTGATCATATTAGAATTTGAATGCCATTTATATCTTCAAGAATATAGTCCTAATATTGTTTGTAGTAAATGGATAATGAAGACACAAACTGAACAAAACAAACCACACAGGAAACAAATTAGTATTGCTCAAGAATTTACAGTATCATTCACAATAATAAAATCCGATGTTACAGTAGTTTACATAGGAAAATAGTTTCAATGCATTAGATAGAAATTTGAATCTATCCACTAGATCTGACGGTATCTAACTGACCATCTAACTCATGGTGTCTTAATCACTATTGGAGTCCAATAGATCAACTTCTGTATGTCCAAAAACTCAATCAATCAGTGATAGCTAGTTATCTCAGTGCAACTAAGTGTGGTAGGTGGGAAACGATGCCTACTCCACATGCAGCCATGCATTAGCCATGCAAAGGTTGTGCTATCTAATTGATTTCAAAATAATTGAAAGTAACTAGGGGCTAACTAAAACTAAATAGTTCGAACTCCACCTAACTGGTGGAGGTTGGTGTCGGGACTCCCAGTGGCTCCTAAACTGTAGGGATTAGTCTAGGAGGCACCCAAACTGATGCATGCACATGTAGTAAGTGGTAGTTAACCTCTAGTAGTGTTCTCCACAGTCCAATGTATGCTACATGTGGCCCCATTATGACAAGTGGACCCAATTAATTAATTAAGGTTCCTAAGTTAGGCTAAATAATCTAATAGATAGTATGGTCAAGGGAGTATTAATAAGCCTAACACCCCCCATGAATCCTAACTTGGAAAAATGCGAGCCTAGTATCAAGACCATAGGTCACCCAAATAGAATCTAAAATAAATGAAATACAAATTCTACTTAATACAACCGAGGAAACAGGGGAAAACCTCATGGGACCCCCCCGTCAAATAAAGGAGAAATACAAATTTTGAAAAAACTTGTGAAATTTTTTGCTGCTATTTGCAGCACTATGCAGCAGTAGTATCTTGGTTCTTCTGTGCAATTGAACTCATGAATCCAAACAAATTTATTATTTCTAGAGGAATCTTCCTCTTTGGAAGAAGAATAATCTGCCCTACTGAATCAGGAATATAGACAGTTACATGATGAAAACTGAACCGATGTAGAGCAGCTGAAATCAACTGACGAGAGAGAAAATGTGCTTGAGAATTAGAACCATGTGAGGAACACTCAATAATATGATATATGTCATCCATGAATATAAAACCATGAGTGGTAAAATCATCCCCAAGTGTTAGGATAAAGTGTCGAGGCGGATGTAGAATGTCTCCAACTTTACTAGTTATGTGAGGAGATGAGCATGTGATCAAAAAAGTAGGTAGAGAAGCCCTAGGACTGTGGAGAGTGAATGGTTGAGCTCCATAATATGGTATAGATTCATAAATAACCAATATTTCACAAAATATAATATCAACAAACTCATAAGAGAAAACTAACATCGAATCCTCAACATCAAAATTGAAGGAGACTTGCGGTGCTTGATTTGTCACACCAAAATTGATGAAACCTATTACAAGCAATACTATAAGCTCTTGAATATTAAAAAATGAACCAAATATTATCAGATCAGATAATAAATGATATCAAAATAGGTTCATATCAGATCCAAAACTGTGAAGTGAAATCAAATCCCCGGCAACAATTTTGAAGGAGACTTGTGGTACTTGATTTGTCACACCAAAATTGATCAAACCAGCTACAAGCAGTACTGAAAGATCATGAACCTGAAATATTGAACCAATTAATATAATATAATATCCAAATAATATCATATCATATCCACTAAATTTCTTATTATATCCAAAAGTGTGGAATGAAATCAAATCCCCAGCAGCAATTTTTAAGGAGACTTGCGGTACTTGTTTCTTCACACCAAAATTGACGAGAATAGCTACAAGCAGTACTGAAAGCTCATGAACCTGAAATATAGAACCAAGTAATATAATATCAGATCCAAATAATATCATATCATATCTAGTAAATTTCATATCAGATCCAAGAGTTTTCTCCACCGAGATGGTAGATGCACAATTTTCTCCTTCTTCAAAATTCTTAATATTGGTGCATGAAATCATGTAGGAATTTGTTGGAATCTCAAGATCAATGAGAGTGTTTGAATCACTCATACAAACTGAAATTATTTCCAAAATATTCAAATATTTACAAAATATAATATCAGCAAACTCATGAGAGAAAACTGACATCAAATCCCCAGTAGAAATTTTGAAAGAGATTTTTGGTACTTGTTTCTTCACACCAAAATTGATGAGAACTGCTAGAAGCAGTACTGAAATATATTGAACCATAGAACCAAGTAATATCATATAAGATCCAAATAATATCATATCATATCCAACAAATTCCATATCAGATTCAAGAGTGTGCTCCACCGAGATGGTAGATGCATAGTTTTTTCCTTCTTCCAAGCCTTTGAAAGAGACTTTTGGTACTTGTTTCTTCACACCAAAATTGCTGAGAACAACTACAAGAAGTACTGAAAGATCTTGAATCCTAGAAAAAAGGAATATCATATAATATCCAAATAATATCATATCATATCCAAAAAATTTCATATCATATCCAAGAGTGTGCTCCACCGAGATGGTAGATGCACAATTTTCCCCTTGTTCAAAACCCTGAGTATCGGTGCATGCAATAATGTAGAAATTTGTTGGAAGCTCTAGATCAATGAGAGTGAATAGATCACTCCTAAACTATGATATTATTTCCAAAATATCCAAATAATTACTTATCTATACACCAGAAATATCATTAGAGATAGAGAAATCAAATTCCTCACCCTTTCTTGGAGAAATCACCAGTAAACTATGCACATAATTTATAATAGAAGAATCACTGGAGAATTTTTGCATAGAATGGAAGGAGATATTTTATTCAACAAGAGATATTTGAATGTATTTTTCTATATCATCCATGTGAGGAGATAATATATCATAGATCTCATACACTTCTGGAGCAGCGGGAGAAGGAGTCACTCCAAGGAGACTTTCTTCAATTCGAATTGATCGTGAGGAAGATTCTGCTTCTTATTCATATTGAAAAACTTCATCAGAGAGAGTAGATGATGGAAGAGCATCATGGAATGCTATAAATTTGATGAGTTGGTCACATTTTTTCACATCTTTTGTAACCATTTGTGTTGAGTCATACTCTGTTAGCAACGTAGGGAATCATTGCGGATCACGACTCCCTGCGTGGAGATCAAGCCGCTAGTAGTTTGTTTCAAACAAGTACGTTTCATCATGCATTGTAGTGGTTGTTATTAGTTGCGGGAGCACTCAGGATAGGGGTAATAGTTTAGTTTAAATAGACATATTAGAGAAGTAGAGGGGGTTCTTCTCTTCAGCATTTAGAATTCCAAGTTTGCAGAGAAAATGACAGAACCTATGTCTAGTTCCTACTTGTAATTATTTTGAAGAGTTAGAAGAAGAGAGAACCAAGATGTGTGAATTTTCCTTTAATTTCTTAATAGAAGGATTAACCGTGTGTTTGGATAGTTGTTAGCCTTTATGCATGTACTGTGTTGAACTGTGTATTTTCCTAAACATTTGTGTATTTCTGAGAAGTTATTGTATTCACACATAAATTTCTTGATTGAGTGTATATGCATGCATAAGAGTGATAGGATAAAGAATTAGGAATATTGTAGGCTGGATTGATCAATCAACGCAACCCGTAGATTTTCTGCCATTAACAAGTTTTGTAGAGAATGAATGGTCAAGATTGAGTATGCAGAAAAAGATCTGATGGTACAGAATAATCCTAAAATGGAAGTTGTGATGAAGTTAATAGATCCTCAGAGATTTGAGAGGTACGCATAGAAAAATAGATTGACGGTCGAAGTGAATGCCGCAAATATTTGACGGCTGGGAAAATTGTGGAGGAAAATTTGCGGAGAGAGAGTTGCGAGTGAGCAACTTTAGAATGTTGGCATCCCACATCCTGCATCTTGCAACCTGCTTGCGAAAAGGCCATTACAAAAAGAGAGTTTCAGAACACAACATCGGAGTTGGAGATCCCGCATCCCGTAACCTAACTGTGGAAACTTTGTTGTGGAAATAGAGTTGTGAAACGATGATTGTAGAGGCAAAATTGCGGGGAGGAAATTTTAGTGCAAAATTTGGCCGTTACGCTAAATTTGGAAGTCCTCCTAACTGTAAGAGCCACTAGATCCTAGAGGTGCTGGTTGGGTTGGATGAGGTCGACCCTCACATGCACTAGTTTTGGTATCAGAGACAGAAGAGAATTGCTATTGAGAAGTTCCACAGTTGAGTTTGTGGGTAGAATTTTTGAAGGAGCAAGGAGACGCTCGTGTGAGAGAGAAGCATAGTAGTAGAAGCCTAGAAAGAGCAAAGAAGAGTGCTCGAGAGCTCTAGATAGAGGACCATTATTACCGAAAGACCAAGGGATATGTAGAGGCCTGGTGAGGTAAGTTGTAACAGTGTGAAAGAGAACTATTATTACAGAGGATTAGTGTTAGAAAATGGTTGCATGCATTGGAAGAGAGAGAGGTCATGACAAAGGTCGACCAGGGGGGAACGTAGAAGTTCTATAAGAAATGAGGGAATTAAGGGCATGTATTGAAGCCATGGAAATGGACAGATAAAGTGACCCAGAAGTAGGGGATGTAAGTGAACCTAAGGATTAAGAGAAAAGAGAATAAGTTGCACCTATGCAGAAAACACCAGAGTTAATATATTTCATATCTATTATGGGAGCGACTTCAAGACCGAGACCAGAGTTTCCTACCTCTAATGGAAGTCTCATCGTGGATCATCTTATTGAGTTGATCAGTGAGTTGGACAAGTAATTTGAGTAGGATGAAGTTGAATAAGACAATAGAGTTAGATTGGCTGTGACAAGGTTGAAAGGGCATGCATCCTTGTGGTGGTATAGTGTGCAAGCTGAAAGAAGGAGGAAGAATAATCCATTGATAAAAAGCTGGGATAGAATGGTAGAAAAGATGAGGGCTAAGTTCTTACCCAAGGATTACCAATTGATTCTGTATAGATAGGTACAAAACCTTAGGCAAAGATTGTTGACATTGAGGGAGTACACTGAAGAGTTCTATAAATTAAACCTAATGGCTGGATATGTGGAAGAGTCAACAAAGAAGGATGCTAGATATGTAAATGGTCTAAGGATGGATATCCAAGAATAAATCATCATGATATCACCTATAAAAATGGAGGAGACATATCAATGTTCCTCGAGGGAAGAACAAAATATAGCAACGAAGCAGAGCTTTGATAGAGGTCGCGGTTCAGCTAGAGGAAGAGGGAAAGTGACTGGAAGAGGAAGATTTGGAGTGCAGAAAGGAGATTCCAGTAACTATAAACAGAAAGAGTAGCATGATAGAGGAGGTGACTCTAGCAGAAGAGAACCTTACCAAGGAGGTATAGGTAGAGGAAGAGGCAAAGAAGCTGTTGTTAGGTGCTACAAATGTAACCAGTTGGGGAATAAACCATTTGAATGTCCAAGGAAGGAAGACATAGGACAAAGAGGAGACTGTGTAGATAAAAATGAGGAATAGCCTCAAAATATGATGGTATAGGAATCCTTTCAAAAGATAGGAGAGTCTTTGATGATGAACAAGGTCTTGTTAAAACCTAAGAAGGAGCAAGTAGAGCCTGCTCAAAGAAAATCATTGTTCATGACTACATGTAAAATCCAAGGGAAGTGTTGTAAGATGGTGATTGATAGTGGGAGTACTAACAATATTGTTTCGATAGATATGGTGGAAAAGTGGATTTTAAAGAATACCAAGCATCATGTTCCATTCAAAGTGTCTTTCTTAAATAAAGGACATTAAATCCTGGTGAGTTAGCAGTGTGTAGTTGATTTCCAAATAGGTCCATATAAGGAAAAGATTCTATGCGATCTGATGCCCATGGATGTTTTCCATATAATGTTAGGTAGGCCATGAAAATTTGATAAGAAAGTGACTCATGATGGTAGGAGTAACTTTCATAGTTTTGAGTAGAATGCAATAATACATGTACTTCCCCCATTACAGGAAGGTGGTATAGAAGGAATGTCAACACCCAAAGTTCTGATGTTGTCAAGAAATGAATTTTTACAATAGGTTGAGAAAGAAGAGTTGAACTACGTGGTAGTATGCAAATCGAGAGTAGTGATGATGAAGACTAACATGACAGATCTACTCGAGGAGATTCAGGAGATGCTGCATGAGTTTAGTGACATCGTGGTGGATGGTTTACCAAATGAGTTACCGCCAAGGAGGGATATAAGTCATCAGATTGATTTTATTCCAGGAGTCATTTTACCAAACAAGGCAGCATATAGGTTGGCACCTCAAGAGAATGAATAATTGAGGAAGCAGGTCCAACAATTATTAGACAAAGGATTGGTTCAGAAGAGTCTGAGTCCATGTGTGGTACGTGTAGTACTGACACCAAAGAAGGATGGTGAGTGGAGGATGGGTACTGACTCCAGATAAATTAACAATATTGCCATCATATATAGGTTTCCATTACCAAGGATCGATCACATGATGGATTTCCTAAGTGGGGCAACGTGATTTTCAAAACTGGATTTGAAAAGTGGATATCATCAGAGCAGGATTACAGAAGGAGATGAGTGGAAGAAAACCTTCAAGACAAATGATGGGTTGTATGAGTGTTTGGTCATGCCATTTGGATTTTCCAATGCACCAAGTACTTTTATGATATTGATGAATGAAGTCTTGAGAGATTTCATAGGTAGGTTTGTGATAGTTTACCTTGACTACATTTTTGTTTTCATCCAAACAAAAGGAGAGCACTTGAATTATCTGAGATATGTTATAGAGAAGCTACAAAAGAAGAAGTTGTTGATAAATGTGAAGAAGTGCACATTTATGAAGACAGAGCCATTATATTTGGGTTTTTTTATCTCAAGAGATGAGTTGAAGATGGATGCAGAAAAGGTGCAAGCAATCATTGATTGGCCTTCACCAAGGAACATATTTGAGGTAAGAATCTTTCATGGATTGGCAAGTTTTTATAGGAGGTTCATAAATAATTTCAATGGTATTTGTGAATCTATCATTGAGACAATTAAGAAGGATAGAAAACTATTTTAATGGACAACAGAGGCTGAAAAGAGTTTTCAGTTATTAAAGTAGAAGATCACTGAACAACCAGTATTGAAGTTACCCAAATTCAACCACCCTTTCAAAGTAAAGTGTGATGCTAGTGGAGTAGCAATCGTAGCTGTACTCAGTCATGAAGACATGCCTATAGCATATTTTAGTGAGAAGTTGAATGATGCAAAACATAAGTATTCATCTTATGACAAGAAATTTTATGCTATTGTTCAAGAAATGAAGCATTGGAGGCACTACATGATGCCTAGAGAATTTGTGTCATATTTTGACAACCATGCATTACAGTACAATATGCATCAACCTAAGTTGAACCTCAAACATGTCAAGTGGGTTGAGTTCTTGCAAAGCATTACCTTTGTGTTGAAACACATAAGTGAAAAATTGAACATAGTAGTTGATGCCTTAAGTAGGAGACTATTGATTATGCAAGATAATTAGATCCAAGTCTTGGGATTTGAGCATTTGAGAGAAATGTATGATGCTGACTTTTATCACTTCAGGAAACTCCTCTGGGTTGCAGCTCAAGGATGCCTGGTAACTTAAACGTTTTTAATGGTTTTTCTAAATGGATCAAGTCAGATGACCTAATGGACCTCACACTCTCAAGGCATGCATAAAACTCAATCCAAATATAAGGATTCTAACTACCAATGTTCATAGTTTTGATAATAGGGTGAACAGATGGAGAACTTACTATGCTGGCAGATTCATATATAAAGCAATTACATATAAATGGCTTGTGATAACAAGGAAAAGTGCTTGCAATTCAACTCATTAACATACAGATCAGGTGACAGCTATTAGATATTAAATAACCTAATTAAACCTGAATTAAACATTCAAGCACAATCAAAGAGTATAAAAAATATGGAAGATGAACATATAATAGCAAAAGAGCTTATATTAGATTGTTAATAACATGAGAAGCTTGATAGTAATAATGGTATAAAGGTCCCCGAAGTCGAACCCTTGCTTCAAAATAAGTCTTAGGCTTTATAGCCTTTTCAAAAATATTCAAATCTAAAAAGTTGGATCTGATTTATTAAAAATAGATAAAATAAATGTTTTTTGCAAAATTAGGTCAAAAACCCTAATTTAAGTAATAGTCTATCTAACTCTAGCACTTGTTCACTCATTGAACTATTTGATGACTGCAGTGAGTAGTGAAGTAGAGTTGTAACCTATCATCTGATAGATAAGCCCCTATGGTTAAAAAAAGGTAGGGTTTGTGACCCTTTTCTCCTAGATTGTATCCTCAAAACTAGGACAGATCTCCTCCAATGATGCTTTTGGCAAATTTCAGATTTATATTTCATCCTTGAGATAGTTGTATTCACCAAAATTGGTTCTATGTGCCAAAAATACATTTTTGCACCTTTTTCTATTTTTGGTGGTTAAGGAAGCAGAATCTTGGGCCTGTTAGCTGCCAAAAGTTTTTCTTTCAGTGGCTAATGAATTGTTGTTGTGTTTGCCTAAGCCATCGAAAGCTCTACTTCTGCAAAATTGTAATCAAACTCCCAATCATCTTATTTTAGTTTTTTTGTCGATATTCTAGCACTTCTTCAGCCTCCATAGGGTTTGGAAAAACAACAGCATTCTGGGTTGCCTCTGGATGTTGAAGGCTCATTGTTTCCTCTGCTAGGGTTTCTAGTGCAGGATAAGCTTGAGAGATAGGGTTTGAGTTGAAATTATTTAGTTGAAACCTCAGTAGTCTGATCATCCTATACAGTTTGGTGTTGTCCTACATAAATCTTAGATTTATCCTTTTCAGCATGACATACATCTCTCTCATTTCTAGAACATAATTGTGCAACTCCTTATTTCTCTTGGTTAATACTGCATTATTTCTTTTTATCTCCCTGTCCAAGAGCTCTAGTTCATGTATTTTCTCTAGTAGTTAGTTTACTATTTGAGACTTAGGTTTTCTTGAGGAGTTTTATGCTATTGGTTCATCCTGCCCTTCCCTTGGTGTTGGTGAAGGAAACTCTTCATTTTTTGCTGCAACCTACTCTGTTAGGTCAACTTCTTCCTCCCTTTCTTCTTCTTCTTATGAGTAGGGTAAGTTCAGAATATTTTCACTTTGTGTTGGGACCTCCTTCTCCTTTCCACTGAATTTGAGGTTTCTTTTATCTTGGTTGGTTTTAGAAGTGGGAGAAGGCTGATCCACAGTTACTAGAGAGATAACCCTCCGTTTCCTTTTTCCACTCCTATGTGTGGTGGATTTATTTGAAGGGGACTTTCCTTTATCTTCAGGTTGTAGGATGATTTCAAACTCAGTCCAGAATAAAAAATATGTCAATGCTATGTTTCTCCTTTGCAACAATTCTTGGATAATGAGTTGTATGAGGCCATGGTGAGACAAACTTCCTACGATTTGTGTTAGCTGGGCCTTTACCTGGTGTGTCATATTTGTTAAGCTCGTGTGGATGTAGAAGGGCAGGTTTAAAGGGATCCTTCCTATAAAATGGTTCTTCAGCTTGAAGTGATATATCATTTTCCTGTTGTACCCTCCTTCATAGGTTATATATACCAAAATTGCTTTCAGTAATTGTTGCAACCTCTCCTCTAGCCAGGTGGATGGAACACTTTTTTTCCATACTACATATATGTGTTCAGGTTTTAAATATGATCTGAAATCCACATTTTTAGTAATGGTGGTATTAAACCACTTCTCCCCAGTTCTTGGGAGTTCTGTCACCTCTGCAATTAGTGTTTCATCCACTAGGAACTCTTCCTTGCCTATCAGTTCCTTGGAGCCATCAAAATAAAGGGAAAATGCTTCTGCAACTTGCTGGTGCGTACCTTGGATTTTCTCACAAAATCTATAATAGCCTACATCTTTGAAGAATTGGTAGAATTCTAGATGTGATTCTAGGTAGCTGATGTCTCCTAGTTCCTTCATGAGAGAAGTTCCTTCATTCTTCATCTCTTAACTGTGCCTCTTAGTACTTGTAAAAATCGAAATTCAAATTTTGTGAAGGAGGTTAGCGGGCTAGTTTTTAGAGATGGCCTCGAGTAGTAAGGATGCATGCAACAAATGAGGACTGTACTGAGGGTATGGCATTGATTTTGACGATTTAACCACTTGATCAGTACTCGAATTAGATGATGGTAGATTCTGGTGATATCCATGGGATAGCTAGCTTAGTAATCATTTTAATTTGAACTTGGTGTTATGTGGAGGTTTATTGCTGCTGTGGGACAGATGGAGGGTAGGCTAGGGCTTTGATTTCCATCAGTAATTTTAGATCAATAACGTCCTCTTAGCCATCAAATAATGCTATACTATAGTTCCTCAGTCTTTTAGGTGGTTAATCATGCTAAATTATGACATGCCTCATGCTAACAAGTTTGATTTGGATCTGCAGATAACCGTTTTCCCTTTTCAATATTTTTGGTGGTTAAGAGAAGCTAGGGTTTAATTTGTTAACTACTGAAAGATGGGATTTCAGTGGCTAATGAACCATCGGTATGTTCTCCCAAGAAACCGAAATCTTTCTTTCCAAAAACTATTTTTAACGATCTTTCGGTGGTTAATGTATTTTTGGAATCACTCACTAGCTATCGAAAGCTCAGCTTTTCAGTGGCAAATGAACTGTTGGAAATTTTGACTAAGCCACCAAAAGATAAAACTTTTGAATTTATTGAAAAACACAACACTAGATATTCCAAATTTGTTAGTCACCCAAGCATACTTCATAGTATGCCTTGAAATCTTCATCATTATGCAAAAAATAAATTGTTCTGAGTGAAATTATTGAAAATTTTAATTAGGAGATAACATATGGCTTCTACTTAGGGATGGGAACCTCTTGGTGAGTTCCCTAGAACCCCAGACCAAAATTCCTTTCTTGAAAAAGAAGAAAAATTAAACCTATATTCTACTATTCCATTGGGCATGGAGTTTATTTTGTAAAAACAAAAGCAATCAACTAAATAATATTTTACAATAACAAGGCCTTCAAGCCTCAGATAAAATAGAGTTTTAGGAACCGCCCATTTACTGGACCATCAAACACCTTCTCTCCTTCTAGATTTTGCAATTTGAAGGTGTTTTTCTTCTGTACTTGAGCTATCACAAAAGGGACTATCCACAAAGAGTCAAAATTTTCATGCTTTCCCTTGTCTTGCCTGATAGTATCCCATTTGAGAACCCAATATCGAACCTGAAAGTTGTCCACCTTTGAACTTTTGTCAAAAAGTAATCTTGATCCTCTTTTGATGAACTTCTGACATTTCCATCACCTGTTCCTTGAATTTCTGCAACTCCACCAAATCGAGCATCCTCCTGACCATGTCATTGGGTTCATCTTGTTCGTCCTGAAAGAATTTTGCAACTAGAAAGATCAGCTGAATGGGAAAAATGGCCTCAGTACCATAAACTAACTTGAAAGGAGAAGTTTCTATGGATCTCTTGTTAGTCACTCTATCATCCCATAGAGAAAATTTTAGCTGAGAATCCTAGCTTTTTTTATTATTCTCCAATAGTTTCCTGATGATCCTGACTAGGATTTTGTTGGATGACTCAGCAAGGCCATTGCCTTAAGGGTAATAGGAAGTGGAATGCACCAAATGAATGCCCATGGAATCACACATGTTAACCAATTCCCTATCTTTGAAAGATTGTAGCTAGGGTTTTCACCCTAGCTTGTGCTAATGAGCACCTACTAAGGAATCTGGATTCCTTAGTAGCAGTTCAATAATGTAAATGGAAATAAACTAAAC
>LPNX010005373.1:148206-316513 GCA_001517045.1 Pseudotsuga menziesii | reverse complement strand
GGTCCCAATTCCCTTTATTAACCTAAAACATGCACTAAAATACATATGGTAATCCAAATAAACTCGATTATATTTCCATTTCAAATGAAGAAGTTGATAATAGATCAAACAAACCTTGGTTGGGTCATGGTCAGAACCTGCTCCCAAAATTTTACAATTAATATATACAATACAATTGACAAAAATTGACAATTATAGGGTAAAAATTGATAAAAAAAATGCATTGGGTGATTGAATTACCTTGTTGGATGACAATGCACGAGTGAAATCTCCTCCCCTCCACTTGAATCAGCTCCTGCAACAATCCCAAGCACTGGTCTCGCTCCAAACGCTCCAATGGCCAGTCGAATTCGCGTTCCTGATTGTGAAAATGGGCCGCGGGTTCGGGACTATGTATTTAATTTTTTTTTTATGATTTACAAATCGCGCACGCGTTTTATAATTACATATTGCGAGCGCGTTTTGTAGTTATATAACGCGTACACGATTTTTCTTCCTATCCTACATGTTCCATGACATGTCAGGCTCAGGTTGAACCATACCAATGTCAGGCTCGGGTTGATGTATTTTTTGGTAACATGATGTTGTTTTTGAAAACTAGGATTGCATCTTAAAGGTCCCTCATCTTCTTGCACTGACCCTTGAGCTCCATAATCTGATATAGATTTCAAAATATATCCAATGATTCACAAAATTTAATAACAACAAACTCGTAAGAAGAAACTAGCATCAAATCCCCAGCAACAAATTTGAAAGAGACTTGAGGTGCTTGATTTTTCACACCAAAATTGACGAGAATAGTCCCAAGCATAACTAAAAGGTCTTGAAACTTGAAATTCAAACCAATTAAGGTGATATCATATCCAAGAATGAGGAACAACGGTTCCAAGTGCACCATTGAGATGGCAAATGCACAATATTATCCTTCTTCAACAAAACTCTGAAAATTTGTGCAAGTAATCAAGCAAAAATTCACTGGAAGAACTAGATCAATGAGAGTGAATGGATCTCTCAAAAATATGATGTGTCCTCCAAAACATCCAAAATATCACT
Organism: Pseudotsuga menziesii; assembly: GCA_001517045.1. NCBI lineage: Eukaryota > Viridiplantae > Streptophyta > Pinopsida > Pinales > Pinaceae > Pseudotsuga > Pseudotsuga menziesii. The sequence continues at coordinate 315,460 of LPNX010005373.1, read as the reverse complement.
TTTATACACACCAGCATCAACATTGGAGAGAGAAAAAATGAATTCCTCTTCATTTTATGAAGCGATCACTGACAAACTTTGCACAAAATTCAGAATAGAAGAATCACAAGAGAATGACTGAGAAGGTGTTGATCCCTGGAAAATCCCATGTACCGAAAGTAGGGATTCTCCCCAATAATCATTCCCAATTAGATCGTTTACTGTTTAGAATGGGGAATCCATCCGGTTAGAGGCCCGACTACCGTAGAATTAAAAGAATGTTTTAAGTCTATTTTACCGGTTGTGGCCCGATCCACCGTTTATGTAATTTTATGTTTTAGGATGAAATGCAAATGCCTAAGCTAAATGCAAGTGATTGCCAAACAAGAACCTCCCAAGTGAGCTACAAGTGAGATGCACAGAGTCTTACCTCTCACTTTACATGCCCCTCAATCATCAAAAGCAAAAAAACAACTAGTATATTCTAAACTATTCTACCTATCCCTAGGGGAGCATAGTTTATATCTAAATGAGTAATATACTATACTGTTGCATGTGGAATTCTACAAGTAGTTGTTTAAATTATTCACACATAAATACAACAGAAAAATATAAACAAAGATAACTTTATTTATCTTAAAACATCCATTACTCATTACTTGCAAAAGATTCTTAATAGAAAGTAAAATCATTCATAAACCGCATAAATAATTCATCAAGTTAAAACAATCTCACAGTTGCATAGCAGCTAAATACAAAATAGTTCGATAGTAGCAATCCACACAATCCATTTAGAAACTCGTACATGCCTTCCTCCAACAAAATTTGGTTCTCCTTTATTCATTAAATAAATAGTTCTCATACAAATAACATCATGTATGTGCTAGTGAAAAGTCTATTCTAAACTACCCTCTACTCCTATTTGTACATGTTACTCATGACTCTTGGACTTACTCAGTCTTTTAGGATTCCCTAAATTTTCGTCTATCAAAATTTGTCTTCTAGTGTATTACACTAGGAAAATGACAATAAAATATAAATATTACATAGAGTGCCAAATGGAGACAACGCAAAGTCCTAGGTGGGACCAGCTGGTTTCCCAATTAAATTGGCCCATGCACGAGCTTCTTCAGTGATAGCTCGATATTCCACTGGCTCTTATAATCATGCAATTACTTCATGCTTAGCTAGCTGAGATTCGATCTCTTTCACCTTTTATAGGGTCAGTGTTAGTGTCTTCTAAGAGATATTTATGAACAGAACTTGCGCAACCCAAATTCTGATCTCTTCCTCATTAATGCTTTCGATCTTTTGAATAGTTTGCTCATATGTTCGCAACTTGTCCTGGAGAATATTCAAATGTTGATCTTTTCCTGGAAATTCCTGAAACTAGGTTGTTGCTGAAGCTTGTTATCTATTATGTGTCATGCATATTTTCTTGTAAAATTCCTTACACTTTTCCACAGTTTTTTCAATCGTTGTGTTCAATCTTATTAGTGCCTTGCTGCTTAAATTTAAGAGCTCCAACTCCATCTTCAATCCTCCAGCTGTGTTTTTGGGCATATGGTCGGGAAAAACTGAGTTGGATCCAATCCAAGTTAGCTGACTTTGCACAAGTTCTACGACTTCTAACAACCCTTTCCTGAAATATGATAAGTTATCTACTATTTCCTTCAGTCTGGCCTTTATTTGTTTAATCTTATATACTTCTTCCACTAATTTTATTTTAACCTGGTGTATTTTTCTTTGCACGAAAAAGGCTTGACCACGGAAGGCAGTAATATCATGTTGTTTTTCATTAGCCGTGTTAAGTTGTTTCTCTAGGGAGTTGCTCTGTGCCTCTAGTTCTTCTACTTGCTTGCTACCTGCGGAATTCTGCGTTTTCAACTCCAAATATTGCTTTCCATATCCTTCTTCTCTCCCTCGATGATTGTGACTGAAAGTACTAGTGCATCCTTGTCTGATTCTAGAGCTTGGTATGCCTTCTTGAGTCTTTCAAACTCTGAGGGGGTATCATCATGTTTTCTTTTTAATTCTTGTCCTTCTCCTCTTTCTTTTACTAGAGTTTCCTTCATCTTAAGCATTCTTTCTTTAAAATCCTCAGCATCTTCTACCACCTTACTTACATTATCTGCGTTAGCTTGTGTTGTTGCTATGCTTGTCATTGCATGACTGTTATTTCCATCACCATGACTTCAACGGGTCGATCTCCTATTTTCAACATCTTCTCCGACCTTCTTACAATTCTTTTCTTATTCTTTTCAAAGAAGATTGTGTCTAGGATGGCCACAATATGTTTATGAGATGGGGTGAATGGTACCAATCCAAGCTCTACTGGAGGAACTTGGCTTCCTGTCAGTGTGCCACCCGATGGGACAAGGGGATCAACTGGATTGCCATGGGCTTGGTCCTGCTCCAAATTCTCCCTCTCCTGGTATTCCTGCTCTTTCCTCTTTAGTTCCTCAACTACCTTCTCTACCTCCTCTCTTGCTCCATCAGTTGATTCCTTTTTCATCCTCTCTTCTTCTTCCTTTTTCCTTTGTTCTTCTTCTTCCTTTTTCCTTTGGGCCTCCTCAGCTAATAATTTCTCAGCTTCTTCTACCAATCTTTGGGCCTCCTCTTCCTTCTTCTTGGAAGCTTCTTCTTTATGTTTATTCTATTCAATAGTGCTACAGTTGCTGCCTTTTCCTCCCGTAGTCGTGATTTTCTTCCTGAACCATTTGTTCAAAGTAGTCATGTTACATGCATTTCAGTATATCTCCTCATCCTTGTCAAAATGATGGGAGTAGTCAAAATGTACCCCTACATATGCATGTTATTTCAAAACTTTTTCCCAAGCGTCATTTCTACGAAAACTTCTCTCCCCGAAATGGAAACTTTCTAGTTCTCTTACAAAGTCAGGGACACTCTTCACCTTAGTAAATTTATAACTGCCAATGCAAAATGGCAGCGGTGGGTAGACGACTTTCTTCATATCAAAAAAGAAGTTCTCGAGCCCATCTATGTATAAATATCTTACTACCTCCTTGTAGATGACATAATCTGTGGCATATCTTGTCAGTATTGAAAGAGCTTGGGATCCTCCATACATCCTCAAATACAAACCTTCCTTGGAGAAAAAGTAATCTCCATATTCACTTTCAATCTCCATTGCTCCTTTGGACATGCAATTGCAATCTTTAAGAAAAATTAGTTCATACAATGGCAACATAAAATCCTCAAAGATGTTCTTGTACAAACTGAAATACTTAGTGCCCACAGGATTTGATACGCAGCCTATACAGGGGTCCTAGTGGGATCCCAACTACAATTTAGCTTTAAGAATGAATGCATGCATGGAATACAGTGAATAAAAAATGAGCTCATGTAAAATTCAGATTTCCTTTGAGTCAGAACTCCTAATGCTGAGACTATGAATGATGACAGACTGTCTGCCATGATGTCTTCCCAGTTGAAGATAGTTCCCTGCATGGCTACATAATATATCAATAGGATCCAACACATCTTATAGAACCTCCCTTTTTCCTGGCCGAAGATCCGATTTAGCATCAGGGATACAATTCGGTATGGGGTGCGCAAGATGGTAGTCTAGTACTCTCCTGAGGATTTTTGACGAAGCTGCTTCCTAGCTATCATCATTCTCTTAGCACACTCGAACACATCTAAATCTAGATCCCTTACCCATTCATCTGTCATATGAATCTAGGGTGCTGGTAGCTTGCAAGCTTTGGCTATATAATCGGGGTTGAAGGAAGCAAAAGATTGTCCTTCTGTGTTTGACATGATCATAGCAGCTGCATTTGCCCGAGGTAGGATCCATCCGATCATCTCGGTACAAGGCTTTTGTGATATCGAATTTTCTTATGTTCATGTACAATGGTATGTCTTCTAAGCCTGCATCTGGAACGGTCTGCTCTTTGATCATTTCATAAATATGTCCCCATTTAAATTCTAGTTCAACTCCTGTGACTGCTTTCGTATGCTTGTAAATAATTTCCATTCTGGGTAAAATCTCCATGTTTGAGTCCTCTCCTGCGACCTTAGCATTATTTTTTCCTTTATTTGGCATGGTGTTGTATGACGATTGAGGCTGTAACACAAACATACCAAGAAATGACTTAGAGTTACTGTGATCAAACAACATGCATTCATCATTAATAGAATATACTAAAATGAACAACTGTTATTAAGATGCAAGATAATGAATGAAACCTAGATAACAAAACATAAGATTGCATTTGGTGTTGAATATGATGGATAGCAACAAAACAGTATTTACCAACTCATCTTTGAGCATCTCAAACAACCCAGTGACATAAAGAAAAGGTTATCCAGATACTTCACGCATGATAAGGTGTGCATTAGGTCAAAACTGGATTAGTTCAAATGCAAGCTCCACATGTTGTCTTGGGATCTAGACCTATGGTTCTAAAGACTAATCACATGGTGCTTTAGATTAAGATCGACCTGCACATTCCATAACTGAGTTTTCTTACAAGCTTGACCCAAACACTCCACTTAAAACATGAACACGCTAGGACTTCTCTTCTCATAAGCAAACAAAAATCCCGATGACAACTTTGTGACCTCGAAAACAAGGGAAACTCGAACCCTAGTCTATCTCAACAACCTAAGGAAACCTCTTGAAAACCCTGCACTATCCCTAATAAAATAATAAACTCTCAACAACTTAAGCCAAACTATGGAATACGACGTTCCTTCTTGTGTGAATCCAACAATAAACCTCCCCTATCACTGCACATCAGCATAAACCAAAGGAGGCGTAGTCGGTGAAATGCTTGACTGGCCAAAACCTCACCAATGAAATACCAACATTCTAACATACCAACGTCCTTGGCTTGAGTGATGAATAAATATGGTGCAAAGCAGGTGAAAACCACCACGACAAGGCTAGCAAACTAGGTAAAAAGTTGGGGATGCCAAGAATTCTAAGGCAACTCGACTTGGCGAAAACCTCCAGAGGTCAGTGAGCCCAAGAAGAAATGAAATGGTATGAGGCTAGGAAAATACTTTAAACCGACACGACACAGGTAAATGATAAATCCCCCAAAATGTCATTTAACCAAACCGTTCTTAACAAAATGAAACCATGATGAGGTTCAAAACCTACCTAGCAAACGGTGGCATGAAAGTTGGTGAAAATCCTGGCTCAAAACGATGTGTAAACTCGAAGTGGAAATCGTCAATTGGGTGTGCTCAAAATGGGAAGCGGTAACAGTTTGTAAAAAACCTCCCAAGGCTTATATAAAAAGAAATCGAGAAAAGAGTAATAAATGCGATCGCTGGGTGATTTATGGCCCGCGAGTGAAAAACGTCATTTGGCACAAAAACTACAAGCCCCATCGGTAACTTTACTGAATCGACGAGGAAAACTAAGCTTCCCACGGCCATGTCGGTTGAACCCATGAAGTGTTTCCAACATTATCGATCAGCACCTGACAAACCCTGCCGACAACAATACTATCGACAAGATCCTCAAAACTTCAATCAGCGATGAAAGAAAAACAATCCGTGACAATGTTGGCTCCAACATGTGAGTTCTTTCGACACTATCATGGAGACTCATAAAAAAATCTTCAAAAACTTCATCGGCGAAAAAGCGGAAGACTCATCGGTTGCAAACAATCAGTTTCACCGAACATATCGGTGCAAAACCCCGAGCTATGGCGATGTTGTAGGAACAACTCTCTGAAAAACCCCGTAGAAAAGGTCCGTCGACGAACTCATGGAAATCTCCTAAAGAGAGGTTATCAGATATAACAGATAGCTTCCTCCTGATCAAATCAGCTCAACTTTCTGAGTTTACCCGATATCGTCGGCGCCAATTAGTGAGATCAATCAAACCCATCGGCAAGAAAAAGATCACCCCGCCGATAATGTCGGCTCTAAAGACCGAGTTTTTTCGACGTATCGACAAACTCAACAACTATTTTTAGAAACTCAATAAAGTGGGCAAAAAAAAATATTCGGATGGAAAACACGAGTTTCTCTGACGTGTTGGCCAAACTTGATGAGTTCAGCCGACACATTGGGTGAAAAACTTGAGTTCTAACTTTTGACAAAAAGGCTTTTCTAACTTGTTGAAAATAAACTAAGTCATGGAAAGTATCTTCATGGAACAAAAGTAGTCTGAGAAAGTTTAAAAGCTAAAAATTCTAAGGAGGGGCCCTAAAATCATAAAAAATTTGGGTAGTGATTGCAGGAGCAACAATTGGAGACTAGCTAGTCAACAGAGATCTCTGAAAAAACTATATTTTAAAAACAAAAACTATTATATGGTGTTTGATTAGAGTAACCTATCTCAGGCTTCTTTCAATATCATTTAAGAGTCTAGACTTTTCGAGGAATGTAATATTCTTAACATCGCATTGATTGTAGTCCCTAGGAGTATGGTAACCAGGCTTAAAAGTTTCGATAACTCTTTTGGGGCCAAAATGTGAGATTCATTTTTTTTACCTCTGTATTTGGTTTGTCGGATATGACACCACAAGATTGTTACAGAGTTAGACAGATGCATTCATTTGTTCCTCATTCCCATTCCTTTTGCATTCTTTTGGCGCTTAAGACTTTTGTCTTTGAGTCTTCCTGGCTTGCTTCTTTTATATTTGAAATTTGATCTAGTTCTTCCATCCATAGTGTCCTTTTGTGTGAGTGATGGTTTGTTTCGGCTCATGGACAGAGAAGAGCCTCTTGATAAATCTATTAATTTTACTGATTTATTTCTTCAGTATATCTTCTTGATACATGCTTTTTGCTTCGGAATTTTTACTCTTTATATTAAGCCTTTTCGCTTTCATTTTGTGGGATGGGATTATTTTGAATACCATACACATGTTTGTTCTGCTTCCTTTCTGTGGGTCTTTTGCGGCGAGCTTCCTAGGACAAATATTGGTGTGAAAGTGGATGAGACCCCAAAATAATATTATGGACCTCATCTGCCTTAGTTATTTCACAGGGTTTAAATACGACCTAATTTGTTCTTAAAATAACTTCCCTTCAATAGTCTATCAAATTAAAGAATCTTGTTTTGATCAAAATTTTGCATAGATTACTTCCAATAAGCATTTCTTGGATCAAAACATTTGGCAATTTGTTCAGATTCCTATGTTTCCAAGCACCAAAAGATTGAGCTGGCTTATTCTGAAATAAAAAAAACTAAAGCAGATCATTGAAAGAAAGCAAATGCTTAAAAAAATGAAACAGAAAGTAAATCATCAGAAAGAAAGCAAGAAAAAACTAAAAGAAATCACAAACATAAATGAAAAAGGTTTATTTATGTACAAAATGACTCCTAAGATACTAGGTGAAATAAGGTTTGAGAACTAGACCATTAATAGGAAGGTTCTCCTCCCACCCCTGTAAATATTGTAACTTATAAGTCGAGGGGCCTAGCTTTTCAGCAATCTGAAAGGGGCCAACCCATAGGTGTTGAAACTTTGTACGCTTTCCCTTTTCATCATGCGGGTGATCCCACTTAAGAACCAAGTCTCCAATCTCAAAACTTCCCTTCCCAGATTTATGTTTATCAAACCATGTTTTGACAATCTCTTGTTGGTGCTTAAATCTCTCTTTGGACTTGAGCCTAGACTCTTCAAGTTTCAACAATGTATTAATTCGAGCTTGTAAAATCTCACTACCTGATCCTCCAGAGGCTTGGGCTAACTAAGAATACGGGAGTAAAATGTTTAGGGGTAGGATAGCCTCTTTACCATAAACTAGAGTATAAGGGGACACGTGTAAGGAATTCTTGGGGGTGGCCCTATCTGCCCATAGTGCATTGGGAAGAGCTATATGCCAACTTCTCTGATTTTCGATAACAGTCTTCTTTAAAATTCCGATAAGATTTTTTATTGGTTGATTCAGCTAACCCATTACCATGTGTATAATAATTTGCAGAATAATCCAACTTGATTTTGTTTTCACTAGCAAATTCAGTTAGCTTAATTGATGAAAAATAAGATGCATGATCAAAGACAAGTGAAATTAGAACCCCAAACCTGTTCATAATATTTTCTTACAACAAGTCGATGATGGCGTCCTCATTCACTTTGCGTAATGGAATTGCTTCTACCCATCTCATGAAGTAATCAGTAGCTATGAGAATATATTTATGTTGTAATGAAGAGCTTGGATTAATTTCTCCAATGATGTCAATACCCCATTGTTCGGATGGATCCAAAATAATAGCAGGTCGCAAGGGTACAGACACTTTTGCTAGTCTTCCACTGCTTCTTTGGCATATGTCACACTTTATTACATAGGCATGAACATATTTAAATAATGTTGGCAAGTAATATCCATCTTGTAGAATCTTGTGAGTAGTAGTATCTCCCGAAAAATGTCCTCCGGCAGGCCCATCATGCAATTCTTTGACAACTTTAGAGGCATATTCTTGTTCGAGGCACCTCAGAAATACCCCATCATAGTTCTTCATAAAAAGAACTCCATCAATTATTTGGTAAGAGGTTGACTTTAGACGAAGTGCCCTTCATTGTTTAGAATTCCAATGCCCTGGTAAATATCATTGTTGAAGGTAATGTACCAAATATCTGTACCAAGATTCAAGATCTGTAAAGATAGGACATTTATCAATCATATGTAATTATGCTTCATTTTCCCAATCATCATCTTCATTATTCTGGCCTTCAGCCATTAAATTACACAACCCGTGTCCTTTGATAATGGTAGCTGGTTTGAATTCCAAGTCGCATTCATGTAACAATGTCACCCAATTCCCTCTTCGTTCACCCAATTCCTTTTGTACAAAAAGGGTTCTGACAACTGGATGTGGGATAATTACCTTAGTTCATTTTTTTAGAATGTACGGCCTGAATTTTTTCACTGCTTTAAGTACTACATATGCTTTCTTATCTACAGCAGGATAGTTCAAATCTGCCCCTTGTAACCCAGTGCTCATAAATTATATTGGGTGCTCATCACCCAATTCTCCCTTTTGTGTAAGCACTGATGCAAGTGAATTATCTGAGGCAAAAGTGTACAAAATAAAATCTTTTTCAAAATCAGGAATTTTAAGAGAAGGAACGTGAGATATTGTTGCTTTGATGTTGTTAAAGGCAACTTTCTATGTACCGGTGCATTTAAATTTCACACTCTGCTTTACCAATTGTTGCAAAGGTTTTACTATCTATGCAAAGTGAGGAACAAACCTTCAAACAAAATTTATGTTACCCATGAATGATTGCATACCTTTCTTGTTGTGGGGTAAGGGAATCTCAGATATGGCTTCTATTCTCTCCGGGTCTACAGAGATTCCCTTCTTATAAATAATATGACCTAACACTTTTCTCTCTAATACCATGAAGATGCTCTTCTGACGATTTAAAGATATGTCGTATTTTCTACAACGATAAAAAATTTGTTTAAAATTAAAAACATGATCTTCTCTCTTCTTAGAGAAAACTGTTACATCATCTAGATAAACTACCACACTGTGGTCGATTAAACCCCGGAAAGTGATATCGATTTCCGTTTGAAAAGTGGCTCCAACATTGATGAGACCGAAGGGAATTCTTCTGTAAGCAAATGTTCCCCACTTTGTTTGAAATGTGGTTTTCATCCTGTCTTGCTCAGCTAGCAAAACTTGGTTATAGCCTGAAAACCCATCTAATAGGGAGAACAGTTTAGAACCTGAGACCATCTGTAGGATCTGTTCCATTGGTGGAACTAGGTAATTATCTTTATCTGGGTAATTTTGGTTCAAATTTGAGAAATCTACACATAATCTTATCTCACCAGATTTCTTCCTTGCTGGAACCAAATTTTATACCCACTCTCAATTCCTGACTCTGAAAATGATCTTCGCATCAAGTAATTTCTTTACCTTATTTTGGATTAAAGGTTCCAACTTGGGATGCATTTTTCTCAATGGATGTTGGAATGGTTTAACGCCCGATTTAATAGGAATAATATGTTAGATAATACAGGTGGAATAGGTCTTCAAGTATTCATATTTCCAAGCAAAAATGTCCTTATATTGTTGAAACAAACTGATAAATCTGCTTCTTTCTCCTGGTGAACAACATTTTCCCAAGTTTAGATACTTGGGTTCATCCTCTGTTCCTAGATTAATCAGTTCATACTGCATAGATGAATTATTTGTTTTGACATTGGCAGGTCTTCTGAATTTGTTGTTTAGATCAAACATCCCTTCCGGCGTTCCCACTCCTTTAAGCATGAAATTTCCACTTTGAAGATTAGCTGATGCTCTTCATCATCAATCACTGAGCCCTTAAAAGTTTCATCATTCGTTAGAAAATATATGAATTGTTGATCATCATCAAACACTCTCAAGTTTGTAACATTGTCTGGTATCGATGGCTTCAAAATGAGTTCAATAGAGCATTTGTTATTAGTGGGTGCTAACCTTGCAGCAAAAACAACTAAAAAATCAGCTACCGCATTTTGTAATCTAGGAATTGAATTGATATTAAAAGCATTGAAATTTGATATAAGATCCCAGACTTCAGTTTGGTAGCCTTTTAAGTGCGGTGACAAACAATGAACCGTGTTTCTAATCTATCTGACAATTATCTCAGAATCACCAAATACTTTTAAATTTCTAACTTTAAGATCAATGGCTTTTCTCAGGCCCTGGACTAGAGCTTCATATTCGACTGTGTTATTCATACATTCAATCTCTAGTCGACAAGAGAGAAATTGTTTGTTCTTTTCAGGGTCAATCAGGACACAACCTGCTCCTGATCCCTCTTATGTTTTGGAACCATTAAAGTACAAAAAACAAAATATATCTTCTAAATCTATTTGATTAGTGTTGATTTCTATGTTAGAAACTAAATGAACTATATTACAATCAATATCATCAGTCCGTGAAAAATGAAGGAGTGCAGACTGTGTTTGACTCACGACTGGCTTCTTCAGCTTGATAATTTCCAGGTTCAAGTTCTAAAAAATAGTTACCCAAGACTGAAGATGAGAAGTTTACAAGTTCGTTTTCCCCTTCCAAATGAGTTACAGTGTGTTTCATATGAGGTTCCCTCATTACCTTAACCTGATTTTGACTGTTATTATAAGGTAGCCACATATGCGAACAATCAGCTGTGAAGCACCCATTCAGTTTTGCAAACCAATCCCTAATCAATATCAAACCATAGCCCTCTGGTATATCTACCACCATAATGTCTATAAACTAGAAAATTATATCATCTACACATAACCGAATCAACACATTTTTCATTTCTCCTATTACCTTGATCGTAAATCTGTCCAACTGAATGAACTTACATGAGGATGGTGTAGGTTGACCATTGATATTTTTACATACTGAGTGTGGCATGACATTAGATGAAGCTCCAGAATCCACTAAAAAATTATGCACATTATGATTGAAAATATCAAAAGACAACAAGAATGGCAAAGTTTGAGATTTGGACTTCCCTCCAATGCTAGCTTCATTAATTTCTTTATTAGATTGAATGTCATCCTAGGATCCACTGAGTTGAGGGTCGAAAGCCTCCATAATCTTCTTCCTTTTCTGGGGTAAATTACATAATTCAAATAAAGAAATATCCGCTTTCGTTTGCTTGATGTCTTATACTATGTCATACCCCATATCATATTCTACTGGACCCTTCTTGTTGCTTTCTATTTTACTCTCCACAATCTTTACAGGCTTACTGAATGCTGGAAATTTATCTTTTGTGGGGACCAAAACAGTCTTAGATGTTGTTTGGGTAGTACTGCTAATCTTCTTCATACTTTCTTGTATTTTCCTAATCTTAGGTAGTATTAAGCTTTCATCCATTACACGTCTTTTGATTCTGGTTGTAATATTAATTGATGAAAGTTGGATTTCCTCAGTAGGATCCTCTTCATCTAATCCTAGTGTAGGTGCACAGTCCCATAAGACCATTGTGGTTTCATGTGTTTCTTTTGGTTCATTTGCTTTTTCTTCTTCCGCCTCTGGCTCTGTTATTTGAGCATCTAATATTTGATTCATAACTAGAGTCATTGAGTTAATCCATTGTGGGCAAGTCTTTTCAAATTGAGGCTCTTGATGAAAAGTGCACTATGATCCATTCCTACTTCAGTAAAATTTAAAACAGAAGAATTATACACAGGTGGTTGATATGTTCCACTTTCTTCTCTTTTCTTGAAATGAGGTTTAAACTGTTTTTTCGATGAACTAGCTTATTTGTCCTTTTCCAAATCTACAATTTTATTTGACAACTTTTGTACAATTTTAACCACATTTTCTAATCCAATTGAGTATTCTTCCTTAGGTCTGGTTAACAGCAGAAGTTTTTTACCCCTAAGTTTGTTTATGTTGTCAAGTTCAGCTTCTACTTTATTGGCTTCTTCATAAGTTTCCACCAAAGAAGGCTTTATTGCCCTCTTGACAAACATTGTTATGTTGGGACAGAGTGCTGAAGTGTAGTATTCTATTAAAGTTTATTCAACAGGCTTTATTGTAGCACTGAAATTATTCAGATGAGTAGCAAACCTCTGGTTAAAATCTTGCACCTTTTCTTTCTTATCCATCCTCGGATATAACAATTCTTTCATGAGAGTGGTAATGGTTCGTTGACTACCAAACTTGCTCTTAAACACCCTTACAAAAGTATTCCAATCTGTTATTGAATTTGCTTGTAACCCAAAATACCAAGCAAAGGCCTTAGCTTTAAAGGTATGTGGGAAAAGTCTGCATACCACATCTTCGTGTTCAATGACCAAAAGTTCCAGAGCCAAATAGAAACTTTGTAGGTCGTCATCTACTGAAATGCCTTTTCCAGGGTCGAACTTAGGTAATGCCTTTTCAGGATTATGATGCAAAGCATGCAAGGGAGGAGCCAGGTTGAGTGGTGTTTTGTCTCTCGATGTTGGTGGTTGATTGGGTTTATTAGCATTTGGGGGGCCATTTCCAGCCATGATTCTACGAGGAGTCTGTGGTGGAGACTGAACAGGTGACTTTAATTTTGGAAAACAGGGGAATCCAGTCCCAACTGATCAAGTGGTTGGACAATCTCTTGTATGGACAAATTTACCAACTCTTCCAAATTTCCCACGAAGATCAAGTCTTCAGTGTAAGTAGGTACTTTCCTAGAAGCCCTCCTCAGTAATTCAGGGATTCTTTTAAATCCTCCAATCTTCTTTACATAAGACCTTGTATGTCTCCTGAAATGATTAACTACTTCAAATGGAACTGGGTAGAGATGTTCTGGACCTTCTTAATCATAACCTACTCTTTATTCAGAAAAGAAATCTTTAGGAAACTTAGTCTCAGAGCTATCATCAGTGGAATAGTTTGTAGTAAACGGATTTCCTCTACCAACCATGCACTGGCGGCCCTCCTTTTAGCACCAAAATTGTTGATGCATGGAAAATCCCATGTACCGAAAGTAGGGATTCTCCCCAATAATCATTCCCAATTAGACCGTTTACTATTTATAATGGGGAATCCGCCTGATTAGAGGCCCGACTACCGTAGAATTAAAAGAATGTTTTAAGTCTATTTTATCGGTTGTGGCCCGGTCCACTGTTTATGTAATTTTATGTTTTAGGATGAAATGCAAGTGCCTAAGCTAAATGCAGGTGATTTCCAAACAAGAACCTCACAAGTGAGCTGCATGGGGTCTTACCTCTCTCCTTACATGAATCAATTGCCCCTCAATCACCAAAAAAAAAAAAAAACAACCAGTATATTCTAAACTATTCTACCTATCCCCAGGGGAGCAGAGTTTATATCAAAATGAGTAATATACTGTACTGTTGCATGTGGAATCCTATAAGTAGTTGTTTAAATTCTTCACAGATAAATACAGCAAAAACATATAAACAATGATGGCTTTGTTTATGTTAAAACATCCATTACTCATTACTTGCACAAGATTCTTAACAGAAAGTAAAATCATTCATAAGCCACAGAAATAATTTATCAAGTTAGATCAATCTCATAGTTGCATAGCAGCTAAATACAAAATAGTTCGACAGTAGCAATCCACACAATCCATTTAGAAACTCGTACAAGCCTTCCTCCAACAAAATTTGGTTCTCCTTTATTCATAAAAGAAATAGTTCTCATACAAATAACAACATGTATGTGCTAGTGAAAAGTCTGTTCTAAACTACCCTCTACTCTTATTTATATATGTTTCTCATGACTCTTGGAATTCCTCGGTCTTTTAGGCTTCCCTGATTTTTTGTCTTTCAAAATTTGTCTTCTAGTGTAATACACTAGGAAAATGAAAATAAAATATAAATATTACATAGAGTGCCAAATGGAGACAACACAAATTCCTAGGTGGGCCCAGCTGGTTTCCCAATGAAATTGTCCCATGCACGAGCTTCTTCAGTGATAGCTCGATAGTCCAATGGCTCTAATAATTGTGCAGTTACTTCATGCTTAGATAGCTGAGATTCGATCTCTTTCACCTTTGGTAGGGTCAGTGTTAACAAGTCTTCTAAAGATATTTATGAACAGAAGCTTTCCCAACGCAAATTCTGATTGCATCCTCATTAATGCTTTCAATCTTTTGAATACTTTGCTCGTATGTCTACAACTTGTCCTGGAAATTCCTAAACCTGGGTTGCTGCTGAAGCTTGGCATCTATTATGTGTCATGCATATTTTCTTGTAAAATTCCTTACAGTTTTCCACAGTCTTTTCAATCGTTGTGTTCAATATTACTGCTACCTTGCTACTAAAATCTAAGAGCGCCAACTCCATCTTCAATCCTCCTAGTTTTTTTGGGGCATATGGGTGAGAAAAATTGAATTGGATCCAATCCAAGTTAGCTGAATTTGCACAAGTTCTGCAACCTCTAACAACCCTTTCTTGAAATCCAATGAGTTATCTGCTATTTCCTTCAGTCTTGCCTCTATTTGCTTAATCTTATATACTTCTTCCGCTAGTTTTAATTTAACCTAGTGTATTTTCCTTTGCACTAAACAGGATTGACCACGGAAGGGAGTAATATTGGATTGTTTTTCATTAGTCGTCTTAAGATTGTTATTTAGTGATTTGTTCTGTGTCTCTAGTACTTCTAATCACTTGCTAGCTGTGGATTTCTGTGTTTCCAACTCCAAAATCCTGCTTTCTAGATCCTTCTTCTCTGCCTCGGTGATTGTGACTGAAAGTACTAGTGCATCCTTGTCTGGTTCCAGAGCTTGGTATGCCTTCTTGAGTCTTTCAAACTCTGAGGAAGTATCATCATGTTTTCTTTTTAAGTCTTGTCCTTCTCCTCTTTCTTTTACTAAAGTTTCCTTCATCTTAAGCATTCTTTCTTTGTAATGCTCATCATCTTCTACCAAGTTACTGACATTATATGTGTTAGCTTGCGCTGCTACTATGCTCGCCATTGCAAGGAGTTGAGGATCTTCCTTTGTGCCTTGCATGACTGTTCTTTCCGTCACCATGACTTCAACGGGTCGATCTCCTATTTTCAACCTCTTCTCTGACCTTCTTACAATTCTTTTCTTATTCTTGTCAAAGAAGATTGTGTCTAGGCTGGCCATGACATGTTTATGGGATGGGGAGAATGGTACCAATTCAAGCTCTGCTGGAGGAGCTTGGATTCCTATCAGTGTGCCACCCGATGGTACAAGGGAATCAACTGGATTGTCATGGGCTTGGTCATGCTCCAAATTTTCCATGTCTTGGTCTTCCTGATCTTTCCTCTTCATATCCTCAACTACCTTCTTTGCCTCCTCTCTTGCTTTGTCAGCTGATTCATTTTGCATCCTCTCTTATTCTTCCTTTTTCCTTTGTTCTTCTTCTTCCTTTTTCCTTTGGGCCTCCTCAACTAATAATTTCTCAGTTTCTTCTACCAATCTTCGGGCCTCCTCTTCCTTCTTCTTGGCAGCTTCTTCTTTTTGTTTCTGTTGTTCAATAGTGCTAATGCTACTGCCTTTGCCTCCCATAGTCATGATTTTCTTTTTGAACCATTTGTTCAAAGCAGTCATGTTACATACATTTTGGTATATCTCCTCATCCTTGTAAAATGATGGGAGTATTCAAAATGTACCCCTACAGATGCACGGTATTTCAAAACTTTGTCCCAAGCGTCATTTCTACGGAAACTTCTCTCCCCAAAATGGAAACTTTATAGCTCTCTTACAAAGTCAGGGGCACTCTTCACCTTAGTAAATTTATAACTACCAATGCAAAATGGCAGCAGTGGGTAGATGACTTTCTTCATATCAAACAAGAAGTTCCCGAGCCCATCTATGTACAACTGTCTTACTACCTCCTTATGGATGACGTAATCTATGGCATACCTTGGCAGTATTGAAGGAGCCCGAGATACTCCATACATCCCCAAATACAAACCTTCCTTGGAGAAAAAGTAATCTGCATATTCACTTACAGTCTCCATTGCTCCTTCGGACATGCAATTGCAATCTTTAAGAAAAATTAGTTCATATAACGGCAACAGAAAATCCTCACAGATGGTCTTGTAAAAATTGAAGTACTTATGTGCCCACAGGATTTGACACGCGGCATATACAGGGGTCCTTGTGGGATATCAACTACAATTTAGCTTTGAGAATGAATGTGTGCATAGAACACAGTCAATAAAAAAGGAGCTCAGGTAAAATTTAGATTTCCTTTGAGTCTGACCTCCTAATGTTGCAGTTATGCATGATGACAGGATGTGTTCCACGATGTCTTCCCAGTTGAAGATAGTGCCCTGCATGGCTTCATAATATATCAGCAGGATCCAGCTCATCTTATAGAACCTCCCATTTTCCCAACCGAAGATCCGATTTAGGATCAGGGCTATGATTCAGTATGCGGTGCACAAGTTGGAAATCTCGTACTCTCCTGAGGCTTTCTGACGAAGCTGCATCCCGGATATCATCATTCGCTTAGAACAGTCGAACACATCTAAATCCAGATCCCTGACCCATTCATCTGTCATATGAATCTGGGATGCGGGTAGCTTGTAAGCTTTCGCTATATAGGCGGGGCTGAAGGAAGCAAAAGGTTGTCCTTCTGTGTTTGACATGATCATAGTAGTTACATCTGCCCGAGGTAGGATTCATTTGATCACCTCGGCACAAGAGAAAATCTCGGGGCATGTGGCTACTTTTGTGATAGCGAATTTTCTTATGTTCACGTACAATGGTATGTCTTCTAATCCTGTATTTGGAACAGTGTGGTCTTTGATCATTTGATAAATCTGTCCCCATTTAAATTATGGTTCAACTCTTGTGATTGTTTTCGTATCCTCATAAATAATTTCCATTCTGGGCAAAATCTCCATGCATGAGTCCTCTCGCGTGACCTTAGCCTTCTTTTTTCCTTTCTTTGGCATGGTGTTGTATGAGGATTGAGGCTATAACACAAACATACCAAGAAATGACTTAGATTTACTGTGACCAAACAACATGCATTCATCATTAATAGAATATACTGAAATGAACAACTATTATTAAGATGCAAGATAATGACTAAAACCTAGATAACCAAACATAAGATTGTATTTGATGTTGAATATGATGGATACCAAAAAAACTGTATTTACCGACTCATCTTTAAACATCTCAAACCCCATGACATAAAGAAAAGGTTATCCAGATACTTCACGCATGATAAGATGTACATTAGGTCAAAACTGGATTAGTTCAAATGCAAGCTCCAAATGTTTTCTTGGGATCTAGACCTTTGGTTCTGAAGACTAATCACCTGGTGCTTTAGATCAAGATCGACCTGCACATTCCCTAACTAAGTTTTCTTACATGCTTGACCCAAACACTCCGCTTAAAACATGAACATGCTAGGAATTCTCTTCTCAGAAGCAAACGAAAACCCCGACGACAGCTTTGTGACCTCGAAAACAAGGGAAACTCGAACCCTAGTCTGTCTCAACAACCCAAGGAAAGCTCTTGAAAACCTTGCAACGACCCTAATAAAACAATAAACTCTCAACACCCTAAGGCGAAATTTGGAATACGACGTTCCTCCTTGTGTGAATCCAACAATGGTACCCTCCCCTATCACTGCACATCAACATAAACCAGAGGAGGCGTAGTCGGTGAAACCTTGACTGTCCAAAACCTCACCAATGAAATACCAATAGTCTAACATACCAACTTCCATGGCCTGAGTGACGAAGACAGATGGTGTGGAGCAGGTGAAAACCACCATGGAAAGGCTAGCAAACTAGGTCAAAAGTCAGGGATGCCAAGAATTCTAACACAACTCGACTTGAGGAAAACATCCAGAGGTCAATGAGCCCAAAAAGAAATGAAACCTTATGAGGCTGGGAAATGACTTTAAACCAGCATGACACAGGTAAAACCCTAACCCCATAAAGGATAAATCCCCCAAAATGTCATTTTACGAAACCATTCTTAACAAAATGAAACCATGATGAGGTTCGAAACCTACCTGGAAAATGGTGGCGTGAAAGCTGGTGAAAATATTGGCTCAAAACAATGTGTAAATTCCAAGTGGCAATCGTCAGTTAGGCGCACTTAAAACGAGTAGCGGTAACAGTCCATAAAAAACCTCCCAAGGCTTATATAGAAAGAAATCGAGAAAAGAGTAATAAATTTTGTCATTGGGTTATTTATGGCCCGCATGTGAAAAGTTTGGCGTGAAAACTACAAGCCCCATCGACAACTTTACCGAATCGGTGAGGAAAACTAAGCTGCCCATGACTGTGTCGGTTGAACCCATGAAGTGTTTATGATATTATCGATCGGCACTTGACAAACCCTACCGACAACAAGACTATTGGAAAGATCCTCAAAACTTCAATCGACGGTGAAAGACAAACAATTCGTGACAGTGTCGGCTCCAACATTGGAGTTCTTCCGACACTATCGTGGAGACTCATAAAAAACTCCCAAAAAAATTCATCAGCAAAAACGTGAAAGACTCATCGGTTCCAAACAATCAGTTTCGCCGAACAGATCGGTGCAAAACCTCGAGCTCTCCCAATGTTGTAGGCACCACTCTCTGAAAAACCCACAGAAAAGGTCCGTCGACGAACTCATGGAAAGCTCCCAAAGAGACGCTTTTGGATATAACATAGCTTCCCCCCGATCAAATCGCCTCAACTTTCTGAGTTTACCTGATACCGTTAGTGCTAATTAGTGAGATCAATCAAACCTGTCGGTAAGAAAAAGGTCACCCCACCGATAATGTCGGCTCTAAAGACCGAGTTTCGGTGACATATCGGCAAACTCAACAACTGTTTTCGAAACTCAATACAGTGGGCCAAAAAAAAATCAGATGGAAAACACAAGTTTATCCGACGTGTCGGCCAAACTTGATGAGTTCAGCCGACACATCGGGTGAAAAACTTGAGTTCTAACTGTTGACAAAAAGGCTTTTCTAACTTGTTGAAAATAAACTAAGTCATGGAAAGTATCTTGAAGGAGAAAAAGTAGTCTAAGAAAGTTTAAAAGCTAAAATTTATAAGGAGGGGCCCTAAAATCATAAAATTTTGGGGTAGTGGTTGCAACAGCAACATAAGGATTAAAGTAGAGTTTTTCTTGAACATTGGAGGTTCAAATGTCTTCTTTTGGATAAGTTGTATGGGAATATGAGATATACGAGATCTCATAAACTTCTAGAGCAACATGAGAAGGAATCACTGCAATGAGACTTTCACCAATTTGAATTGAATGAGTTGAACATTTTGCTACTTATTCATATTTAACAACATCATATGAGAGAATTGAGGCCAAGACATATGAAGGAAGAACACTTGAGGAGGTGTTGGAATCATTGCATGTATTAGCTACTTCTTTCTGCACATCAAAGGCTCTATCTATATTTCTCAAAGCTCGAATGGATACTCAACAAATTCCATGAGATAATGCATATCGGGATTCATTACCATACACATCCTTCGATACGCTCTATCACAGTCATTTAGCCAATCATTTTCCTCTTCATAAGATTTTTTACCAGCTCCAAAAGACACATCAAGGAGATCATGGCTCTTCAAATATGCAACCATCTTCAATTTCCACTTAGCATAATTGAATGGTGATAGAGGAGGATTTGATTTCATATCCATTTTAAAGTTGTACATAGAGGTTTCTGCAATTTTCTTGTTCAAATTTAGAAACAACTTTGAATCCAAGAAGTTGTACATGTAAATCAAATCATGTATGTAAGCTTAAATAAAAACTCAAAAACGTGATTGATGTCATGTTTCCAATTTAATCGCAACTTCTTCTACAGTCAACGGAATTAAGTTTTGTCGAAGACCCATTTGAGATATCGAAGAGATATTTCAAATTAAATGAGAAAATTGACCTATCTCATCATGTGGAGTGAGAAATATCAATCCAAAATAGAGAGTATGGACAGATGCGAGCTATTGCAAACCTATGATATTCAACTGAGCATATCTCTTAAACCATAGACTCAAATTGAATTCCGCGAAAAACCCATTTGAGATCATGCAAAGACCTTCGAAAAAAACTATGGTAGGAACTATAATATGTTATGTGGGGTTTGTAGTACCTATTCAAAGTTGGATGCGATTTTCAAATTTTGTTGTTGAAAGTTTACATGCAAAACAAACTATGATTTGAATCAAATTAGTTCAAATACTCTCCACTTTAACATGTGCACTTTCTCTGGGTGCATCACACCTAGATAAACTTCTCTGGATAGTATCCAGAGGGACCAAGGCAATAATTCTAGGATTTATGTGGAACCTAATTGCTTCTGGTGCATCAATGGAAGTTTCTGAGGTTTGAAGCAGCCATGGATACCCGCTCTGATACCGTGTAAGGTTTGTCGTTACACCAAACCTACAGATGTTGGTGAACTTATGAAACCAAGCACAATTCCCTATTATCAAGAGTGGCAGTTAGTCCACATTTTTATATTCCCAAAGGTGCGACAGTTATACCCTGATGTTGTACCAATACTCCAACACCCCCCCTCCAACATAGCTCAGGGGAATTGTACAAGAGAGATAAGCAATTCAATGAAGCATAGGATCATCAATCTTGCATGATTCAAAGGGGGAATTGTACAAGAGAGAGAAGCAAATGATTAACTCTAATCAATAATTCATGGAAGGTAAAAAAACACATTTGAAACCAATAATTGGAATTATTAATAATGATTAATAAAAATCCTAACATATACGTTATTATGCACTAACTGCTTATGTTAAATTGGCATCTTAGCAACATCACACTCAAATCATACTTAAATTATTAAATGAATTGAATTGCAAGTATAAGAGAAAAGTCATACACACCCTTAACACATTGAACACCATATGTACCTTCACAAACGCATATTGAAAACCCCAACAAGAAACTGAGAAATGAGAAATGTCTCTTATTCTTTCTTTTCACATATATAATACAAAATAAAAATAAAAATGGAATAACTATAAAGTTGCAATGCACACATGCTATGTAAATGGATGCTACATAGTTTTCTTCTTCCTCTTTTTTTAATGGATGCTACATAGTTTTCTTCTTCCTCTTTTTTTAGTTAAATATACTACTTTATGCTCATATAAATTGTATAATAAAAACAAAATCATTTTCTTTTTTTACAACTTAATTTTTAACGTTTCTTGATATATGTTTATGGTTAACCTCTTTCTTCTTTAACAACTTAGTTTTTAAGACGTCTTGATATATATTTAGAACAACATAAAAACATTATAGTATTTACCCATATAGTTTTTTATCCCCCAAAACAAGTTTTTAATACTTAAAACAAACTTATAAAAATTTACAAGTCCATATCATAAGTTCAACTTCTGATATCATTCCCAATATGCTATAACTTTGTTTATCCACATAATAAAGTATTAAAAATCCATATCATAAGTTCAACTTCTGCTATCATTCCCACTATGCCTTAACTTTATTTATCCACGTAAGAAAATATTAGAATAGATATCAAATTATATAGTAAACCATTACATAGTATAACCTCACATTTTAAAAGTTTTAGGTTCCTATGGAAATTTTTCCACAACTTTCTTCTGAAAATACCAAGTAAGTGGGTAAACTTTAATTATGCTAGACAATTGCTCATGGACTTGGATAACAAGATGCCTTATTAGTTAATAGCTTCTTGTTTTTCTTGCAACATTAGGTGACAATGTCGGGAACATTACCATCTGGTGCCTCTTGTTTAAACATTAAACATATAATTTAGTTAAATGTTTTATAATTTTGATTTTTTATTTTATTTTATCATCTTTTAAAATGGCTATACAACCCATTTTTTAAATCCTAAGTTAGAATTAATATTTTTGTTTTGCTTTTATTACAAAAAATAACCATTTTAAATATCCTATTACAAATATTAACATTCCATTAATATAGAGAAATAATTATTACAAAATTTTAGAAAATAATTATAATTGTTTTTTTTAAGAATCTAGCAAAGAGAAGTTTAAATTACTACATAGGATTACTTAAAAGATATTAAATAAATGCATTTAAGTTTATTTTATTTTTCCCTACTAAAAAATATTAAAATAAATGCCTTTAATTTTAATTTAATTTTCCCTTGATTTTAGTGAGGAAAAAGGCATTTATGTGAAGTTATGGGATTCCTTTGGAACAAAAGGAATGGAGGGTTTACTCCTCGACACCTCAGTCTTCTGAACCAAACTCCCCTATTTTCACTTTGGATGCCATCTTGGATGAAAAAGGTAACAAACCGCACCCTGTTTTGAAAAGTCGGTCTGATTCGAATATTGAATTATTAAAAGAAAGTGGTTATAATCCATCCGATCTCAAGGATTTCAAAGATACACTAGAAATTTACTCAAAAAACACTTCATCAAACCCTAAGGTTAACTCGATACAAACCATCTGCTTCCAAAATGTCACGACTAGGAAAAAACAAAAATCCCAAATCTTTTTCTTTGGATCCCGGTTCGTTGAGTTATAAACCCTTATTTGTCATATTGGAGGAAGCTATCTCATATAAAGAAGTTATTGTACCTGGTTCGTCAGCGGAGATTAGAGCATTCAATCCCTAAGTTAATGTTATCCAATGACCTTCCTCTCTCTAAATGTCAGGGGGTTGGGTAGGGCTGAAAGGGTTAGGGCTCTATCTAAAATTTTCTCAGATGTTAATCCTAAAATTATTCTCTTGCAAGAAACCATGTGTTTTTCCTCTGTAGCTATTGAAACCGTTGCAAATATCCTTCCTAGTTGGGAAATGTCGGTTGTCAATGTTCCAGGATTGTCGGGAGGTCTTCTTTCTTGTTGGAATCCCAAGGTAGCACAGATGAAGCCTTTCAAAACCAACTGGGGCATTCTTTTGAAAGGGAAACTGGGGTTTATTGACTTAGATTTGATAATTCTGAATGTCTATGCCCCATATAAAAATAGGGACTGTTTTTGGGACTCTTTATCAACATCAGACTTGTTAAGTTCAAAAAATGTTATTTTGGCAGGAGATCTCAATTTCACCTTGTCTCTAGCTGAGATATGGGGTCATAATGCCAATTTGGATCTCATGTTGTTCTAATTTAAAAATCTTCTGGAAAGTTTTGATTTAGTTGATATTTTCCCACTTGTCTTGGAACCAACCTGGTCCAATGGTAGAAGTGGGAAGGATGACATTCACAAAATACTGGACATGTTTGTTGTTAAGACTTCTTTAATTCAGAGCTTTCACAGACATAGAACTTGGGTGCGGGTGAATAAATTCTCTGATCATTGGCCCATGTTCCTACAATTTGATGGATCTTCACCCAAGCAAAATTTTCAATTTAAGTTCAACAACTCATGGCTTGATAATGAGGATTTCTGTGTTTTTATTCGTGATACTTAGTTATCCTACAAGTTTGATGAACTTATCAATCCTATGGATCACTTGGTTTCTAAGCTAAAATCTCTTAAATAATCTGCCACAAGTTGGATCAAAGCTAAGAAAGCAAAAGATTGGGAAGAGTTCTCTCACCTTGAGGCTCAGATCAGAAATTTATATCAAAAGAATTTTGATTTCTCTATTTCTGAAGAAGATCTTTTATTAACCAAAGAATTTGAAAAGAAGAAATATATGATCTTGAAGCAAGAAGAAAAACATTAGAGACTTAAAAGTAGGACTATTTGGATCAATCTAAGAGACAATAATACCAGGTTTTTTCATTATTTGCCTCAGATAGGAGAAATTTGAACTCTATTTGGGACTTAGCAAATGAAAATGGGAATCTACTAAAACGTCATGAACAAAGGTTGTTTATTGTGAGCAGTTTGGCTTTCTGCATGATAGGAAAATTCTAGATGCCATAGGGATAACTTAGGAGGTTGTCCATTCTATCAAGCAAAGGAATATGAAGGCCTACCTTATCAAAATGGATTTGGAAAAAGCATTTGAAAAAGTTGAAGGGGATTTTCTAAGGTTAGTTCTCATACAAATTGGCTTGTCTTTGTCAGTTGTCAAGTGGATTATGGCACGTGTCTCATCTTCCCAATTTGTAGTCTTGGTCAATGGTGCTCCATCATCTTTTTTTAAAAGTGGAAGAGGGATTAGATAGGGCTGTCTAATTTCTTCCCTACTTTTTCTCCTTGTTATTGAAGGCTTAAGCATAATTATTCAAGATGCAAAGGCTAAAGGTATTGTAAAAGGAATTAAACTTTGTAAGAATCTCTCTATTACACATTTGCTTTTTGCATATGATGTTTTGATGTTTGGTTTGGATTCCTTGGATGAATGGAGGTGTTAAAAAGAGATCATCAATTTATTCAGTAAGGCTTCAGGAATGGTTGTTAGCAGCAAAAAATCTAGTTTCTTACATAACAAAATGGATATGACTACTTTAATTGATGTCACTTCTATACTGCCATTTAAAACTTTTGATCTGGAATCTGGTTTTCATTACTTAGGCTATTTTATGAAACCTAATGATTACAAAGTTCAAGACTGGCATTGGTTGCTTGAGAAATTTGAAAATAAAAATAAAAATTGGACCTTCTGATTCTTATATATTGGTGGAAGGCTTACCCATATCAAGGCAGTTCTCATAAGTATTCTTGTTTACTGGTTTTCACTTCTCCAAGTCCCTTCCTCCGTTATCAATCTTTTAAGAAAATACATTTTCAATTTTTTATGGACATGGGGACCAAAAAGTGGTAAACTTATTATGATTAGTTGGGAAAAACTTTCTTTTCCTAAAGAGTGGGGAGGATGGAGCATTAAAAACCTTTATTGGTTCAATGCGGCTTTGAGAATGAAAAGTTTTTGGAGGGATTTGATAGAAAATACTCTTTCGTCAGATATTTTGAAAGGCAAATATATAAAAATAAATCTCTTTAACAGGGCTAGGAAGCCTTCAAAGGTTTGCAGGAACAACTCTCCAATTTGGAAAGGATTTTTAAAAATCTCTAACAAAGTTAACTTGAATCTCTGCTAGAAAGTTGGGAATGGCAGGAATATTATGGTTGGCATAGATCCTATCATTGGTTTGGGAGAAGATTATAAACTCTCCTCTAACATTTTAAATTATCTGGTTGATATTGGATACACTACTCTGGCCCAATTTAGAAGACCTATTTGGTGAAATATAGGTTGTTCTTACTCACTTAGAGCTAAAGACTTGGGTCTTATCCAAGATTCAACTTTTGAATGGGAGACATATATTAGAAAACTAAATCTCGCAGGATGTAGACTTTCTATGCAAGAAGACTCATTAATTTGGACAGAGAACCCGTGGGCTAGGAATATCTCTGCTAAAACTACTTATCATGATATTGTTTAGACTTATTCCACAACTGTTCATAAATGGTGGTACAAGATTATATTGAAATGGAAGATTCCTTTAAAATTCAAGTGTTTTCTATGGTTGGCTTTACAAAACTGTCTGAAGACCTGGGACAATCTGAGGAAAAAAGGCTGGCAGGGACCTAGTTTCTGTATTCTTTGCAAGCAGGATTCTGAATCTACGGATCATTTGTTCATTAATTGTGAGTTTACTCTGTTTATCTACAAAAAGATTTGTTTTTCTCTAAATATCCCTCAACTCTGGGAGGGGGAGAACTTTGATAGTTGTCTTTATAATCGGTATAACTCTAGCAAGAAGTTTCACACTCTGCCTGCTATTATTTCCTAGAAAATTTGGAGGGTGAGGAACTTTTGATTATTTGAAGATCATCAACTGGATATTGATAGCGTTTGCATTCATATCCTTCAACTAAATGAGAAATTCATTTGTCATTCTGTAGTAGTCACTAGGCCCAAATGTTTGAGGACTATTCATTTCAATGGTGTTGTTGGTTTCTTTGATGGGCAGCCAAAGATGGTTGTTGTGCTATGTGGGTAGCACTTTTTATCAATACTCTTCATACCTTCAAGTTCAAATTGCATTGTGGAACCGGTACAAATATGAAAGTTGAGCTTCTAGACTTATGGTGTTTATGCGAAGTTGTTATAGTTTTTGGTATTGTGTCTCTCTAGGTTTTTG
Source organism: Pseudotsuga menziesii (assembly GCA_001517045.1). NCBI lineage: Eukaryota > Viridiplantae > Streptophyta > Pinopsida > Pinales > Pinaceae > Pseudotsuga > Pseudotsuga menziesii. Next base: position 289,062 of record LPNX010005373.1, on the reverse strand, counting down.
GTGATTCAAGAGTCACCATTAAATGGGATTTAGGTGAATATAATATTAAAGTACTCTCTTTTACTCCTTGGTGTTATAGAATTCAGAAAAAAGTTGAAAAACTTTTGTAGCATCAACTTCCATCACATTTTCAGAGAGCATAATCAGCTGGCTGGTCAACTTTCCAAGGCAGCTTTGGATGGGAAAGAGGGTGTTCTTATTTGGGAGGAATTTCTAGATAATTTGCTTATCAACTCAAGCACCATCAATATTTTTGCAGTTTAAACTTTACGTGATCCCTGATTATCACTCTGTTTAGGAGTTTTTTTTTCTTTTTGGACCGGGTTTCTAGTTTTTCCTGGATGTATGTTTCATCGGACTATATTAGAACATTCTGGAAGTATTTTTAGGTGTGAACAGTTTGTCACAAGATTGTATTTTGAAAAGTTATAGAATTTTTTATTCAAATATGAATAACAAAAATATGTTTTTTTCTCTGCTGGAAAAAAAACTACTACATTAAATACTCAAAATATATTAAAATAAATGCATTTTATTTTATTTATTCCCTCCCGTGATTTTAGTGAGGAAAATCGCATTTATGTGTTTATGTATTTGAGGTTGAATACGATATTATCATATATGAGGTAGTACAAAACACTTGTTTTTAGCAGTTTCTTTTTTGTTATGGAACTCTTGCTTATGCTAATACGAATTATGGTATGTTGGTTTCTTTGTTCCTTGGTTTGTTTTCTATTAAAACGAAAATGTATATGACTTTGATAAAAAAAATTATGTGGATTTTAAATACAAAAAATGGTGCGAGCAAATTTTAATTTCATTTGTTTTTTTTCAAGTGTAAATATAAACAAAAAATAAGGAAATTGGTCAATGCTAAAATCAAAGGATGACCGATCTCATAAATTTGTTTAAGTATTTTTTTTGGGTCTTTTCTATGTGGTCACACCCTTTCTTTTGGTGAAGGTGTCTTTGAGATGCCGAGGAATGAGATAAATGTCCACCTTAAAATATGTTTTATATTCATGATATAATGATGATTTGAGTTGGACTGGCTATATCTTAACGACCATATGAATGGTTGGAAATGTTGTTGGCATGTACGAAAGTTGTACTTCTCTTCACAATGGATCTAGTTCTTCTTTATAAAGTATTTTTAGTGTTGGAAAATTTAAACAACATAGTTGACTAATCATTGTAAGTTTTGAACTTTTTGGGTCATTTTTGTCGGAATACAACAACAAATCTTGATGGAATCGTGATTTTTCATTCTTCAAATTGCATTTTTATTGCATATATGAATTTAGTGGTCTTCAAAACCCCTAGATAGCTCGATTATGCAATTTTAACAGTGATTTTGGCCCAAAAAATCATTGAAAAAATGGTCCAAAATGTAGAATGTTTAACTTACACCTTAAACAACTATGTTAGGGGAGAATGAAAAGTTATAGCATTTGTCTTTCAAAAGCTCTTTACTTACAAGATTTAATTGACTCTGTGATATATACCAATCAATTTATATAATTGATAAATGTTTCTACATTTAATTATCAATATGAGACGCAAACTTTGAAATGTTTACATTATATGTGCAAGCAACTATTCAACTCACATAAATGGCTATCTAACAAACTATTACACGAAATTCAATAGACTGTAATTCAAAGGAATTACAGGCAACTATGTACCATGTACTTCAATGAGACTTCTAATGAATGTGATATTGTCAATCATAGGTTAAATGGCTTCCAATATATGAATAATACAGTGCCTGTTTAACAATACCACAAGCACTTTATTTTTGAATACCAATGGTTACAGGATATTTGTGCAAATTTCAACTCTGCATTCACTTTCACTACGTAATCCACACAAAGAATTAACAAACCAATGGCAAATCAACTTTTAAAACTAATAACCACACTATATATAGCTCAAGCTTAACAAAACATATTTACTGGAAGAAAAAAAAGTATTTCATGAAATATAATCACCATACAACTAAATAACTTATGAATATGCAAAATACATAAAGAAACTTACTAACAAAACTTAGTGTGTGTCAAAGGTAAGGAGGCCTTCCTATCCTGAATGCACTGAGGAAAGAACTACCACACTATGAAACAATCAAATCTGGCTCAAAACATCAACAACTTTCCACTAACCAAAACATAGTTACACACTGTTCAACAATTACAGAAGTAGTATCCCTCTTCTCTAGGAATGTTTACACATAAACAATAACACCAACATTAATCTTGCAACACATGAAAATCTCTTCATTGTCCAAGCATTAAGTTCGTCATTTGTTGGATTGGCGCAAGTTTAGGACCGCTTTCCTAGAAGTTTAAACATAGAATTTCTATGTCTTAACCAATCTTGGAGCCTATCTAAATAATGTGGAATAATATTGGGACATCAACTGGAAAAACCCATGTGGCAGAATCTTCTATGGACAACTGCAACCATCTTAACCTTGGATTCAAGTTTGGGGAACAACTTCCAGTAATCTTTTGTAGAGTTCAATTCCAGTAATCAGTTACAGGAACCGATTCTTGTAATCAACCCTATAACACTTTGCAATTACAAAAGTAAATGACTATTAATCACATTTAATCTATAAAAAACTGGAGAATCAATCATGGATCAATCATATACCTTATGTGTGCTCTTTGGATTTCTTATCTTCATGGTCTTAACAAGAAAGGGTATATTTAGGGAACGATTGAAGGAAAAATAGGCTTAGGAATTATGTTCATTAAAAACATCAAAATTGGGTCCCAACATCTCCCCCACACTATGGACTTTGCATGTCCTCATGCAATTATGTCTTCACCACATAAGTTGCTTCCAAAATTTCACCAAAACTGCCCAAAATGTTGGTTCACATATGGCTTGTTGCATCTATTAGAAGGTTTAAATTGGTTGTAGATGTAGAGGTGGCTTGCACCCTTGTTCTCCGTCTCATCACTTTTGTCATTAGTCTCTTGTTCTACATTTTTTATTTTTTATTCTCTTGATACCACTTCCTATCATGTTTTCTTAGTAATTTGTGCTTGTGCTTTAATTACTCACGTTCCTTTATAAGTTGAACACACTATTCCTTAAGCAATTCATTTATCCCTTAATGCTTATATCCAATATTTCCAGCTCCTTGATTGTCCTTCTCAATTTATAAATTGTATTCTTCTTTTTCTTTAACTTAGAGTCTAAAGAAGGAGTATTTAACTCATGAGGGTTTACCTACTCATTAGACTATATTTCTAAAAAAGTTTGTCATTCACTATCTACTTCCTTGATGGGAAAAGGGTCTTTGGAGGTACTTATGGTTTGGGGATACCTAGGTGGAGCTGGAAAGTATGAGGCTTGATTTGCATGCTCCCTCGATCCCATTGCTAGGTTTCCCTATGCTTCATTGAATCTTATCTTCGCACCCCTAGTGATACTAAACTAGATCAATGGAAGTTTCTGAGATGCCAACCTAATCTATCCTTTAGGTGGTCTTGAGTATTAAATATCGATAGAAAAGCTCAATTGTTCCTTACATTGGGGGATTTCTTCTCTAAACAAACCTTGTATATTTATAGTAGTTGTCTCCTTAACTTCTAGATTCTTGGGAACAAGTTCTTCTTGAAGTCCATTATACACCATGAAATTCTCCCAAGTCTCTTCTGTCCTTTATAATTCATAGAGCATAATTAACTTAGTTAATGCATGATTGTACAAGCTTCTTTTAGGATGCACATGATTCTTTTGAATGTAACAACCATTTTGGTAGGACTTTTTAACAAGTAAAAAGGATGGTCGATTGGTCTGTAACGTTCTAAATGCATGAGTAACCAGGCGTGGTAATAGAAAATGACATTGTATCATCCCTCACACCTCAGAAATTTTTGGATGAAAAATGTGCACCTTTATTCTAATTAGGGTAGTCATTCAATGAACAGTTTCCACTCTCGTTTCTGCAATTTAAAATTCTTGAATCATTTCTCACCCTCCATGGGCAGCGCAATGATCATAGCCAATGACTGTTTAGAAATGAACATTGGCATATCTGCCACCTTTGCACTATCTCCATCAAAGGTCTCTGTGAACGCCTTGTTTACCTTAGCATTATGTTCCTACAATTTTCCAAAGTATTGAAGCCATCCCGCTCTACAGCCTACGAGGATCCTACTCTCAATGTATGGATCCAATATTTTGGTATCTTTTGGTTCATGGTGGACCACTCCTTTGATTCCCGTTGTGTTTTTCCACTATGCACAAGGGGATATGTTTGAACATGTGATTTGATACAAGCTATGAAGGTCATTTGGTTGTCAGTTGTGATATTGATAATTATTTCCCTCATGCTTAACTTATAATTTTATGAGCTAATTATACCATTGGGTGTCAAAAATTCTATGGGATATGAATTTGATTGGACATCAAAGAATCATGTTTGAATGGAGTTGGCTAATCATAAGGTTGAATGGGTAAATTTTTATGAAAAACAATGGTATAATTATTCATAATGGAGATATGAATAATTCTGTAATTTTGAATATATATGGATAGGTTTAGGATTAAAAAGAGATAATGTAAGTTACATCCATCATTCCGTAGCCTTAATAAATAAAACATGTGAATAAATCAAATACCTTATTTATGACAAACCTTGAACTGTCAAACTTGGAAAGTGCCTTTTTTAACTAGAGCATGTTGGAATCCTTTATAGCTTGGTTCTTTGCAACACGTATTCAATTACTTGACCAAATTTTTTTATCATCGTAACAATTTACCTAAACAAGATTGAGATTACTTGAACAACTTCTTTGATTACATGAACGAGTATCTAGTTACCAAAATGGGTATGTGGTTACTGGAACAAGTATGTGTGCAATTATGAAGGAGAGTTTTGATATTTTGAAGAATACTAAGAAAAATTGATGCTTGAAAATGTTGTTGATGTTGATTGAATTGAGATTACTAATGCTTTTGCTAAAATGAAACTGAGAAATTGAACAATTTGACACAAAATTTATTGTGACGAAACATAGTCTACAACATTAAGAATGATGCAAATGATCAATGTTGAGATTGCTTCTAGACCAATATGACTGTGTGATCTTCTAAATGACACAATCTGAATGCTAGAATGTTGACCTTCTTGTACGCTGGAAACCCTACAAATATATGAGAATGTTTCTCATACAATCTAACAATAAAACTATATGTTAGAAAAAAAGTAAACACTTTCGAATGTTGTACTGCCTATTCTGCAATCCTAAACATGGTAATCTTTGCACATATTATCAAATACTAATGACAACAAAATTAACTACAACAAGAATAATATGATGTGTTGTGTCAAGGGTTGTTACTTCAATCTCTGTAATGAGGAATTTGATTGAAAAAATACAACAAATCTCAGTGATCTGCTACAGGAATATATGACTCCTTCTTTTTGTAACAATATACCCTGCTTGTCATTCCCTTTATTTGCACAAACCCGAGAAATCCTAGTTTTATTTAGTACCATAAACCATACAGTCTTCCATCATAACACAATCCTTCGTACAAGTTAGTCCATGTGAATAAATTTTCTGTATTCGAATATGGATTAACTTTGTTGGATTAACGACCATTGATGGATGTCATTAACCAATGCTAGAAAACTCATCAGTAATTGAAATATGTGTCAAGGTACCATAGTGAATTATGACATGTATGTATAGAGGTGTTGCATTCGAGTCACCTATAGAATATGGCAATCGAAATAAATTAATGTATTTTCATTGTTATCAACGAGAAAACCTATTGTTGATGTATGAANCCCCCCCCCCCCAACATTATCTAACCCAAGCATAAAACAAGATGATTTGAAGAACCATAATAGAAAATTGAACCAACAAGATGCAAAAAGTTATTGTGAATTATGCCTGCTAGAATCAGGTTTTTAGAAGGTATTCATGTCTAGCTATGCCTGGGATCTGGCTTTCACAACTACACCTTTTCATATTTTTTCTTTCAATTTTCTTTAATATTTTTTCCTTTTTATATTATTTACATAACCTTTGAAAAAGAAGAGTTTCAAGTAGAAGTGGAAGAAAGGGGAAGATTCTCCATACTCACAATCTCTATTTCTAACTATTGTAAAAGATCATGAACACATTCTTCTTTGCACATAGGCTTATGATGTAATCTCGGTCGATGACAATTAACCACAAAAGAAACTTACTCTTTATCAATATTTTTAATCCTTATTGAACCATTATCAAAGACAATTTCAACTTCATATGGACCTAACCAATGTGTATAAGATTTCCTTTAAAATTATCGAATTTGGAGTATAAATAAGAGTCCAGTCGCCTAATTTGGGTTGGTTCTTTTTTATATGTTTGACATGCCACTTTGCTCTCTATTCCTACACCAAGGTGGTATGTTAAATGTCATCTTGTCGAATTTAATCCAACTCATTAAGTTGTGCTACTCTTTGTTTCTAAGCATCTGAGATATCCATCCCCAATTGAATTGTAGTTATGAAGGTCTTCACTTGGAATTCAATAGGAAGTAGATCTTGTTTTCCATACACCAGCTCATAAGGTGTGTATCTAGTAGTATTCCTTTGTGTGGCCCTATATTCCCAAAGCACCTATGGGAGCCGAAAAGCCAAATCCTTATGATGTAATTTAATTGTGTTATTCAAAATGGTTTCTATAACTTTTTTGGTGGATTCCACTTGTCCGTTGGCTTGTGGATTCCACTTTAGCATCTCTAAAGAGAGTGTGTCGATAGTACTCTAAGTGAAGGACTTTGTAAGCATCTATTTTATCAACAATGTGGCCTCCACGTCGTTCATTATGGCATACTTTCAATATATCGAACATTTCTTCTTCTAGTACACATATGAATGATTAGATATAGTCTAGTATGCAAGAGATATCCTCTAATCCATGAGTAGGTGGCACTGAGCCTTACAATTTTTTGCTTCTCCTCAGGTGAGAGGTGTTGTGGCAACTTTTATGTGGTCGGGTAGTTATATATATCTACAAACCAGGGAGAGATAGTACAAATAAATGTTGATAAGGAAAATGATCATATACAGGGATTATTCTCCTTCATTATGGATCCTAGAAAGAAATTATGCAACTAGATTTATTTTCCTGGTTTATCTAAGATAAAGATATTAAATTCTTGGAATAGAAACAACCACCTAGTTATTCTACCATTTGTAATTGGTTTGCTCATTAAGTACATAATGGAAGAATGGTCAATGTGAATGAAGACTTCATAACCAGATATATAATGTCTACACTTGCTAATGATGGCATGCACAATTGCCAAAAAAAATTATTCAGTAACTATGTAATTGATTTTATTCCATGTCAAGTTTTTACTGATAAAGTAAATGGAATATGATAGCTTATTTTCTTTTTTCCCCAAGGCTACTCCCAAGGCTATGTCAGAAGAATTTATGAAGATATGAAAAGGAAGAGACCAATTTGGTCCCCTCAAAACTGGTGTTGTAGAAATTTTTTCTTTTAAAGTCTCAAAAGTAGTTTGCCAATGTGAATCCTAGGAAAACTAAACATCTTTAGAGAGAAATTTAAACATAGGTGCAGTTACCATAGTAAATTTTTCTATGAACCTTTTATAATAGTCGGTATGAGCTAGGAATATTCTTTAAGATTTTGGTACTGGGAGCTTTGTGGTGACTACAGTCTCTATTGGATTCACTTTAACATGCACAAAAAATATGGTGACCAAGAATAATGACCTCCATTAAAGACATTTGACATTTTTCATCACTCTGAGTAAGTTTAGTTTCTTAGCATCTAATCAAAACTTTTTTAAGATTTTCAAGTGCTTCCATGAAAGAGTCACTATAAATAGTGAAATCATCCATGTAAATCTCTACATAGTCATGAATTAAATCAGAAAAGATACCCAATACCTCTCTTTGGAATACAGTTGTGTATTGTATTGTAGCATTGTAAAGACAATCTATGTGATTGTGTGAGAGAGATTGTGAGAGAGAGAACAGTAAGTGCAGCGGGGTTGTTGTAGGTTGTATCCCTTCATTTTGTTGGATGGTATAATAATAAAGGACTGGCAATTTCTATGTCGGCGTATCCCATCTTGAGTGAACCACGTTATATCTGTGTCTCTCTTGTAATGTGTTTAAGATTTGCATCTTGTTTAATTGTTTAATTGTTATTGTGTTGTTGTCCTGTTTTTCTAACATTTGATAGCTTGTCCACCACAACCATAATTGAATCATGCTTCTTCACTGTCATTGGAAAACCTGTTATAAAGTACATAGAAATTACTTCCCACTTCCATTTTGGAATGGGTAAAGGTTGCATTAGTCTTGTTGGGTGTTGATGTTGTGCCTTTACTTTTTGGCACTTTTGACACCACACAGCGTATTTTGCTATGTCCTTCTTCATTATGTGCCAAAAGTATTAATTTTTTGTTGCTGCTATTGTATTTTGATATCCTGGATGTCTAGAATATGGCACTTGATGAATTTCATCCATTACTATATTCTTTAAATCTGCACAATTCAGAATGTACAATCTACCTTTATAAATAAGAAGATAATATTCTCCAAGTCGATATCCTTCACAATTTTTATCTACTTTTCCCTGCTGCGATTTTTATTTAACTTGAAGGTAAGTTTCATCATTGTTTTGAGATTCAAGAGCTCTTGTACTAAAATCTGATTTGCATACACTTAATGTTGCTACATGAAATTTCTTGCTAAGCGCATCTGCAACCTTATTTTCTTTCCCTTTTACATGCTTAATTTCAAAATCAAATTCACATATAAATTCCAACCATCTGGCTTGCCTAGCATTCAAGCTCGACTGGTCAAACAAATACTTTAAGCTCATGTGGTCTGTCCTAAGCTCAAACCTTCTTCCCATCAAATAATGTCTCCACATCTTGAGAGCATGTACTATGGCTGCTAATTCTAATCATGAGTTGCATAATTATTTTCAAGCTCTTTTAATTTTCTTGACTCATAGCAAATCACAAAGCCTTCTTGCATAAGGACTCTACCAAGTCCTTCAATGCAAGCATATGTGCACACTACAAAATCCTTCTTTGGATTTGCAATCTTTAAAACATGAGCATTGGGAAGTAACTTTTTCAACTAATAAAATATTTCTTCACAGTTTTATGACCATACATTCTTTGCACTCTTCCTTTGCAACAATGTAATTGGATGAGTGATCTTGGAGAATCCTTTAGTGAACCTTCTATAGTAGCCTACAAGACCCATAAAAGATCTAACATTTGTAACATTCGTTGGAATATGCCAATCCATTATTTCTTCAATCTTTTCTAGAGCCAATACAATTCCTTCTTCTGAGATAACATATCCCAAATATTGTATCTTTATTTGATAAAATCCACACTTGCTTAGCTTTGCATACAATTGGTTATCTCTAAGAACTTGCAACACAGTTTTTAGATGTTCCTCGTGCTCTTCCTCATTCTTTGAATAAACAAGAATGTCGTCTAAGAACAATAACACAAACGTGTTCAAATACTTACTAAAAACACTATTCATGAGGCACGTGAATGTGGTGGGGGCATTGTTAATACCAAATGGCACCATCGTGAACTCATAATGGCCATATATTGTCCAAAAATATGTCTTGTGAATGTCTTCTTCTTTTATCCTTACTTGATGATAACCAGACCTCAAGTCAATTTTTAGAAACACTTTGGCTCCCTTCATTTGATCGAACAAGTAATCAATTATGGGAAATGGGTACTTATTCTTGATTGTTACTTTATTTAGTTGCCTATAATAAATACACAACCTTAAAGTCCCATCTTTCTTCTTGACAAATAACAATGGTGCTCCCCATGGAGACACACTTGGTCTTATATACTTATTGTCTCTTAATTCATGTATCTACGTCTTTAGCTCTACCAATTTTGACGTGCTCATCCTATAAGGATATTTGGAAACTGGCAGTACTCTTGGAATGAGATCGATTGTAAAATCAATGTCTCTTTTTGGTGGCAGCCCCAACATTTCATCAGGGAACACATCTTTGAACTCTTGCAACAATGAGTAATATTCTATCTTTGGGCCTTTGTCTTCTAGATAATATGATATATGAACTACATATAACTGACAACATTTCATGTAAAACTTCTTAACTGTAAGGTTGAAATCCTCCTTACTGAAACTTGCTTGGGAATTCCTTTTAGCAACCTCGACCTTCCTTCTTCATCAATGAAATCAATAACTTTTTCATAACAATCTACCTTGGGTCTTTGCTTTTCCAACCAAACCATGCCAATAAGAGCATCATAGAACCCTAGGTAATGGCAGGACATTTAAATTTTCTTTGGTGAGGAGTCCATTCAACTCTATGGGGCATTCCATCACTACTTCACTCCCATTTATTTTGTTCCCTATGGCTAATTGAACTAACCATGATTTTTTTTATGCTTCACTTTTCCAAGAGAACTAATTTTAGCCACTTTTGGAGAAACATAACTATGAGTAGATCCTGGATAAATCAAAATAAAAAATGGATTTCTTAGCAATCTTACCTCCAACTTCCAATACCGTTGATTAATGGTCTGCTTGATGGTTATCCAATGTTGCATAAATTTAGGGAGTTGCTCTTTCCATATCCTCCACTGGAATTGTTTCTTCTAAGTTGTGCAAGCCTCAAGGGTTCTCTTTTCGATGTGTACAGTCCTTAATCATGTGGGGTTCTCGACATCCCCAACACTAAAGTGGTCCTTTTTTCCCTTTCTCTACTCAAATATATAGGGCCTATGAATCCCTCATTCAAATTCTGATTGTGCACCATTGTTACCATATGGATAATATTTCCAACACTTATTCTCCTACTCCATTCCGGCTTCATATATGGAATTTATAGAAAAAATCTCAAATTTACCCAATTCTGCACTTTTTCCACAATTGAAATTAGCCTGAGAGGCCAACTTCGACCACTTGTAGAAGTAAATCTAGAGAGAACTAGGAAAACTTTTCTACTGAGCAAAGTTAGTCCATATAATAAGGATCACTCAACATCTTTCAGATCTCTAATCCAATCTTCTAGGCATCTGCTATAACATTCCAGGTTTGATTACTTTTGACTTTTGTACTTTTTTGTAAATTTCAAATTTTCACGCAAAATTGGCTATGTCCCAAACCAACAATTTCTGGAAAAATATTTTATAATGGAAAATGTATGTTTTGATGAGTAGGGAAATGTCGAGTTCAATAAAAAAAATTATTTCGATATCTAGGGTCACTTTTACATCCTTCAAGCTTTTCAAAATCCCCAAAAAGTATTATGAAATAGTGATTTTTGGCCTTCTTTCACACCCCATTGTCACACTCTTTGGAATTTGGTTCCAATATTCCATAGTTAACTTCATTCCTAGTCCATGACCATGCCATAATAATTTCATCCCATATTGAGCTCCCATCGAGCCTTGGGACAACAATCTTTGAAAATGACTAATTAAAAAATTCGACCAAATCCAAGCAAAATGGGCTTATATCTCTCACTAGTGCTTTTGTGACCTTCTTTAATGGTGTCTGAATGACTCAGATCTCCTCTGATTCCGTGTTAAAATACTCCTGCTATGGAAAAAATGAATTTCGGGTACTATACTTTTTTTAAGACCCGACATGTCAATCTCAACTTTTTCCAAGCCCTTTCGATTTTTTAGATCAAAAAACGGAAATTGGAACGTACAATTGGTCTAAAATTAGTCATTCTCGACTTCCAGACTCTAGCTTCTATATTCGATACGTCGAGAGTTGGAAGTCGGCACTTTAGAATGGATACCATATAAGACTACCCCAACTTCTTGGCTCCAACTACTACCTTTCCTACGTCAGGAGTCGGAAGTGCAAAATGATTCCTAAATAGAACTACCTCGAATTATCGACTCCGACTATAGTTACCTTTCGTACGTCAAGAACCGAAAGTCGACACCAACACAATGATCCGTCCACGAACAACCTACTAATTTCGACGTTGGCACTTCGACGTCGACATTTCAGCACTATCCAAACAGTAATAATATGAACCTCTTGACCTTTTGACTTCGATGTCGAAAGTCAGAGGTTAGCAATATGCCCATATTACTGCCAACTTCTCATGCCGATATCTTTCACGCCCGAAGTCCATTTTTAACAAAATGGGTATCGTTGGAAATCTCTCAGCAAGCTCTTTGCAACGCAGTGATCCTATGCAACATTTGGAGACTTTCATTTTTGTCCATTATTTAACCCACAACTTAACCAAACTCTTCTTATGGATTTTATCCCTGTAGGTGTGGATTACGGAATACCAACCCCAATGCTGCAACCTTTAGCTCTAATACCATTATGTCATGTCCCCTCTCATCAATCCAACCATAGGGAGAAAACAAATGATGTAGGGGAGTGCTATAATTTCTCCCCCAAGGACATATTATAAAATCCATTAACAACTAAATGTGTGTGCATATACATGAATATACACACAATGGAATTAAGCCTTATTAATGCACACACAACATGCAATTACCATCATTTTTATCACATGCATAATAATAAAACAATCACATATATAATTACTCTCATTCTCATGCTATGCACAAGCCTCCTACTAAATAACTCAAGTTGGTCATTTTAGTCAAATTGACATGAGTAAATAAATATGCATAATACCGAAATTAGGAATAATTGAAAACACAATAAGCAATTATCTTTTAATAGAGGTTGTCCAAGAAAATGTCTATGGAAAAGAAACATTCCACCCAACTGGAGGTCTCTGTCCAGCCTATGTTCTTTCAAGTGAGAGACTAACCCTGAACTAGTCTATGTATCCACTATATAGGAATTACTCAAGCTCACTCATAGCTATAAGGACAAAAACTCATGCTAAGCCAACACGCAACTGGTTTTGTCAAGCAAATAGGGTGACAGGGAAGGAGATAGCTCAACAAGTGAGCTCAACCATAGAGCTACATGCATCTCAATTTGGATTCATACATTCTTTCCACCCACAATACCTACCACAACCAACACAACAAAGGTCCCCTTCTTTGCTACACAGTCCCTCAAGCGCCCCTTCCCTCTAGGGCTCTTTAGGGTGGCCATTGAAAGGTCCAAAATTCCAAAACTTCAGAGGTCCTTGCCTTCACTAGGTTTATCAATCAATTCCAACCTCTGAACTCTCTCTCACTGCAATCCACCCTTGGATTTTCCCCCAATTTGGCCACGTGACTGTAAATCATGAAATTACACTTTTGGGATTCCAAATAGGGGTTTTCCCATTGATTTTCAAGTTGTTTCTACTCTCAAATTCGCCCCAAGATTTGTATCTATGGATTCCCCATTGGATTTCACTCCTCATGTGAATTTCTAGGTGTTTTTGGCCCTTCAAAACATGGGTTATTTCCAATTTGTGATTTCTGCAAATTTCACTACTCGAAATGCATAACTTAGTCAGAATTGCTCTTCAGTTCTTCCACAATGGATTAGGGAAGATGGAATATGAATTACCATGAGGAAAATGACTTGTGGGTTAAGGAAACTGAGCCCATACTCATCCATACAAAATTATGGTTTTCCTATTCTTCATTAATTTCATGAGTTGATTTCTCAGCTACCATCTTACAACATAAATAAATGTCAGCGAGGAAAGTCAAGATGGGTTCTCAAGATGACATTTGGAAACACATGGTTCAATCCCACAACCCCCTCACCTATCCCTAGTGGATACACATGACCCCCTCATTTTAGTTTCTTCCATATCCAACACTTGGCATTTTTATTGAATTAAAAATATTTACATGATTTTACAATTTTCCATGGCTTATTAGCACATGGCTAACAAAATATAGATACATGCCTTTAATACATGAGAATTCACTAGCGGGGCCTTGGCCTTGAGCTCTATGCTAGGATTTCATAAATCGCGTATACATAATATTTACATAATAATACAATGCATTCTAAAGGTCAAGATGGGGGTATTCCATCATTACCTGGATTGGGTTCTAATACTTGATCTCTCTTTTTAACTTGATAACTAACTCCATCGTCGTTCCTTATCCACATTAGAGAGTCTAGTCTGTTCCTTAGAATTATGGATGCATATGTGCTTTTTGTAGTGTACCTTTACCAAGCAGCAGACATGACCCCCTCAAGTCCAATGCTGATTGTTATTTTATATCCGCCCCCAAAACCCATGTGTTTCTCCGTATAGGCATATGCTAACACATATAAGTTCTTTGTGTTCAAGAGAAATGCTTCTTCATGTATTAGGAGGTAAAATCATTCAATTACCGATATTAGATACACTCAAAGCTTTATATATTTACCATATTTGGGATTCCAGGCCAAATTGCTACATATCATACTGAAAGAGTTCATCACAACTCACCAGAAAAGAGATCCTCAAAAAGAGCAAGGACCACCAAAGCGTATCCAAGTTATGATCAAATAGGAATGTATGTACTTGATGTGTGTGCATGTCTGGCATATTCCATCAAATTTGATGAGCCTCCAAAGGTTCTTAGCCGCCATTGCTTGAGAAAAAAGTTTGAGATCTTTTATTGCCCATCCTCCATTATTTTTTTATTTGCACAGGATCTCCCATGTGCACAATAGAGAAGACCCTTATTGCTTATTCTTTGTCCATAAATGTTGCAACTATAACTTTTTGATGGAGTTAATAATAGATTTTGGGATATGTAGTCCACCTATGATACCAACTTCCAATCGTTTTTTTGATCTTTTCAAGCAACCAGAGCCAATCCTTTTTTCTATAGTGATTGGCTTTTAGTAGAAACCCAAGATACTTAAAACAAGAGTCTAATGCTTCTTTTGTATAAGGGAGATGATGATGGATGTTTTTCTTCATCCAATAGATAGGAATGGATTCGATCACACTTTTGACCAAAGTAACTCTTTCAGCCAGAGATATCCATCTATGCTACCAGCTTCCAATCTTGTTTTTGATATTTTCAAGCAACCAAATCCAATCCTTTATTCTATAGTCATTGGATTTTAGTAGAAACCACAGATACTTAAAACAAGAGTCTAACATTGCTTATTTATAACAGATATGATGATGGATGTTTTGCTTAAGAGAACTAGAGATGTTAAAAAACATTATGGTAGACTTTCCTAGATTGACCTCCATGCAAGTTGAAGAGGAAAAGAGATGACAAATATGCTCCAATAGCATGGCTTCCATAATAGAGTTCCTTTCAAAGATAAGGATGCCATCTACAAAGAGAATGTGAGATATAGAGATGTCTTTAGACATATTAACCCCATGCATATTTCCTAATATTTTTCCTGAGAGATATGTCGACTCAAGGCTTCAACAATAACAAGGAATAAAAAAGGGGAAAGAGGAAACCCTTGACACGGGCCATGGTGGAATAGAAAATATGAGATTCAGAACCATTGATAAGAACCGCATAGGATACTTCTTGTGTACAAGATTCAATCTAATTAATGAAATAGCAGGGGAATCTTACTTGAATTACGATTAAATGTATATACAACCAATTTTCCTTGTCAAATGCTTTGGTAAGGTCAATATTTAGCAAGAATGCAGGAATAAAGGGTGATTTAATTGAGTGGATGGTTTCCTCCTCCATTCGTATAGGATATGTATCTTCCTCTGCTTTAAAACTCCAAACTGGCTGGGGGATATGCTAGTATAGAGAATATGCTTAAGATGATAGGTTGTAACCTTTGATATAACTTTATATATGTAATTTCAGAGGGAAATGGGTCTATAATGATCAAATCTTGAAGGATTATTAGATTTCAATATGTTTGCTATAAAGGTGGATTTAAATGAAGAATGTACCTTACCCGATGATCAACATTCTACAACAGCTGTTGTGACATAATCACCAATCAAAACCCAAAAGCCAAGGTAGAACTTTGTTGTCCACTCATCAGGACCTAGAGATTTACAATGTTAAAATGAGAGAAGGACCTTATGAAACTAATCCCTCGATAATTCATCTATTGATGTTACATCTTGTTCTTGGTCAACCCATCTATTCAATAAATAAGTCGAATAAAAAATGTCATTAATGTTCTCCTTCCTTGGATCCATAAAAAGCTTTGAGTAATGTTGAACCACTGCTAAAGCGATAGTTTTAAAATCAGTACATTCTTCTCCTTGTTGATTTCAGACTTTCCAAATTGTGTTTATAGCTCTTCTTCCCCAAGCTTGTCTGTGAAAAAACACAATGTTGTTGTCGCCTTCTACTAACCATAAATCCCTACTCTTCATTTTCCATTTTTCCTCCTGTTAGGCTACAACTCTAGATTTTTCCTTTTCCAAATTTTCAATGTTTCTAAAATCATTGTTTTAGAGTGAACTAATGTATTCTTTCAACTGTTGTTCTAATCCAACCAATTCTTTTTCATCGTTTGAGAATGTTTCTTTGACCCAAGATTTTGTAACACTCTTAATCTTTATTAAAAAAAATTGAAGACTTTTCATACCGAAATACCCTACACTTCTCTCATGCCAAGACGAGCTATTTGAAACAATCATTGGAATCCTCATAAGTGAGCCATTATGGATTGAACTTGAACAAACAGGGAGGCTTATCGTTATGGATATAAAGTTCCAAAAGGATCAGAACATGGTCTGAAATTTATGACTTTCGAATGGATGAGTGGTATGCATAGAGTGAAAGAAAGAGGTTTTCCTTTAAGAGAAACATGTCAATTCTTTTCATAATGTGCTAAAAACCCAACCTTTTAATTGATCAAGTATGACCGATGGGGAAATTCCCCTCTTCAACTAAAGAGTTTTCGACTAGAAGATGAGAAACATAGTATGTAAGGGAATCCTTCCTAGAAACATCACCAGTGTGTTCAGATATATGGATGGTAAATTTTAAGTCACCCCCTAATTTTATGTTTGGTAGAACCAAAATATGTGAAGGGAGGATCTCCTCCTATAAAACTATCCTTCCATGAGAAGGATCATACACATTCAAAAAATCTAGAGATGTATTTAAGGGTTTTGAGAAACAAGTTGCTAGAATGTAGTTTTTATTACTTACATAGGAAAGGAGTGAGAGGGAAGAATACCAACCCAGTTCTTATCCCCATGAGTGGCCTTCAACATCGGTAGAAATAAAGAACCAATCCATAAACAATTTTTTGAGAATCCTTTAGGCCAACTCAGTTGAGACCATACTCTCTTGTATGTAAATGACAAATGGACAATTTTTTGTACTAGGTGCTTCAAGGAGTGTTGTTTTGAGGTCATGCCTAAGCCTCTCATATTATGGGAGAAGACTTTCATTTTTAACCCTTTTTGGGGTATGCTCTGTTAAGGGCCCCATGAATGATTTGTTGTTTTCCAATGAATTGTTTGTTCTATGCAGTAAGTTAAGACCTCCTTTTCCGCCTCATACTTGGTCTACTCCATGTGTGATTTTCTTCCTCTCATATCCACATTTTCTAATCCTGGAAAGGGAAACAAACTACATGCTTGTCCAGATGATCTTGTATGGGATATTCTCAGGTATTTCTTTGAGAAAGATGGTCCAGAGTATAAATTGTTCATTGTATCACCACTTTTATCGTCAACATTTTGATCCTCCATTGTATCCTCTTAATTCTTATGCTCTGTTTGGGGAAAGGAGGTATCACTATTTCCAGGATAATCATTGTATTTGGGATACAGATTAACGATACCTGATCAGGTATTATAAACATCGGTCTCATTCCTTTGGATTGATCTAGATCTAAGGCAACTGGATTATTAGGTGAGATTCTCCTCAAGAAAATAACATTATCCTCCAGAACTTTTAATTTTTTAGTCAACTATGTCATTACCCTCTTAAATTCATCATTGTGTCAAGGATGATCATCCTACAACTTAGAATGTTCCTCATCTATATCCTTCACCTCCCTTTGCGCTTATGAGTGGTTTTAAGGGAATCTAATCCGAAAGGGCTCATAACTAAGTGTGTGCCTCCAACTTCTTTTGACTTCTAGATGTAAGGACAACTAATTTTCATATCGCTGTGGGATCTACATTGAGTGTAGTTGAATGGAACAATTTTATAATATAGTGTTTGAACATAAGGATGATCCCCTGCTTCGATCATTATGACATTGGACAATCCCTTTGCAATATCCATTTTGACATAAATCGATGCAACATAAGTGTCTGTGTTCAATTTTGTCTCTGGAACTATCTCCAAGAAAGTTCATAGATAATCCCCTATAATATTGAAAATCCGGTTATCCCATAACTCTATAGGAAGGCATCTAAGTTTGACCCAAAGAGTCAACATATAAATTCCTTCCTAGATCAAATCAAACCCAGCATGCCATTTTAATAGGATAGATACGAATTTCCCAAGAACTAAGATTCATCCATGGCTATCTTTAGTTTGTCTTCCATAGAGTTGAAAACAAAGGTAATATATTGTTAGTGTTTGAGCAAATATGAAGAAACTTGAACTTTAAAATTTTAATTTTTAATTACACTGCAGATAGATCTCAGCAATAATCTAAAGACATAAAAAAATCAAACCATAGAACACAGGATATACCTTGGGAAAACCCTCCACTGATTTGGAGGATTAAAAAAGCCAACAAACAATCTTAGAGTATGATTGATAATTGGAAAAGAGTGATTACAACACAATAGCAATTTTTTTTTCCGAGAGCACAAGAGCGGAGAGATCAAATGGAGCACTGTGTTGGTATTTCCAATTGCATAGCACTTTAATAACAAGCCAAATTATGTCATACAAGGAAGGTAGTGAATATTGAATGCTTCAATAACTTGTTAACACTAAGAACACTGTCTCATCTTCAACCATGTGCCCTTACTCACTTGGTGCCAAGTTGGCACTCCATAATTATCTCCCACAAATAAGATATGTGCCCTCCATTAATTCATTGAGTTTAACTGTCTCTAACTGAGTTGTTAACTTGATGAACTAAACTGAATATAACTGCATGTAACTAAATGTAACTGAATAGAAATGAATGTAACTAAACAAACCTGAATGTAACTGAACAGAACTGAATGTAACTAGTGTTTCTCCATCAGTGTCATATTTAACAACCACTTGCATAAATTAAGGAGTTGATTCCTTAATTAAATGAACTGGTTTTATCACAACTAAGACTCAACTATTGTCTTATTAATTTGAGTTCACTTGGAGGCATACATGGGCAATTCAAACTCTCTCTCTATCTCTGTGCTCGTATTAATTTTCTCTGCTTGGTACATATGTGTTTTCATTAATTATATATCATATCATACTCATAAGAATTTTTTCAGAACATATGATCATATGTATTACCCCAGTTCATATAGTCACATGCTGAAGTAAATCACTCTAGGGATAGATAATCCCTAAAGGAGACTTGTAGCATCTGCTAACCATGACTAGCCATACATCACATAGTATATCCTTGACACTTAATACAAAATAAGACATGTGAACTTAATACACCATAAGTTCCAGACTTGATACAACACAAGTCTCATACTTTAACATAAGGTCATGATCTTAACCATAAAGATCCTAGTACAAGCATCTCTCCCGAATAGGACTTGATCAAGGTCATAGCTTGATACAATACAAGATCTTTAACTTAACAAAATAAAATAATGAACTTAATACAACATAAGTTCTAGACTTGACACAAAAAGTCTCATGGAGGATGACTCTCGATGTTGTACATCTAACATATACCCTCTGGCTCACACATGTGTTAGCGGTATATATCGCAGAACGTGCTCCATTTTTTTCTTTACCCATATCTTTAAATCCTCATCCAAAAAACTCTGAGAATGAAATATTCCAATTAACATGTTTTATGTGTAGTATATGAGTTTCTTTTTAATGAGAATAGGATCAACGATCGCCTTCATCTCTAGTGTACAATTCTTTATACACTTGTGTTTCTTGTATCTCTAGTGATGGATTGTAGAAGCTTTAGAACCACACTGTGTGTGGGCTCTACCCATGTTAGGAATGTCATATAGCACCATAGACATGATACCATTGAATACAATAGGAAATTATATGATAGGATATTGATTATCAATACCCACGTCCTTTGAAGGATAGAAATACATAGATCTGGAAGAAACCATCGCTTCTTCCAAAATCCCATCATTCGGGTTTGTGTAGTGTGAGTGATTGACTTTAGTGCCCTCATCATTGTACCAAGTTTGTGATAGGATATGTTCTAGAGATTCATAGGTGGATGAATGATGCTTTTGACAAAGGGATCATGGTAAATCATGGAACCCTAAAACTAGTAGTGACTTGGCATGGTGATCAAACAATTCTTGGAGCTCCGTAGCTCTCATCACACACACACACAAACAAACAAAAATATGCATGCATGCACACACACATTCACATATCTGTTAAGTAAAAATCCATTAAATCATAATTACAAATATTATTAAAGTAATTATATAAATAAATCTTTTACAAAATAAATTGAATATATATATAAAGAGAGACAGATGGCATTACTAATACAAAGCATAATCAATACAAAATAAGCATCTTCATTATTTAACATGAATGTTTTAACCAAGCACCATATAAGGCGAGGTTGTAACAAGTTTTGTATTTAATTTGCAGATGCATAGGAAGACCGAAGTCATTGCTACCCTACAACAATTGAATCGACCCTGGTGTGTAGTTGGAAATTTTTGCTCTCCTCTCATACAACTTTTTGGATATCCTAGTAGAGAAGTTTTGGGTGGTATTGATATCATACATTGGATCACTAGAACTCTATGTTGACTTAATAGATGTTGAGGCGTTGGCCAACTTAGGATGAAACATAGTTGTTTTGGCTTCCAAATTTTCAAAAAATGAGCACGAGGAAGAGTTCCTATGTGTCTTTTCTATATCACCCATTGGATATTTTACTAGAGCAAGAGGTATTAGACCATCTAAATTCAGTAGTAGATCATTAATATAATGGGCGAGAGTGACACCTTGAGCGTTCTCCTTCAACCCTTGACTTTTTGTTATTTTGAACAACCACATAGTATTGGGGTGTCATACAAGAGATCCAAGTCACGATGAATAATAGTCGACGATCTAGGATTGTGGCTAGAAGATAACATTTTATGATTGGTAGGTAAAGCGAATTTCCATTTTCATCTAGCAAGTGCTTGCAGTATCTTGCTCCTGATAAGAGATTGCGGCATTTTTCAACTGGTGGAATATCTTGTGCATTCGAACTCTATCTTGAATTAGGATCTTGCAAAATTGAATGCCTTGTTATTAAGATTCAAATGGATAAATAACATAAATTCGATTAGATAATCAAAATATTAATAAAATTTGAACTTACTAGAGAGGAAAAGGGCGGATTTAATGAACATTGAACAATATGGAATGAGTTGGAATTTGAAGAATTGGCCATTTGATATTATAATTTTTCTCTGTATTTGAGCCAAATTAGCAATCAATATGTGCTTACATTCCTAAACTAAATTTTGGGAACCATATAACAATCTACTTTTAAATATATTTGAAACCATTTTTAAAGAATATGGTGAGTTTAAGCAACATATATATACTATGAAGTATTGTAATTGATGTGGTTGTATTTTTTTTTACAAAAATGTTTAGTAGATTTATATTAAAAAAAACAAAACAGGCTACAGCCGAACTGTGGAGCTGCTTGATACAAAATACAATTGATATGTTCATAAGCTACATTCCAATTTCCCATTTGAGCACTAAAAGCCCTAGTTGTGCTTATTCTTTCATGCCTTGTAACACCCCGGTTTTGACCCCATTTGCATTAATGTATATGATGTAAATATTATATGGAATCATGACAAGGAGATTAAGTCCAAGGCCATGTCATTGATTAATGTTTGGTATATAGGCGATCATGGTTGATGCCTATGGTTTCTGTGCTAAGTCAAGCACGTTTGTAAACATCATGTAAATATGCAAATTAATGGAAAAAACCCATAACCAGCTATGTCAATGCAACGGAAAATGAGAGGGGGAAATGATTATCCTAAGGGTAAGGAGGAGGAAATGTTAACCTTGAACTAGTTTGGGAAAAGCCATGTGTCATGGGGAAATCCCATTAAAACTGTCAACTACCCTTTTCTTGTCTTTCTTCCCAACCATTTATTCTTCCAAAATGTGGTTGAGGTAGTTATTGCATGGAAGGGGAAGAGTATGGGAAAATTCAAATTGGGTATAGCACCCAGATTCGAATGTCGTGTTTTTCTTGCATGGGCAAGAAAAATAGCAGAACCGTATGCCAGTTTCACTCATGCATTACGTCTTCGTTTGAATTCATGTTTTGGGAGCTGCAAGACGTCTTGCTCATCCATAATTATTCTCCATTCACGTGGAAGCTCTGGGCAGCTGAGTTCTTCCTATGTGTATCATTCGCATTCTGCAAGTGTTTTCCCTTGGCGATACTGTGATTGCTACATTGCAGCGTTATCTTGAACTACAAAGTGTATGAGACCCTGTTACTCGTGTTCCATAGTAAAGTCTGCGTTGCTGAGTTTCCCTGTGGTTGTTGTGTTGTGCACCCTGGTTTGGGTTTGAAATATGTACAATACTTAGAAGTGGGAGAGACATAGAATGTGCTTGATAAACCTAGTGTGGAACCTCACAATAAGATAAGAGTGGGTGTTGAACCTGCTATGCACATCCTAAAGAGAATTGGAAGGGAAGTTGTAGCTTGAGGGACTGTGGAGCAGAGAAGGGGACACTTCCTTGTGTTGGGTGAGTAGGAAGTGGGGAAGCCAGGGCAGATAGGTCATGTGAAGGTGTCCTTAGCTCTGTAGTTGAGCTCACTAGCTTAGCAGTTCTTCCTGCCCATTGACTTAGAAGCCTGATAAACCCAACTGGAAAGATGGCTTGGCTGGTAGCCTGATAAACCCATCTGTTGGCTTGGTTGTGTCTTGTTGCGTTTAACCTTGTGAGTAACCTTTGGTTGGACAGTCTGATAAACCCAACTGTGAATGTTGGCTTGGCTAGGTAGCCTGATAAACCCAACAGTGAGATGGATTGACTATGTATAGTCTAATCAACCCATATGTTGGCTTAACTGGTCCTTAACGTGAATGTTGGCTTGACTGTGAACAGTCTGT
The DNA here is from genome assembly GCA_001517045.1 of Pseudotsuga menziesii. Lineage (NCBI taxonomy): Eukaryota > Viridiplantae > Streptophyta > Pinopsida > Pinales > Pinaceae > Pseudotsuga > Pseudotsuga menziesii. The sequence continues at coordinate 265,921 of LPNX010005373.1, read as the reverse complement.
GAAACCCAACTGTGAGATGGCTTGGCTGAGTTGCCTGTGAAACCCATCTGTTGGTTTGTTTTCCCTTACAGCCTGATAAACCCAACTGTGTTGGATTGGCTAAGTTTTGTTGCACCCTTGGTTATGCATGAGTCTGCTAGTGTTCCCTTGTTCCTTGAGGAAATCATGTAGCTGTGTTGCTGAGAGATTGATGAGCGCACTGGCCTATGGTTGGGTGGAACGTTGCAGTGACATAGCTAGTTATGGGACAAGTTCTTCTCAAAGATAAGTGTTATTGTCCATGTTAATCTCTGCAATTGTATTTCTTGCATTGTAATTGCTTGATGGAATATGATGAACATGTTGGATGTGTTGAATTGATGATTTTTTCCTTTGAATAACTACAATTATATGCATCTATGTATGTTTCCTTCAATGCATTATTAAACTAAGTTGAAGGGCTAGATTGTCGGATTGATGTTGGCCTGGATGGCCAAGTCTATTCAAATACTTCGATTAGCAGGTCAAATTTTCAAGCAGAAACCTTCTTCCGCAATGGTTTATTCCACAGACGGGATGTGGGATGCGGAAGACGCCCTTTGGTAGATTTGGACCTCTGTAATTCCCTTTCCGCAACTTGCAGGATGCGGATATGTCTTTTTTGTGAATTACGGCTTTCCGCAACGCACCTTTCCGCAACTTGCGAGATGCGGGATGTGGGATGCGGAATCACAGTATCGCGATTTCCAAATTTCTCGATCCCTCAACTCAAGTTTTCCGCACCATAAATTCTTGTGGGATTATTCTCCGCCGTTGATCTGTTTCCGATGCGGGATTTGAGATTGCAATTTTCGTAACTTTTCGATCCCACAACTCGGGCTTTCCACACCATTGATTTTTGTGGGTGGATTCTGATTCGTTGATTTGATTTCGGATGCGGAACCCTTCGTGATCCTTGGATTCCATCGTTATTTCTCTCTGCCACCCGATTTCCTCTGAGATATTTCCTTACAGATCGTCGAACTGATCAATGGAAGATGGGAGGGAGCGTGACAATGTTGGAAATGTCAAGAAGTGGTTCCCGGCCATGCCCTATGTTTCGATGAATAGTAAGGGTTCTCAATGAAATTTTTAATTCTGCATGATAATGGGATATGGGTATGTGACATTGTGGTATCAGAGCTGCGGGTTGTAGCATTGGGCCTGGATGGGCCATAATTGGTTGTTAAAAGGGTTGAGAATATCCCTGAATACCAACATTGTAGTACTCTATATAGTGATATCTGCATAATGGTGCCAGCACTACAGCGTGGTATCAGCGTTGGGCCTGAAAGGGCCGAGTTCAACAGTTAACAGAGTTGTCGGTTACAGTATTGGGCCTAGAAAGGCCAGGTGACAGTAAGTAAATGTTTTTAACTTTGAATTACTATGTATCTAACAAATGGCGTTTGATGACACCTTTTGCAGAGTCATAGTGCATTTTGGAAGAGTGGGTTGTTGGCTCAGCCATGAGAACCTATGACATGAATGATGCACAGGATCCCTATGAGCATGAGGAGGATGCTATGGGGGAAAATGTCCAAGTTGAAAATGCTGAGACAGAGTCTAATGGGAGCCACCATGAGAAGCCTAATTAAAGCTCAAGAAGAGCAGCATCGGCTGAATTCTGCCATGTTGCAAATTTTGACAGACATCCAACAACAGATGAGCTCGGGGCGACATACAACAAAACCAGAAGGTAGTTAGAGCAATACTAGAAGAAGAAGAAGGTATTCTAGTAGATATCTTGACTCGAAAGGATCCACTGACGATTCCAACTCTTCATCTCACGGGGAAAAGAAAAGGGGAAGTTATAGGAACATCTCATGGGATGAGTTTAAGAAGGCAAGCATGCCTACCTTCAATGGTGAGACAAAGAACGGTCAAGAAGATGAGGCTTGGCTTCTTCAGATGAGGAAATATTTCCAAGTTCAGGATTATTCAGGAAATATGAAGGCTAGAGTAGCCATCTTCAATTTGACTGGAAGAGCATCCATATGGTGGGAGCACTTCAAGAAAGTGAAGAATATTAATGAAAGGAAAATTGTGTGGAAACAGATCCAGAAGTATTTCAAGCAGAAATACCTCTCTGACAGGTACTATGATGACAAGATCAAAGAATTTCATGAGCTAAGATTGGGACATCAAACCATGGAGGAGTATGCAAACAAGTTCTTAGAGTTGTTGAGATATGTCAGGTATATCAAGGATGATAAGGTGAAAATCCAGTGTTTCCTGAGTGGATTGCTTCAGTCTTACAAAGACAGAACTGAGTTTTATGAGCCTATAACTCTGGAATAAGCAATAAGGAAAGCTAAGTATTTCTACAAGCAAAGCAGAGGCAAACTTGACTATCATAAGACATGGAAGGACAGAAATAATGAGAAGTCTAACCAAAGGAAGAAAGGTTTTAAACCTTCTAACTTCAGGAATTAGCAGAGCCAACCATCCCAAGATGAGAAGCACCCAGCCAGAGTGGCGGGAGAAAACCCAAGAGATCCACAGCAGATCAGAGAACCACTCCAATGTTGGAGATGTGGAGGACCCCACATGCACAGGAATTGTCCACTCGAGAATGAGAGTGCAAGTCTAGCTTACAACCTTCAAGAGGCAAAGAAAGTGGGTCAAGTAGCAAGGGTCGTCCCTAACATTTACGCAGTGCTGGAGGACCGCCAGGCAGACCACCCACCAGTCGATTGTGGTTGAAGTTGCAGGTAAGATTGCTGAGCAATCTGTTTCTATTTTGATTGACCAGGTTCTACCCACAGTTACATTGCTCCTAGAGTAGTGGAGATTTGTGCTTTCAAGAAAGTAAGGCATAACAAATCGTGGTTAGTTCAACTAGCCACTGGAACCAAGAGAAAGGTTAGTGAAGTGGTAGAGAAATTTCCATTGGTGATGAATGGATGGGTTACTTGTGTATATGTGAATGTTCTACCCCTTGGTTCCTATGATGTTCTCATTGGAATGGATTGGTTAGAAGCTCATGGGGTAAAGCTTGATTGTTACCATAAGAATTTTGAATGCATGGATGAATAAGGGAACCTGAGAGTGGTAAGAGGTATTCCAAAGGTAATTTCTGTGAGGCAGATTTCAACAATGCAGTTGAAGAAATTTTGTAAGAAGGGTTGCCATTTGTATGTAGCTCATATTGTGGAGGCAGCGGAGAATACAACTCCTAGGTTGGAGGACTTTCATACATTGCAGGAATTCGGGGATGTTTTTCCTGATGAGATTCCAAGGCTTCCTCCAAAGAGGGACATTGATTTCACGATTGAAGTTGCACCAGGAGAACAACCTGTGTCCAAGACACCCTACAGAATGAGTACGTCAGAAATGTTAGAGCTGAAGATGCAGCTGCAAGAGTTGTTGGAGAAAAAGTATATCAAGCCAAGTGTGTCTCCTTGGGGAGCACCAGTTCTATTTGTAAGGAAGAAAGATGATACACTTAGATTGTGTATTGATTACAGATAGCTGAACAAAGTTACGGTACAGAACAAGTATCCTTTTCCCAAGATTGATGACCTCTTTGATCAAATGAGGGTAGAAAAGGTATTTTCCAAGATTGACTTGAGGTCGGGTTACCAATTCAGTCTCATAAACGTGCTAGCTACATTTATGTGCCTTATGAACAGTGTCTTCAGCAGGTATTTGGCCAAGTTTGTTCTTGTTTTCCATGATGACATTCTTGTTTATTCTAAGAACGAGGAAGAGCATGAAGAGAATTCGAGATTGACATTACAATTTCTTAGGGAGGATCGGTTGTATGCAAAGTTGAGCAAGTGTGACTTCTATAAAGATAGAATTCAGTACTTGGGTCACATTATCTCAGAAGAGGGTATATCTGTGGACCCTGACAAGATTGAAGCCATAATGAATTGGCCTACTCCAAAAAACATGACAGATGTAAGATCTTTTAAGGGACTTGCAGGATACTACAGGAGATTCATTGAAGGATTATCCAAGGTTGACATGCCATTACTTCTTTGCAAAAGAAGGGATTAAAGTTTGAATGGACAATGAGGTGTGAAGAAAGCTTCCGACAGTTGAATAATATTCTCACAAGTGCACCAGTTTTGAAAGTTGCAGACCCAGAGAAAGATTGTGTGGTGTGTACTGATGCATGTGGTCAAGGGCTTGGAGGAGTCCTTATGCAAGACAACCACGTGATATGTTATGAGTCCAGGAAGTTGAAGGAACATGAGAAGAACTATATTACTCATGATCTGAAACTTGCAGCCATAGTACATGCTCTCAAGATGTGGAGGCATTACTTGATGGGAAGAAGATTTGAGCTAAGGACAGACCATTGTGGTCTAAAATATTTGTTTGATCAACCTACTCTGAATGCTAAGAAATCTAGATGGTTGGAGTTTTTATGTGAGTTTGATTTTGAGATCAAGCACATAAAGGGGAAAGAGAATAAGGTAGTTGATGCGCTCAGCAGGAAGGTGCAGGAAATGCATGTGGCATCCGTTAGTGTTTGACAAACGGAGTTGAGGCAGCAAATTGTTAATCATGTTGCTGAAGATGAATTGTATGTGCAGGTCAAGGAAAAGTTATAGCAGCAAAGCCTTGAGAAAAGGTATGAGGGATATAAATTGGAAGGAGATGGACTTCTTACTTATAAGAACAGAATTTACATCCCAAATGTAGCAGATTTGAAGAGAGTTGTTATGGGCGAGATCCATTAAGCTCCATATTCTGGTCACCCAGGATATCAGAAGATAATTGCTATAGCCAGAAAGCAGTACTTTTGGCCAGGAAAGAAAAAGGACATGGCTAAATACATTTCTAGGTGCATGAAATGTCAGCAGGTGAAGGTCGAGCATCAACACCCAGCAGGTTTGTTGTAGCCTTTTCCAGTTCCGGAATGGAAATGGGAAGTTATTTCCATGGATTTCATTACATGATTTCAATGACTTGGAGACAAGATGATTCCATCATGGTTGTGGTGGACAAGTTGACAAAGGTAGCCCATTTTATACCGGTTAAGTCTACGCATAAGACTGATGACATTGCAAAAATCTTCATGAAGGAGATTTTCAAATTGCATGGATTTCCAAAGGCAATAGTCTCTCACATAGATGTCAAGTTCACTTCCAATTTTTGGAAGGGATTACTTATAGCTTTGGGTACAAAGCTAAACTCCGGCACCGCCTACCATCCTTAGACTGATGGTCAGACAGAGAGAGTTAACCAAGTGCTTGAAGACATGCTTCACATGTATGTGATGGACAAACCAACCAAGTGGGAAGATTATCTACACTTGGTAGAGTTTGCTTATAAAAATGGAGAACAAGCATCCTTGGGGATGAGTCCATATGAAGCTTTGTATAGCAGGAGGTGTAGGATACCCGTGACTTGGGATAATCCAATGAACAGAGTTGTGATTGGTCCATAATTGCTCAAGGAGATGGAGCAGGAGGTTGTAAAGATCAGGAAGAATCTGAAAGCATCCCTAGACATACAGAAAATCTATGCTGATAAACACAGGGTGAACAGAGAGTTTAGTGTTGGGGATCATGTTTACCTCAAAGTGAGGGCAAAGAAAAGTTCCTTGAAACTTGGAAGTTGTGCCAAGTTGTCACCCAGATATTGTGGGTCATTTGAAGTGCTTGAAAGAATAGGGCCAATTGCATATAGACTTGCATTTCCAGCTAGCACTAGGGCTCATAATGTTTTTCATGTTTCTTTTCTTAAGAAATATATATATGACCCTAACCATGTGATAAATTGGGATGTGATTTAGGTCGAACCTGAGGGAGAGTTTTGAATCGAGCCAATGTGCATCCTCAACAGGAAGGTCACCATACTCCAGAACCGAGCCATAGGACAGGTAAAGGTGCAGTGGGAGCACTACGGTCCTGAATAGGCTACGTGGGAGTTGGAGAATGCCATGCGATTGGCACATCCATTTTTGTTCGAATCTGTGGAGCACTGAGGGTAGTACCAGTGTAGCATTTTGTTCAATTTTGTAAAGCACTGAGGACAGTGCTATTGAAGGGGGAGGGGAATGTAACACCCTGGTTTTGACCCCATTTTCATTAATGTATATGATGTAAATATTATATGGAATCATTTCAAGGAACTCAAGGCCAAGGCCCTGACATTGATTAATGTTTGGTATATAGGCGATCATGGTTGATTCCTATTGTTTATGTGCTAAGTCAAGCACGTTTGTAAATATCATGTAAATATGCAAATTAATTGAAAAACCCACAACCAGCTATGTCAATGCAAGGAAAAATGAGATGGGGGCATGATTTTCCTAAGGATATGGGGGAGGGAATGTTAACCTTGAACCAGTTTGGGAAAAGCCATGTGTCATCGGGAAATCCCATTAAAACTGTCAACTACCCTTTTTCTTGTCTTTCTTCCCAACCATTTATTCTGCCAGAATGTGGTTGAGGTAGTTATTGCATGGAAGGGGAAGAGTATGGGAAAATTCAAATTGGGCAGAGCACCCAGTTTCGAATATCGTGTTTTGCTTGCATGGTCAAGAAAAAAACCAGAACCATATGCCAGTTTCACTCACGTATTATGTCTTTGTTTGAATTCATGTTTTGGGAGTTGCGGGATGTCTTACTCATCCATCATTATTCTCCATTCGCGTGGAAGCTCTAGGAAGCTGAGTTCTTCTTGTGTGTATCCTTCGCGTTCTGCAAGTGTTTTGCCTTGGCAAGAATGTGATTGTTGCGTTACAGCATTGTCTTCAACTACAGAGTGTATGAGATCATGTTGCTCGTGTTCCAGAGTAAAGCTGATGTTGTTGAGTTTCCCTGTGGTTGTTGTGTTGTGCACCCTGGTTTGGGTATGAACTATGTACAAGAATTAGGAGTGGGAGAGACGTAGAATGTGCTTGATAAACCTAGTGTGGAACCTCACAATAAGATAAGAGTGGTTGGTGTACCTGCTATGCACATCCTAAAGAGCACTGGAAGGGAAGGTGTATCCTGAGGGACTGTGGAGCATAGAAGGGGACACTTCCTTATGTTAGGTGTGTAGGTATTAGGGAAGCCAGGCCAGATAGGTCTTATGAAGGTAACCTTAGCTTTGTAGTTGAGCTCACTAGCTTAGCAGTTCTTCCTTCCCATTGCCTTAGAAGCCTGATAAACCCAACTGGAAAGATGGCTTGGCTGGTAGCCTAATAAACCCATATGTTGTCTTGGTTGTGTCTTGTTGCGTTTGACCTTGTGAGTAACCTTTGGCTGGACAGTCTGATAAACGCAACTGTGAATGTTGGCTTGGCTAGGTAGCCTGATAAACCCAACAGTGAGATGGCTTGATTGTGTACAGTCTAATCAACCCATCTATTGGCTTGAATGGTCCTTAAAGTGAATGTTGTCTTGATTGTGAACAGTCTGTGAAACCCAACTATGAGATGGCTTGGTTGAGTGGTCTATGAAACCCATCTGTTGGTTTGTTTTCCCTTGTAGCCTGATAAACCCAACTATGTTGGCTTGGCTGAGTTTTGTTGCACCCTTGGATATGTATGAGTTTGTTAGTGTTCCCTTATTCCTTGAGGAAATCATGCCTAGCTCGGGGGTGGCAGTGTTTCTGAGAGATTGATGAGTGCACTAGCCTATGGTTGGGTGGAACGTTGCAGAGACATAGTTGGTTGCAGGACAAGTTGTTCTCAAAGATAAATGTTCATGTCCATGTTAATCTCTGCAATTGTATTTCTTGCATTGTAATTGCTTGATGGAATATGATGAACATGTTGGATGTGTTGAATTGATGAATTGTTCCTTTGAATAACTGCAATTATAGACATCTATGTATGTTTCCTTCAATGCATTATTAAACTAAGTTGCAGGGCTAGAATGTCGGATTGATGTTGGCCTGGATGGTCAAGGCTGTTCAAAGACTTTGATTAGCAGGTCGAATTTTTTAGTAGAAACCTTCTTCCGCAATGGTTTATTCCACAGACGGGATGCGGGATGCGGAAGACACCCTTTGGAATATTTGGACCTCCACAAATTCCTTTCTGCAATTCCCTTTTCGCAACTTGCGGGATGCAGAGATGTCTTTTTTGTGAATGACGGCTTTCCGCAATTTTCGTTTTCCAGCGCACCTTTCTGCAACTTGCGGGATCACGGTATCGCAATTTCCAAATTTCCCAATCCCTCAACTCAAGTTTTCTACACCATCGATTCTTACAGGATTATTCTCCATCGTTGATCTGTTTCTAATGCGGGATGTGGGATGTGAGAATGCAATTTTCGTAACTTTCTGATCCCGTTACTCGGGATTTCCACACCATTGACTTTTGTGGGTGGATTCTGAGCCATTGATTTGATTTCGGATGCGAAACCCTTTGTGATCCTTGGATTCCGTTGCTATTTCTCTCCGTCGTCCGATCTCCTCTGAGATCTTTCCTTGCAAATCATCGAACTGATCAATGGAATATGAGAGGGAGTGTGACAATGTTGGAAATGTCGAGAAGTGGTTCACAGTCATGCCATGTGTTTCGATGAACAGTAAGGGTTCTCGATGAAATTTTTAATTCCACATGATAATGGGGTATGGGTGCGTGACATGCCTAGTAGTGTATATGTGAACAAAAGAGCACAATAACCAAATACAAGCAAAAATTACAAAAAAAACTAGTAGAAGAAAGGTCCCCTTCCCATCCCTTGTTCCCCATAAGCAGGAAATCCAATCAAGGAGTGAACCTCAGGATATGATGCGAGAAGATGTTCCCCAAGGCCAATGATCGAATTTCGAGAGCTAACTTGGACTCTATTATGAGGCTGACAGACATTGATTTGTTCCTCCAGCTATCGAATGCGGTTCTGAAGGTGCATGTTTGAATCCCATAAAGCTGCAATTTGGCCGTGAGCGTCGCCAAGCTGGATTTGGAAGGCTCCCACACAGTGATGGAAATAATCAACCTGTTTCCTATAATGGGTGAATTTCCTCATGAGTAAACCAAATTCCCAAGTCTATTGCTCTTCCCAATTTTTCCTCCATTCTCCGAAGCCGATATCCCCAATCTCATTCGGGCGCATAGAAGGAGGTCGCCATAGCTTCATTCTTGAAATGATAAGGTGCCCATATGGCCAAATTTAACAAGCAAGAAACATTCGAAGAAGAACAAGATGCCCAAGAACCAGAATGCTACCAAGACGATGAGGATGACTATGACCATACAACGAATGAACGATAGTTGTTAATTGTCCCATCAAGGGAGTTAAGCCAAAAATTGCCACTGCAATGGACCACAAAGGAGAATGGTCGCTGGAGTTAGCCTTTTCCCTACTCCCCATACTTGATGAATTATGGAAGAGTTTGGTTATTGATGGAATTCTATTTTCCCTCAACGATAAGGGGGCCAGAGGTTTTCCCACAAACTTCATTAACTTTACTATTCGCTTCCACATTCAGATGTCGCAAGACATGAAGAAAAGGAAGGGAAGGGATGTTTTTACAATTGATTATGATTCTAGTGCGTATTCGATTAACCCACGCATCTTCTAAATTACTATTCCTCATCATGTGCCTGAATAGGAGCAAGGAGTCTCCAATGATAATAGCTTGTTGAATGCCTAAGTTGAGTCGAATGAGGAGCAAGGAGTCTCCAATGATAATAGATTGTTGAATGCCTAAGTTATGGAGGATATTTGTTCCTAGCCAAAGGGTGTAAGCTTTCGCTTGGTTATTTGTCGCGATCCCCAAGTTCCACACAAATTTGCTAACCATGTTTCCTCCAAGGTCAAAGAGAACCCCACACCTTCCTCCTCCCAAAGATTTGGTTGTATTGTTAAAGAGCATTTGAAATGAATATACCCTTTTAAGTTCAAGCATACATTCATATCAAATAAATGCACATGTACATGTATGATACTAAATCCCTTTGATGTGTGCATAATTCTAAGTGCAAATAACACATATAAACACCAAATATAGACATTCGCAAATGAATATATCTGCTATGTTTTATTAGCAGATATTTACTTATGAATTTCTCAATATTATGTTCAAACATGTGCTTGTTATATTATAGTAGAGAGGTGCACTCATCTCTTTAAAACACATCGATGAATGAAAAATACGGTGGTCTATATGTTTATTTTTCCATTTTATGTTGATACGGTGCACTTTAAAAAATACAGTGCACCAATGAAAACATATATTACATGTGCATTGTTATAGGGAAAACGTAACAACAAGTTATACATTAAGCGTGTGTTTTTAGTAGATCACATTGGTGTGATTATATATTAAAGTGCACTATTCTATGAAAAATGTGAAAAAAAACATGTGATTTTTTTTAGAATTTGAATTCCATATGATTTTCAAGCAGAAAGTTCTTATTATTTTGCAGCAATTGAATGGAGGATGAACATACCAACTAAGCAAAACAAACCACACAGGAAACGGACAAGTATTGCTCAGGAATTTACAGTATATTCATCATAATAATATGCAGTGTACAATAGATTACAAATAGGTAGAATTTGAAAGTATGAGGAGTGAATTCGAATTCTCCAAGTGGATAAGACTATATCTAGCTAAATCTCTAACTCAAGGTCTCCCAATCAATATCAGAGTCCAACAAATCAACTCTCCGATGACCAATAACTCCAACAGACAGTAACAACTAGTTAACTCGGTCCAACTGAGTGTGGTAGGTGAACAAAAGTGCTCCTCCACATGCATGCATGTACTATCTATGCAAAGCATGCGCTAGCTAACTAATAGTGAGTCATCTGAAGGTAACTAAAGGATAACTATGGCTAACTAGTGCTAACTCCAACTAACTGAAGTAGGGTTGTGTCGGGACTCCCAGTGGCTCCTAAAATATAGGGATTGGTCTAGGAGGCACCCTCACTGATGCATGCACATGCAGTAAGTGGCAGTTAACCTCTAACATTGTCCCCCACACTTCAATGACTGGTACATGTGGACCCAATTGTACTAGTGGACTCATTTAATTAATTTAATGTTCCTAAGTTAGGCAATAATTAATCTAATAGAAATTTGACCAAGGGAGGATTAATAATCCTAACACCCCCCCCTCCCCCCCCTTAATTCTAACTTGGACAAATGTGGGCCCTGGTAACAAGACCATAGGTCACCCAAATACAATCTAGAAGAAAAGTAAAAAAAATGTTGCTTAGTACAACTGAGGAAACAGGGGAAAACCTCATGGGAAAACCCCCCCTAAAAAATAAGCAGGAAAATAGAAATCTGCAAGCTATCTTTAGAAGAAAGAAGCTTCCTCCTTAGAAAAATAACTTCAGCAAAAACACTACTGCAAAAATTGCAGCTCTATGCAACAGCATGGTCCATCAGTGGACCTCTCAATGTACTTTTGAACTAATGACTCTGTTTGGTTCTGCTAGATGGTAAAGGTAGGAAATGATCAAATCTCTGCTTCTGTGGGCCATGTAGCTGATCATTCGCCATCATCAAGTAGCACCGTCCTGGAACTTTGTTGCACCATTCTGTGAGAGATAGTGCAGCATGCTCATTCTAATACTGGGACCTAGTTCTTCTTTTGTCTTCTGTATCTCCAGCACCACTTCCAGCTGCATCAAGAAGCTTTTGAGCCCATCTGGGTTTAGGCTTCTGATTTGGAATGGGTACTAGATCTGAATCTGTAATCTCTTAAGATTCAGTATCAATAACAGGATCATGATGTATGTGATCTTCTTCATCTGAATCTAAAACCTGTAGCACATCATCATCATCATCAAAAATAGGAGGAGAAATGGTTATACCTTCCTGTTCTGCTAGAGGAGTATCATGCAGCTGATCTTCTTCGAACTGGACACTTCTTTCAATGAAGCATCTTCTGGTAGCAAACTCCATCAGTTTGTAAGCTTTTGCATCATCTGCGTATCCCGGCATAATGCATTCACTATTTTGGGCTTGGAAGGCCTTTCTCTTATCAAGTGTTATCTTGGCCCAAGCATTGGAACCAAAAACTCTCAGATGAGAGACATTGGGTTTATACCCATGTAGTGCTTCGAATGGAGTCACCCCAACCACTGACTTGTGGGGCACCCTATTCTACAAATACAAAGCACAGTTTATTTCTTCAGCCCAAAGAGAAGGAGGTAGATGCTTTCCATGGAGAAGGCATGTTGCCATCTCCTTCAGTGATCTGCTCTTCCTCTCAGCCACACCATTTTGCTGTGGTGTGTATGGAAGTGAGTGTTCCATTCGAATCCCTTCTGATTCACATAAATTATGGAAATATCTTTTGACATATTCTTCTCCTCCATCGGATCTTATTGACTTGATCTTCTTATTGAAGTTGTTCTCAACCATAGCTTTAAAACTTTTAAAAATCTCAAAAACTTCTGATTTTAGCTTCATGAAGTAGATCCAGCAATACCTAGAACAATCATCAATAAAGGTCAAAAAATACCTGCAACCATTAATTAAATTTGTGGGCATAGGTCCAACTACATCACTTTGTATCAAATCAAGTGTAGAAACAGCTCTATGAGCCTTCCCAACATCATACTTCTTTTCTGGATGCTTACCTACCAAGCACCCAACACATACTCCATAGGAAGTTTGGATGGAGGGCAAACCTTCAACCATGTTCTCATTGTGGAGTTGCTTCAGATATTTGAAATTGAGATGGCCAAATCTCTCATTCCAAATCTTGCTGGTGTTGTTAGCATGAGACAATAAAGTTGTAGGAGGAGAAACAGGCAAGAAATGTGAAAACTCATAAGCTTTGGTAGAGTGATTTGCAATACCTTTCGCTACAAGCTTTCTAGTGGCTTTTTTTGTAATCTCAACTGAGTCTGAATCGAATGTGACTCTCTTGGGAGAGACTGTATGTGTCATCTGGTAAATAGATAATAGGTTAGTAGCAAGGGAGGGCACATATAAGACATTTTTTAACTCACCATGCTTCACTCTGACTGATCCCCTTCCTTATGCTAGAATCTGGGAATCATCTCCCATGTGAATATTAGGCCCCTTTGATAGTCAAAGAGTAGAGAAGGATTCTTTGGAGTCAACCATGTGGTTGGAGGCTCCAGAATCTATAATGTATGCTGAGGATGGAGAGAGAGTTGCTTTCAAAGCATGACACCTTTTGGCATCTTCTGTCAGTGCTTCTTCATCAGGATTCTTTGCTTATGGAGGAGCAATGTTGTGCTGCTTGAGAAGAGCAGGCATAACTTCTTTTCAAATTTCTTCTTCTTAGAGCCGGAGGCCCCTTCGGAAGCTTGCTGATTTGGTTTAGGCTTCGAATCAACTGCCTTGGGATCCTTCTTCTTTGATTTCCCCTTTGCTTCCACTTTGGAGGAGTCAGTAACCAATAAAGCTTGATCTTTGGAAGTGTGGATGACTGCCATTCGAATCAATTTGTCTTGTTCTTCGATTAAGGACTCAGAGAATGAATCTAGAGAAGGTAGTTTCCAATCAGGAAAGCTTTCCCGCTTGGAATGAAACATAGAGACATAGATAGAGTACTCAGGACCTAGTTAGCTGAGTATCGAAAGGACATTCTGCTCATCCTTCCGCTCTATCCCACACTGTCTGCATTGTAGCACTAGAGACTTGAATTTGGAGAATAATTGCTCAATTGTCTCAAAACTGTTGGGATGTAAAGATACCAACTCATTCTCCAGAATGTGTCCCCAAAGCTCATCTTGTTTGTTAAACAAGCTATCAAGCTTCTCCCGGGCTTCTCTGGGAGTCCTCAATCCTTCCAGATGGAAGAGTAGATCTCTGGAAATTTAAGTACATAAGTCCCCAAATGCTTCATGACAACAGTTTAGGAACTTGTTCCGCTCTACCGGCTGATGAGGTTCATCCTCCCATCCATGTATAATCCTATGGTAGCCATGCTTGCATAAGGCCAGCTGCATATCAATCCTCCAATCAAGGTAATTGGAGGTATTGAGGATCCATAGCTTAGGAGTTTGAGAACTCATAATTGCTCCGGAAAGGAGACAACAAATACTTATTTCAAGCCACGTAGCACCTGTCAATTTCACTACAAATAACAATAAAACATATGAAATGTTAGAATCATGCTTTTCCTCCAGACATGAACATGTTTTGAGGGTCCGTCACACCCTCTCCACTACTCTGAATGAATCTAGAGCTAGCAAATTTTCATAGGGGACTTATGTGGAAACCCAGCTGCTTTTGATGTTCGATGAGGAGAAACAAGCATGAAACTTGCCTGAGAAGGCTCTACTACCATCTTAGAATCCCATATGATATTCAAGCTGAAATTTCTTATTATTTTGTAGCAATTGAATGGAGGATGAACATACAAACTAAGCAAAACAAACCACACAGGAAACAGACAAGTATTGCTTAGGCATTTACAGTATATTCATCAAAATAATATCCGGTGTACAATAGATTACAAATAGTTAGAATTCGAATGCATGAGGAGTGAATTCGAATTCTCCAAGTGGATAAGACTGTATCTAACTGAATCTCTAACTCAAGGTCTCCCAATCAATATCAGAGTCCAACAAATCAACTCTCCAATGACCAATAACTCCAACAGACAGTAACAACTAGTTAACTCAGTGCAACTGAGTGTGGTGGGTGAACAAAAGCGATCCTCCACATGCATGCATGTATTATCCATGCAAAGCATGCACTAGCTAACTGATAGTGAGTCATTTGAAGGTAACTGAAGGCTAATTGTGGCTAACTAGTGCTAACTCCAACTAATTGAAGTAGGTTGGTGTCCGGACTCCCAATGGCTCCTAAAATGTAGGGATTGGTCTTGGAGGCGCCCTCATTGATGAATGCACAGGCAGTAAGTGGCAGTTAAAATCTAGCATTGTCCCCCACACTTCAATGACTGGTACATGTGGACCCAATTGCACTAGTGGACTCATTTAATTAATTTAAGGTTCCTAAGTTAGGCAATAATTAATCTAATAGACATTTGACCAAAGGAGGATTAATAATCCTAACAATTTTTTCCATGAGTTGAAATGTCCAACAGAAAAAGCAGCAAGAATTTATTTTTCAAAAAAGTGTTTGATAAAGTGATTTTATAAAAGAAAACTTAATCATTATTCAGTTATTTTTCCAAACTTCCGAAGAGGGAGTTTTGCAAGAGAGATTTACTGAGGAAGACTTTGGAGCAACCTGACTTTTTATGAAGATCAAAATTTGTAAGGTATGGTGAGTCACACAAAACATTTCAAAGTATATAACTTCTTATTATTGATCTCAATGCAAGATGTTCCAATTAAGATTTAGAATAAACTACGAAAAAAAAATCAAAACATATTTACCTTCAACATTGGAACCCTTCCTTTCATGTTGTTACATTTTATTTTATGTGGCTACAAAATGTACAAAATGTAACATTAGGGTTTAACTCCCTTTATTATTTCACAATTATTGTTGTTCATTTCAACACTTTATATTTAATGGGTTTATTCTTCTATATATAAGGCATTTGGCATCTTATGCAATTGGACCACTTATTGGATCCAAAATCCTATCCCCGCCAATTTCTTTTCATAAAAAAAAACTTTCATTTTTTGGTACAAACTGTGTTGTAGAATGCAACAATGCGCTTGTCATATAAGTAGACCGTTAGCTATAAATATTTTTAAAATTTGTTACTGAATGTCAAGTGCGATATGTATACTAACTCGTGCACTAGTTCTTTTATATAGAGATATCACACCGCTAAAGTCTCTAGCTTAATTGTTTTTAATCGGTGCACCTATATTTTGTACACATTGTGTGTATAAACGGTAGATGCACCTAGGTGTTTGTATTCCTAAATCGCACCGGTATGCCTCACTACATTTTTAGTTGAAAGTTATGCAATTTATTTGTATAATATATTTAATAGCTTCTCTATCTACTGGTCTAGGTTGTTTATTAATAGAAAATGTGTGGTAAAGTTCACGGAAAAATAATTCAATGACTCCAAGAATCAAATTATATTTTAGCTGCATTAAGCTTTTCCAGAGCAATGGTCAATGAGACCGATCAGACTAGCAATAGAAAAACATACAACAACAAAAAAGAATCATTGAAAAAGTAATATTCCTAAACATATTTTTCTATAATATGTATATGCTACTACAAAACATTCTTTTATTAATATTTATTATGTTATATTTACTTTTCATACCAATATAAAAATAGTTTAATGTGATTTTAAGTTTTTTTGGAAGATTATGAACATCATAAAGGACGAACGAGGTGATGTATGAAAAATGTTAGTAGGGATGTCCAAAAAAGTGTACAAGGAGATGGTCAAATAAATAAACGTAACTGCAACATAGGAGGGGCCATATCAAGAACAACGAGCTTCAATTTTATGTAATCATTGTTTTTTTCTTATATGTACATATAATTAATTAATTTAGCATTAAATATTATATTTCAATTGTTTTTTTTCGAGTAAAAAATCATAATTTTATTAATAGAAAATAAAATCACATATCAAAGATATATGTCGCAACATATATTATAGCAAAACAACTATATTTAGTTGTTCATGTAAATACCTCTAACCAAAAATCTCTTGCATATATTCGTGTAAGTGCATTTAACAAAGGACAAAAACAACCATTGCCTGATATTGAACTAGTATGCAAAAAACATATTGTGTTCACCATTTTTACTGCCCCTACGGAAGAGCTGCATCAATTTCAATTGTTTTGTTACAGAAAATAAAAGAAAATGGAACCAATTCAACAGATAAGACATGATGACAAGGAAGACAAGGGTCGATAGCAAAGTTTGTGAATAATTGTGTTTCTCTTACAAGTTAAGATATAATATTGGTTTTGATCTTTATATTTTAATTTTATTACACCCATCCTTAGTTGTCTTCAGAGAGGTGCTGACATACAAAGACGAGCTATCCGAAGAATTTGCTGACATTAGGTTAAGTATGGGTTGTGAGTATATATTGGTGTATCAAAAATTAATGGTGGAATTTGTAAGTAGTAATGTTGTTTTACTTCTCTCATTTTTATAATAAATTGAACAAAAAAACCTTTATATAAAATTTATGAGCTGTGATTGTTACGATTGATTAAATAATCCTCCCTTGGCCCCCATAGTTTATTTGTATTTTCCTAGCTTAGGAGGTCATTTCCACTTCACTAGTGCCATGGGGGACTCATCTGGGGCCCACCTAACACTTAATGAGCCTGTCTGCATGAATTTAGGAACTCCAAAGACCAATCCCTATAATTTAGGAACCCACTATGAGTGCCACCAACAGTTGAAACTAGTCGGTGTTCAGTTATGTTCTAATTTCCATCATTTAGTTCAGTTTCAGTCAACCTAGCACCAGTTTGTATGATTTAAGGGAGGTTGGGTGCATTTTCTCACCTACCTAGATCAATTTATTGATTGTGAACTCATTCAATTGACCAAAGTTGCATTAGTGAGCTCTAGTGGTGATTTTCCCACACCGAGTTAGCACCGGAGTCAATCCAAGTTGGTGAATTTAATGATAATTCATGTAATGTTGTGTTGACAAATTTGGTCTCCATGTGTGTGCAATTTGCCATTAATATTTTGATCAATTTACATTGAATTGTCTCTCTCTTTTGCAACCTTCTTTTCACAACAAATTCATTTAGGCCTGAGGATCCTAAGCTTTGCTAAATTAAACATGGTATCGAAGTAGGTGTTCATGCCAACTTCAAACCTCGAAATATTCCATTGATGCACCAAAATCAATTAGGTTCCACATAATTCCTAGTATTCTTGCCTTGCCCCCTCTGGACTATGTCCAAATAAGTCTAACCAAGTGTGATGCACCCAGAGAACGTTCACATGTCAAAGTGGAGAGTGTTTGAATTGGTTTGATTTTGAATTGAAGTGTTTTTTCAGGTAAATCAAATATTTATGAAGAATTAGTTGTTCCTTGAAGTTGCAAGATGGAGAATTCAACAGCTTTGACTCCCCAACTCCTCAAACTCTTCAACTATCT
Source organism: Pseudotsuga menziesii (assembly GCA_001517045.1). Lineage (NCBI taxonomy): Eukaryota > Viridiplantae > Streptophyta > Pinopsida > Pinales > Pinaceae > Pseudotsuga > Pseudotsuga menziesii. Next base: position 247,980 of record LPNX010005373.1, on the reverse strand, counting down.
TGATTGGAGGGTTGAAATGAAGTTAGTCTTACGCAACAAGGGTCTGTACAAGGTCACCATGGGTAAAGAGGTCAAACCCCAACAAACCTCATAAGTGAGCTCTAGTGGTAATTTTCCCACACCAAGTTAGCACCGGAGTCAGTCCAAGTAGGTGAATTTAATGATAATTCATGTAACGTTGTGCTGACAAATTTGGTCTCCACGTGTGTGCGATTTGCCATTAATATTTTGATCAATTTACATTGTCTCTCTCTTCTGCAACCTTCTTTTCACAACAAATTCATTCCGGCCTGAGGATCCTAAGCTTTGTTAAATTAAACATGGTATCGAAGTAGGTGTTCATGCCAACTTCAAACCTCGAAATATTCTATTGATGCACCAAAATCAATTAGGTTCCACATAATTCCTAGTATTCTTGCCTTGCCCCCTCTGGACTATGTCCAAATAAGTCTAACCAAGTGTGATGCACCCAGAGAACGTTCACATGTCAAAGTGGAGAGTGCTTGAATTGGTTTGACTTTGAATTGAAGTGTTTTTTCAGGTAAATCAAATATTTATGAAGAATTAGTTGTTCCTTGAAGTTGCAAGATGGAGAATTCAGCAGGTTTGACTCCCCAAATCCTCACACTCTTCAACTATCTTGATTGGAGGGTCGATATGTAGTTAGTCTTACACAACAAGGGTCTGTACAAGGTCACCATGGGTAGAGAGGTCAAACCCCAACAATGTCTTGAAAAGTCGAAGTATCTGAACAAGCTGGATGAAGAATTTGGCTTCATGTGCATCCACATCTCCAAAGACTTACTATTCCATCTTGATGGAATGAAAACTCCAAAGGAAGTATGGCAGAAGCTCAAATCCTTGTTTAGAAAGTAGGATGAGCTGAGGGGCCATATTCTCGAGAATGACTTGATAGCACTACAACCCAGCAACTTTGAAACTATACAGCAATTCTACTCGAAATTCAAATCCCTTGTCATGCCATACAAGTAGTGTGGGATTGATAAAAAGTATGAGCAATTGGTGCACTAGATTCTGAGCAAACTTGGCCCAAAATTCTCAGTGTTCGTATCTACCTTTCACTATGGGAGACTAACTACTCCTAATTGGTGAATGCCTTCACATAATCTCTTATTCAGGAACAAGACAAGTTGATACAGATGGGACCTTTCAAATCCTCCAAAAATCAAGTTCTCTTACCAGGGAGACTAAGAATGCGCAAGCAAAGGGGAAGCGGAAAGGAAAAGAGAATAATAACACTAATTTCAAGCCTAAGGATAAGCAAAATCCTTTAGAAGGAGCCTCAGGTTCCAAGAAGGAGCACAAGAAGTTTGACAAGGCCAAGTGTTCTTACTGCAAGAGAGGAAATCATCTAGAGAATTTGTGTCTAAAGAAAACCATAGACCAGATATCTAGGCTCCTTGAACATAACAATATTTCCCTTCTTGAATATGCAAAGAAGTTTCATGCTGGAAATAAGACTAGAGATCATGAGAGGTACCATGCTATGAAGGAAGGCTTTTCTCTATCACAAGATTTTCTCATTGATTCTGGAGCCACCAATCACATGGTTTCCTCCAACGAATCATTCTCTTGTTGTGATCTCTCTAGAGGACCAAGCATCCACATGGGAGATGACTCACAAATACCAGCTATCGAGAAAGGTTCCATCATATTTGAGCATGGAGTGTTCAAGAATTTTCTCTGTGTCCCTTCCCTAGCAGCAAATATGTTGTCTGTATACCATATGAATCATGTTGGTTCACCCAAGCAAGTCACATTTGATCCTGACATAGTGGAGATCTCAGAAATCTCTACTGGGAATCTGATAGCGAAAGGAGTTGCTAATCATGCCTTCAAGGCATATCAATTTTCTCACTTTCTCCCTAATTCATATCCTAGTGCCTTATTTACTCATGCTAATGAAATAAGTAGAATTTGGCACGAAATATTTGGCCATCTGCATTTCAAATATCTCCAGCATCTGCACACTGAAAACATGGTTCGGGGATTGCCTCTCATCAAGTCTTTTGGATGCAGGAGCATTAGCTCTCAAGACCAACTACTAAATTTCTGATCGGACCTTAAGCTCTAGACATTTTACCAAGGAGAGGTCAGTTGTAGAGACATTGTAAACTTTCATGTAAAGTACTTTATTTTCCTAGCAAGTCTAGATAGGGTAAAAGATCTAATCTGGTAGGTGTCAGTAAAGGATGAGTCATGTAACTAACGTGATGCAGAAGAATTGTGGCATGCCAACAATGTGATGAGTTGGTCACATGCTGTGGCATATTTTTTGTTGTTTGATGAGTCATAGTTTGTTAGCGACGATAGGAATGATGGTGGATCATGACTCCCTGCGTGGAGATCAAGCCACAGGTTGTTTATTGTGATAGAGACGTTTTCATCATGCTTTGTAGTTGTTTGTTTTTGGTTACAGGAATACTCGAGGTGGGAGTAATAGTTTAGATTAAATAGGCATATTAGAGAAGTAGAGGGGGATCTGCTCTCCAGCATTAGAATTCTAAATCTGCAGAGAAAAGGACAGACCTACGTCTGGTTCCGCTTGTAAATATTTTGAATAGACTGAAGAAGAGAGTCGAGTTGTGTGTTTGTGTGTTTGCTTAATAGAGTAGTTGTTTGTTTGCAGTGTTATTAGCCTCTATGCATTTACTGTTTGAACTATGAATCCATGAAAATCCGACTTCAGTGGTTTTCTGAACATCTGTGTATTTATGTGAAATCATTGATTCAAGTGTTAAATTGTTGCTTGAATAGATGAAATAGGTTGTAGATGCATGCATATAAGTGTTTAGGCCAATGAATCTTGAAGATGGCAGGCTATATTGATCGATTCTCTGATCAATCAACGCAGCACGCAGATTTTCTACCCTTAACAAGTTTTGCAGAGAATGAACGGTGGGGATTGAGTCCGCAGACGAAGACTTGACGGTCCAGGAGAGATCTGCAATGGAAGTTGTGAGGGCGATAACGGATCTACAAAGATCTATGAGATCCACATGAAAGAGTAGATCGACGATCGTGGAGAAGGCCGCAAAGATCTGACGGTTGGAAAATTTGTGGGGGAGCAACTTTGGAAAGTTGGTCGGGCATCCCGCATCCGAAAATCTTGTTGCGGAAACAGAGTTGTGGAAGCAGAATTGTGGGGAGGTAACTTTAGAGCAGAATTTCGCTGAGGGATAAATTTGGTAATCCTGTAAAGTGTAGGAGCCACCAGATCCTGGAGATGCTGGTTGGGTTGGTTGTGGTTGATCCCACGTGCACCAATTTTGGTATTAGAGAGAGGAGAAGCTTGTGTGAGAGAGAACTGTAGCAGTAGAAACCTGGAAGGAGCAAAGAAGAGTGCTCAATAGGTTCTAGATAGAGGACCAACGTTACCAAAAGATCAAGTACAGAGAAGGGGCTTGGTGAGATAATTTTTAGCAATGTGAAAGAGAACTGTTATTGCATAGGCTTAGGGCAGGAGGATGGTTGCACACGTAGGCAGAGCAAGAGGTCGTGACATAGGTCGACAAACGGTGAACACAGAAGTTATGGAGGAAATGAGGGAGCTACGAGCACGTTTGAAAGCCATGGAGACAGACAAACGAAGAGACCCATAAGTGGGAAGAGAGTAAGTTTACTCTCATGAAGAGAGAAAGAACACGAGAACAAGAGAGTGTTTTGTGAAGGTGAGAAGACAGAACAACAACAGTCTAAAAAGAATAAGAGTTTCTATCCAAGTGGAGAAGAGGCTTGTAGCTTGAGCAGTAAGTTATAGGCATAGATATCTACTTTGGGAGGAGTGTATGCATTCAAGGGATAGCTAAAGGAGTGAAGACATCTCAACAAAGAAGTCATAGTCTTTGAAGACAGTGATGAAGGACACTAGTGAGGGTTTATGAGAGAAAGTGAAGTGTGGCCAAGGACCTAGTATTTCAACTAATTGTTACTGCAGAGGCTAGTACAACTCATAAAGAGTGAAATAAACTCAAGAAGATGACTAATAAGGGTCATAGAATAGGTTCAGGAGGCAACCACCAAGGGAGGAAAGAAAATGCCAAGGAAAATGGCATATGGAGGCAGTTGAGTGATGAAGAGTATGAGAGAGAGAAGGTTGTGATAAAAGTCCATATGGAAGTAATAATGGAGTTGTTACATATGGAGGAGGAAGACCATAGATGAGGTTTTCTTGTGAAAATAAAGTTGAAGTGGGATAAGCTACAAAGGAGAGGAGAGCAACTGATGAAAGCTCAGTATGAAGAAGAGATACTCAAGGCAAGAGAGTGTATAAGGGAAGTCTTGAAGACTAAAGCTTCAAGTAAGACCAAGAGGTCTCAATGTTTTGAAACTGATATTTTATGTATGTCTACAGGTACAATGAATGAGAAAAGGCAATTTGCTAATGTTGTCATAAAGAATGAAGGAGGAGGGCAGAACTTCAATTCTGTTCAGAGAAATGATGAGACAATTGTGTCTCATGCAAATACACTTACACAGAGAGAAGAAGGTGATGCTTTTCAGCATACTGTGAAAGCTAAAAGCAAGGAAGACTTGGCTTATGATGATGGCTAAGAACTGAAAGAGACAAAGGAGAATATCAAGCATTCATGAGCTATGCTTGAGAAATTTGAGAAGAAGAGCATTGAGGATTTTCTGAGTCTTATAGTAGACTTGGAACAGCTAGAGAAATATTTGGTGATTGAGTCATCAAATAAATGCTGACGATTTGAATGTGTTTGCAGGTATTGTAGAAGACAATCCATCTTAAGGAATTGTCTTAAGTGAAACTGAAAGTTATCTGGTAAGGCATAATGAGGAATATGTTAAGCATAAATACACAGTGCCTGAAGAAGCTGGCAGGGAGATGTTATTGCTGGAGAACCTGTTAGAGAAATCTGAGTCTAATTGTGAATGGAAACCTCATGTAAACAAGCTATGTTTTAATAGTTTTGATGAAGAGATGAAGTACCTTGAGGGGTGTATAGGCAAAGATGAAAGTGTGGAAGATTTAGTCAGTCTAGATGGACAGATGGAATTGTTGTCAAGCAATGAAAAAGGAAAAGATGAGTTATTGCAGCGGAAGGAGTCTATAGAGTCCTTAATTAATGAAGGCAACAATCTTATTGGGGAAGACAGAGTCATGTCTTATGAGAGGGAATTTGTTCTTGCTGAGGACAAAGAAGATTTGGTTTGCTTAGAGAGCCAAGGTAGGAATGATGGACATACCTTTGGGACTACCACAAGAACAGAGAATCATAATTATATTCTGACAAAGAGGGATGAGATAGTGTCGCAAAAAACTTTGGTTAGTGACCAGAAAGAAGAAAGCCATAAGGAAGAAAGTGAGGCTACTATGTCTCAAATTGGAGATGAAACAGTCTTGGGACTAAGGAAGACTGAATTGACTGATAGAAGTGGTCAAAGAATTGAAGGGAAATTACTGAAGATTGTCAAGATAGAGGTGCTTGAAGGGAATCAAGTAATCAATGAATGTTTGAAATACTGGCTGAAAGTATTTAAGCAAGAAGAAGAAATTGCAGTCAATGAGATGGAAATGTCTCAATTTTTGGCTGAGACAAAAGAATATATTAGTTTACTAAATTATGTTATGTTAACTAATATGCAAAGAAGTGTGAGTGACTATGTTGTTCCAGTCAGGGAATTGAAAGACAAATTACTTTTTGAAAGTAAATTTGCAGACAGTGAGTAGGAATTCGATATTGCAGAGGGAGATGCTTACAAAATCATAAAGGAAGCATGGGAGGTAGCAATGTCCGGGACAACATCTACAGCAATATCAAGAGTTGTAGAAGAAATTAAATCAAGAAAAGTTGAAGAAAATGTTCAGCAGTTTAGTGATGAGTGGACAAAATGCTACAAAGTGCAGTGGCAGGGTAAGGAAAACAAAATTAGTTTGCAGCAACAGGCTACTTTGGAACGTGCCATAGGTGAACTATGGGAGTTAATGCAAATGCCTAAGGAGAACTACAATAGAGTAAAGGGAACAGTCCACTGTGGAGATGATTGGGAAGTGAATAATATTGAAGGCAGAGACAATGGAGAACTACAAAACAAGGTGTGGAAGCCTGAAAGGTTACAGCCAGCAATAAATAATGACAATAAAGCTTTTGAAAGATTGCAGACTAAAGTTTGGGATCCATGAAGACAACAGCTGAAGATGCATGACCAGGAGATCATGATTATTTTCTACTTTGGGAGTCTGATGCAGGAGCATTAGCTCTCAAGACCAACTACTAAATTTATGGTTGGACCTTAAGCTCTAGACATTTGCCCAAGGAGGGGTCAGTTTTAGAGACACTGTAAACTTTCGTGTAAAGTACTTTATTTTCCTAGCAAGTCTAGATAGGGTAAAAGATCTAATCTGGTAGGTGTCAACAAAGGATGAGTCATGTAACTAATATGATGCAGGAACATCGTGGCATGCCAACAATGTGATGAGTTAGTCACATGCTGTGGCATATTTTTTGTTGTTTGATGAGTCATAGTTTGTTAGCGGCGATAGGAATGATGGCGGATCATGACTCCCTGCGTGGAGATCAAGCCACAGGTTGTTTATTGTGATAGAGACATTTTCATCATGCTTTGTAGTTGTTTGTTTTCAGTTACAAGACCACTCAGGGTGGGAGCAACAGTTTAGCTTAAATAGGCATATTAGAGCAGTAGAGGGGGTTATGCTCTTTAGCATTAGAATTCCGAATTTGCAGAGAAAAGGACAGACCTACGTCTGGTTCCGCTTGTAAATATTTTGAATAGACTGAAGAAGAGAGTCGAGTTGTGTGTTTGTGTGTTTGCTTAATAGGAAGAGTAGCTGTGTGTTTGCAGTGTTATTAGCCTCTATGCATTTACTGTTTACACTGTGAATCCGTGAAGAGCCGACTTTGGCAGTTTTTTAAACATCTGTCTATTTCTATGAAATTATTGATTCAAGTTTTAAATCGTTGCTTGAATAGATGAAATAGGTCGTAGATGCATGCATAGAAGTGCTAGGCTAATGAATCTTGAAGATTGCAGGCTAGATTGATCGATTCTCTAATCGATCAGTGCAGTACGTAGATTTTCTACCCTTAACAAGTTTTGCAGAGAATGAATGGTGGGGATTGAGTCCGCAGACGAAGACCTGACAGTCTAGGAGAGATCCGCAACAAAAGTTACGAGGGCGATAACGGATCTACAAAGATCTGTGAGATCCACATCAAAGAGTAGATCGACAGTCGTGGAGAAGGCCACAAAGATCTGATGGTTGGAAAAGTTGCATAAGGAAAGTTGGTCGGGCATCCCGCAACCCGCATGCGGAAATCCTGTTGCAGAACTAGAGTTGTGGAAATCCTGTTGCAGAAGCATAATTGCGGGGAGGTAATTTTAGAGCAGAATTTGGCTGAGGGCTAAATTTGGTAATCCTGCTAAGTGTAGGAGCCACCAGATCCTGGAGGTGTTGGTTGGGTTGGCTGTGGTTGATCCTACCTACACCACTTTTGAAGGTGTCTGTAATGGTTGTCATGTAAGTAAGAACCCAAAGCGATGGTATGAGGAAAGGCAAGAAGAGTTCCCTCTATTCTTGACCTAGTTCACAGTGATGTCTCCGGACCAATGCCCACAACATATATGAATGGGTGCATATGCTCTTTGACCTTCATTGATGACTACTCAAGGTATTGTTGGATTTACTTCCTCAAGCAGAAGTGTGAGGTGTTTAAAACCTTTAAATTTTTCAAAGCCTTTGCTGAGAACACTCTTGAAAAGAAGATCAAAGAATTGAGATTGGATAATGGAGGAGTGTACGTCAAAAGAGAATTCCAACAGTTGTGTGCTTCAGCAGGTATTCGAATGCAACACTCAGTCACATACACACCACAACAAAATGGTGTAGTTTAGAGGAAGAACAAATCTCTTAAAGAGATGGATACTTGCCTTCTTAAAGCAAGAAATCTTCCTCCATATATGTGGGCTGAAGTAGTAAATTCTGCTTCGTACAACTAGAATAGAGTTTCTCGCAAGCTAGTGATTAGGGTCACCCCTTTCGAAGCATTGATGGGACATAAGCCCAATGTCTCACATCTGAGGGTTTTTGGCTCCAAAGCATGGGCCATAATTCCTACCTAACAAGAGGAAAGCCTTCCAAGCTCAGAGTAGCGAATGCATACTATTGGGATATGCAAATGATGCAAAGCCATACAAACTCATGGATATTGCATCCAAAAAGTGCTTCATAGAATGCAATGTTCAATTTGAAGAATAACACATGCATAATCCATAGCCAATTGAAGAAGGTATAATTACTCCACCAAATTCATTTGCAGATAATGATGTCTTTACTAATATTTTAGATTCAAGGTCTAAAGAGGAGGATCAAGATTATTAAGATCTTGATGTTAAGAATGAACCTCAAGTAGATCTAGCACCTGCTCCCACTTAAAGGCCTAAATGGGACCAAAAACTCAATGAAGCTGTTGGGAATAATGTTGGGGATCTAGATGGCAGAAGAAGGACCAGATCACAATAACATGATGAAATCCTTGCACTCTGCCATTCATATCCACTTCTCTCATAGAGGTGCTTCATGATGATGGGGTCATATCCTGAGTGCTACAAAGAGGCTTTCCATGATCCAAGGTGGCAGGAAACCATAGATAATGAGTTTGATTCACTACAAGCCAAAAAAACCTCGGAGCTTGTCACTTTGCCTCCTGGGAGGAAGTTAGTTCAATGCAAATGGATCCAAAAGACCAAGCTAGTAGCTGATGGAACCACTACCAAGTACAAGGTTTGGTTAGTGCCAAAGGGGTACTCACAAGTCCATGGGCTAGACTACAATGATACATTCACTCATGTTGCGAGAATGGACTCCATAAGGCTAGTCTTGGCCATTGTATCCTCAAAGAGGTGGTAGGTACATCACATGGATGTGAAGAGTGCCTTCCTCCATGGTGACCTGAAAGAGGATATCTATATGAAATAGCTTGAGGGGTACACTGGAGATTCCTCCTTAGTTTGCAAACTGAGGAAATATCTCTATGGGCTCAAGCAAGCCCCAAGGGCATGGTATGCCAAGATGGATGCCTTCCTAATGTCACAAAAATTCGAGAGGTGTAAGTATGACCGCAATGTCTACATGCAACAAAAAGGGGGCTCCTTACTATTGATTGTTTTGTATGTGGATGACTTTCTCATTACTAATGTCCCAACTCTTGGATTGAGAAGCATCAAGTTAGCTTTGAGTGAAGCATTCTCCATGACTGATCTAGGACTGTTAAGGAAATTTATTGGTCTCGAAGTAAATCAAAAGGATTCAGGAATCATGATTACACAATCCAGATACATAGGAGACTTACTCAAAAGATTCCACATGATTTATTGTAAAGCAACACCCTTCCCCTTCCTAGCTACCATCAGGATGGAAGAAGGTGGTTCCACACCACTCGTTGACAATAGACTCTACAGACAACTGATTGGTAGCCTATTCTACCTCACCCATTCGAGGCTAGATTTAACTTATGTTTTGAGTATTGCTGCAAGATACATGCAGGAGCCATGTGAGATGCATTGGAAAACAACAAAGCACATATTGCATTATGTGCAAGGTACGAGGGAGTTTGGGATCCACTATTCTGTTGGTGCACAGATAGATCTGATTGGTTTTATTGATTCAAACTGGGCTGGTGATAGTATTGACTAAAAAAATCTACATCAGGATTTGTGTTCATGTTGGGATCTGGACCAATTTGTTGGTTAAGCAAGAAGCAAGCAACTCTTGCTCTCTCTTCAGCTGAAGCAAAGTATCGGGGGGATGTGAATGCAGTTATTCAGGAAGTTTGGATACATGGGATTCTGACAGAGTTTGGCATTCAGACTTCTCCTTAGTTAGAACTCTTTTGTGATAATCAAGTGTAATCAATATATCCAGTGATCCAGTTCAGAAGCAATGGACCAAGCACATTGAAGTCCACATGCACTACATCCAGTAACTAGTGCATAGTAAGGCCATCATTCTACATTACTGGCCTACAAAGGAGTAGATTACAGACATATTCACCATGTATTTCATTGAAAAGAGATTTGTCTATCTTAGATCTTTTCTTGGTGGAAAGGCTTTATTCAGTTATTGTTCCTGGTTTTTTTAAGCGGGGGGGGGTATCCCATGAGGTTTTCCCATTTCCTCGGTTTGTTAAGCAACCATTTTTGCATTTAGATTGTATGGGTGACCTTTGGTCTTAGCTTCCAGGGAATGAGGAAAGACAGGCATAATTCAGTTAGAATTATGCCCAAGGATGGAAAAGATTCAGGTCGCAAGAAGTAAGAGGATCTGCGACAAAATTAAAGAAGGAAGAACAGAAGAAGGAGAGAAGGAAAATGAGCTGCAATAGAAACAGTTGTGGGAGAAAGGAGGACAAGGTAGAAGAATTAGCAAGAAAGTAAGATGCGATAGAAGAAGGATGGAAGAATACAAAGAAGAAAGAGCTAAGGAAAGACGTAATAGAAGAGGAAGTTGTGATAGAAGAGAGGGAGCGATGGAAGTAAAACATTGATAGAAGGGAAGGATGCGATAAGGAAGGATGTGACATAGTTAACCATGTCAAAAGATGTGTAGCGACGCAATGGCTAGAAAGCAACAGTTCAGAAAGATCGCGGGTAGGAGGATGGCTAGAGTCAGTGGAAGTTGCATGTATGAAATCATGTTTGTAAATCGGGTCATTAGTGCCTACTGTCATGTGTTGATAGAATAAGAAAGACAACCTCTTGGCTAACTGTATGAAGTCTGTTGAAAGTGACATATAAGAGTCTATTGTTATACCCAAATCCTGTCACCACCATGTGATAAGACCTTTTTTTCCCTTAATCCCAGCACTTGGAGTGGGAACCTACCCTATTTGTCAATCTTACATAAAAAACTCAGCACCGCACTTGCCTTGTTTCCCATGAGCGGTACCTTGCTCGCACCACCTATATCCTATGTTCCATAAGCAGTGCCACCGCCTGTGGCCTCTATTCCATAAGCATTTCTTATCTAAACCGCTCTGTCATAAGAGAAGAAAAGCGGTACCCTGGGTAAAAGGGGAAAAAGAGAAGTTTCTCAAGGCTTCTAGATCATGAGCCTCATGTCCTCCCTTATCCCTATCATAGTGGGTCAGTTGAGCTCGAGATCCCCCATCATAGGATCTTAGAGACCACCTCACCCAAAAATCTCTCAACTATCCCTATCCATTGAGCCTTATAAATACAAGCTCATGTCCATAGTTGAGGGGGAGAACTATAGAGGTATTGTTATGTTGTTGGCTTGACTACCTAGTCCAAATCATTGGAGAGCATAGAGAGAAAAGTTGGAGCTTATGGGGATGAGATGTTGGTTTCATGGAGATGTTTGTCAACACTAAGGCAATGGTTGTAAGCTTCTCCATACATCTTTAATGCAAAGCTGATTTCCGTCCCACATTACTGTTGTTTTGATTTCACATGTACATGTTGTTAGATTCTTTAGTCAATAACATGGATAAGTATATGATGTTCTGGTAGCTTTGATGTGTTTGCATGTTTGATCTGTTTGTAGGTACACAGGTTCACTATTGAAGCAGCATTCCAGGTGCCTATGACATCTAGGGAGGGTCTTCATCCTTTGTCGTTCACTCATTTGTTTTGGATCTGAACCATTCAGACCAGAGGAACAACTTATGTCCCCAGAAGGTGAAATATTCTTGGTTACATCTATAAAAGGAGGAACCCAAGTTGTATGCGGGTTAGCCTCCGAAGGGCTTGTTCATGTTAGTATCTGTAACATTTGGTCATTTAGTGACAGTCTAATCGTATTTCATGTTAGTGTGTTGAAGTCGTAGAGAGGATTTGAAGAACCTGCAGCTGAGTGCATAGGAGTGTTGGAGAAAGTGAGTCGATCCACGTTGTGTGTAGAGTGAAAGTAGAGTCATAGAATAAATTGAGTTGATCCAGGTTTTGTCTAGATCATTAGTAGAGTTAATAGAGAAAGAATAGCGATAGAAGACCAGAGAGCATGAGAGGAGGAAGAATTATGTATGAATAAGAAATAGAGATCTAGAATAGAGTCTACAGCTTAGTGCGCAGACCAAAGGTGCCATATATTTCTCATGCCAGATGAAGAGCGCCTTTATGGTTTTTCTTAGATGGGTTTCCACGCTAAATATTGTGTCAAATGTGTGAATGATGGTTGTGATTGAGTTGCATATATTTGTTGTTGTGATTAGGTTTTTATGCAGTTGCTTATGACTGAGTTTATATGTATTTGTTGCATTGTTGTCGTTGAATGTGCCTCTACTGCATTAGGTTTTTGTTATAATACCTTTTGAAGGGCGAGTTGTAACATAGCTTAACTGTGTGTAATATGTATAAACACCCCACCCATCAGCTTCTGTCAAGCGCCTTGGTAGAAAACCAAGGGACTCGAAATCCCCCACCCAATTACAGAAACGTGGTCATGACAGTTACCCATAGAAAGATATCTTGGGTGAGATTGCATGTGTTGTTGACTGAGCCTTGCTCTGTCGGGTAGATATCTTGGGATTTGTTGTGCGCAAAGGAGGGACTGAACTTGGGTTGAAGAGGGTCAAAAAAGCCAACAAATAGTTCCATTGCCGGGACTGTGAATCATTTTGGTGAGGGATATGTTGTGGCATCCGGAGAAGGATGAAATCCAAGACTAGGTGGATTTTAAAGCATTAGAGTTTGCATAAGAAGAGAGTAAAGGATCTTGGTGGAACCCAATAGAGTGATTGGGCTAATGCCTCTACACGAATATTTACGAGATTTTATTTTCTGAGTTTCCTATTGTGTTGCATGAGTGGTTGTTGAAGTTGGCAACACAACAAAGAAAATTTCGAAGAGAACCGATGAAGTTGAATCCTCAGTTGATTCAGTGACTGAAAAGTGTAAGCAACCCAGTGTCGAGGGCTGTTGATTTTTGGGTAGATAACATTTTGCAAGGATATATTATTGAATTTGTTGTTGATATGATAACCTCATATAGTGAGGTGGAGAGAAAATTTTCCAAGGACCTTGAGGAAGATATTTTTCATCCTTGAAAACCTGGATAAAGATGCTCGATAAAGATGCTCGTATGTGAACAAGGAATCCTGTGAATGTGACAGTTGAGAACTGTGCACAGAATTTGGATATGTCGCAACAAAACTACATGAAAAATGGAGCAAACTAAGTTGAGATGTTCCATGGAGATAACAGAACTGAACTACAGGCTGGTTATTTACGAAGTGAAAGAAGAAATAGGTTGGGAAAGAGAAAAAAGACTCTGATAGGAAGAGGGAGTTGTAGTACGACCAGAGGAGAAGACTACGAGCTCGTGTTGCACGTTTGCGAAGATTCTTGTGATGAAGAAGAAGAATATTAGTCGATATCTAAAGAAGAAAAAGAATCAGAAGAATAAGCAGAAACTCCAAGACTAGAGCACGAGTACGGTACACCTACAATGCCACATACATCACCAGAGGTAAGATATTGTAACAAATATAAATGTTATAAATATTAACATTTAATACTAAGTAGGCTAATTAATTAATTACTCAAGAGGTGACTTGAAAAGTCACCCCCCTTACCACTTAGGGTACAAAATACCCAACACTAATTCTTGTAAAACATCTTTTTATCTATCCAATTATCAATATATATTTGTCATATTAATGGCTTATCGAATATTCCAGGGGTTCTGGTAATATTGATTGTGTGAAGTGAATAAATATTAGCTTCATTTGGTCTCAGAGCTAGTTTGTGATCGAGGCCTTTGGACATTTTGTGATTTTTAATCATAATCCTAGGGAGTCCCTAAATTTATGGTCTTTGACCAAGTAAAAATAGAAAAGAAAGTCAAAATAAAAAAAATAAAAAGGAAGAAGTCAAAAAAAAGAAAGAAGAAGAAGGAAGATTGCCATAAAAAAAAGGAAGTTAAAAAAAAAGAGTAAAACCACAATTGGTTTCTCCACCCACGGTTTTGTTTTAATAGGTGTTTTTTTAATTCTAGGGTTTAAATCCTAATTCCCACACCATTCATAAAAAATATATATCAATAATACTATTAGTAATAATAAAATTTATTATTGTTATATATTTTTTCAAAAGAACCTTTAGACCCAATTCACAAAAATATATATATACTATATTATTATTTTTAAATACTAATTGGTAATATATTATATTTGCTATTATTATTAAAATTTTAATAAAAATAATAATTAATAATAATAATTACTTGATAATAATTATTTAATATTTGTGTTATTTACAATTATTACTTTATACAAAAAGGAAAAAGAATCAAAGAAGATATTAAAAGAGCAGAAATCAAGTCTTGGAATATATTAAAAAAATTATAGATCCAAGTCACTCACAATTGCAATCACAGTTACGAACAGTTTCGACCCAGCTAAAAACATGTGTTCGGAATAGTATTCTAATACTCGAGTTCGACAATCGGAAACGAAGTAATGATTTTAAAATAGAACAAATTACTACCTCAAAATTATGAATTCGATCATTGGAAGATAGTAGAGAAAAACTCAAAAGAAAATTATCAGATAAGGACGAGAAAATATCACATCTGGAAGGTATCATTCAACAACTTGAAGACCAGATAAAAAAACTAAACAAAGTCGAAGAATGTCCATATGGAAACATTACCGACTTAAAAGAGGAAATTAATCATCTAAAAAAAGTCGTCATGGACAAGGAAGACAAATTGCCGCAACTACATGAAAAGTTAGAAAATAAGGAAACAGAGTTATGTCATCGTCAACAGCAAAAAGAAAAACTCCACCAGCAGTATGATGACAGTAAGAAGACACATAAGTTACAGCTGACAAAAGTCAACAAGGTGTTATCAAGCAATACCGAAGAGATTTCTCGACTATGAAATCATAACAAAACGCAAATTACAAAGATCAAAAAATTGAAAAACAGTAGCAAGAAGGAACACTCAGGTGAAGACCTCGAAGGAAGAATACTCGAAAAGCAAGAAGAAAACCAATGTCTAAATAATTGTAATCGGGAACTAGAGAATCAAATCAAGAAATTAGAAATTTAAAAAAAGTTGTTAGATGAAAGAATAAAAAAGATTCAGAATCATAACAATCTACTAGAGAACCAAGAAGCACAAATCCAGGAAAATGCATCCAAAAATCAAATCGAGGAAGTGAAGACAGTCATCGATACAGTCCAAAAGAAAGAAAAACAAACAACACATACACCATACAGACATCCTAATTATAATCGTTATTTTGACCAATGACAGGATCAAAACAAGCACTCACAAAAGAATTATGTTGACAGGTGAAAAGACAAACATGCTAAGCAACAATTGAAACGACCCGTTCCATAAAATGATCTCAGAGCTCCGATAAAAGTAGATCTGGGATGGACCATAGCAGATACGATGTGACAATTCTCCTTGGGAATCTGTAACTCGTATTGTCTCATTTCATCAAGTGTTGCAATTACAAAAAAGAAAGGATCCCGAGATGACAGTTCAAGGGAATTCAGACATTGATGTCGATACAAGCTTTGAGGTCAAAGCTTCCCTTAAGGGGAAGGTAATGTAACAAATATAAATGTTATAAATATTAACATTTAATACTAAGTAGGTTAATTAGGGTAATTAATTAATTACTCAAGAGATGACTTGAAAAGTCATCCCCTTACCATTTAGGGTATAAAATAAACGACACTAATTCTTGTAAAACATCTTTTTATCTATCCAATTATCAATATATATTTGTCATATTAATGGCTTATCGAATATTCCATATGTTATGGTAATATTGATTGTGTGAAGTCAATAAATATTAGCTTCAGATCTAGAAACTCGTCTCCAAGTAGAGTTGTAAATACTAGTAGTACTAACGTTGTGAATAGTGGACAAGGGAGTCCGACTATTCAAAAGTTTTTCCCAAGTATATGAGGAGGCAACCTAATAGATGGAACAAACATTAAGTTGCCAATATTTAATGGGAATGGGATGGAAGACCTAGAGCAACATTGGTTTCTCTGTGAAGCTATATGGACTGTGCGACAGATCCAAAATGAGGACATAAATAAAGCACAGATGGTCACGACTCTGCGAGGTCGTGCACTAGACTGGTACATAAAGTTTTCTATCATGCCAATAGGAGTTGTGCAGAAAATGCTCGACCAGATTCGAATCGAAATGATAGATGAGTTTAGAAAGTCGAAATCCGAGTCGCAGTGCATTACAGAGATTAAAGAAATCGAGCAGTTACCTATAGAGTATGTATGGGACTTTAACCAGAGATTCAAGACATTAATTTCCAAACTAAGCTTCCAGATGTCGAACATACAACATAAGGAATGGTTCATTGCTATGTTGCTACCGCACATACAGATTCATTGATTCAACAGAAGATTGTGCCGTAGACAGAAGCTCTGGAAATAACAATGAAGCTAGAATCCTCACCAATTGGAAAAATCGAGGCAAGAATAATGCAGATTCAGTTGCAACTAGCAAACCTTAGGTACAACTCCAAGACATAAAGAAAGGGAAAGAGGTTCAAGAAGAGTTATGGTGTACACGATGTAGAACAGAAGGACACCATAAAGATAATTGTTCGACACTCATGAACTATGTCGCAACAGGAGGGTCGAACCTGATAAACACCCAAGGGATGCCTTGGTGTAGAATATGCTAGACCAGAGACCATCGGTCAAAAGAATGTGTGTATTTGTAGAAGATTGTAAGTACACCAGCTAGTATGTATTGTAAATTTTGTAAATCTGTAGGACACGATGAGAAATATTGCAGAGCATTTCAACTGCTGCAAGAAAATATAGTGGATATCTACTTGATGAAGAATGATGAGCATATGCAAGTTGAATGAGCGCGAGCTCACTACTAGCCTACTCAATATCCACCGGCACAATTCCAAAAACCGCAATATCCTCAGCCGCAATATTAACCAAATCAATATCTACCACAACAACACTACCCTCAACCTAGTGGGGTGGAAATTTTTGAGGTGGAGGACAACAACAACAAGGCATAGGATTTGGTCGAGGAAGAGGCCAAGTTGTATGTTATAACTGTGGACAACCATGACCCCTTGCTTGATATTGTCCAAGTCCTGTAAAGACCTGTTCATATTGTAAAGAATTTGATCATATTGTCGAACAATGTCCGCAACTGATTCCAAAGTGGTAGGATCGAACTGTGGGAAATACCAACCCCATGCAGAATCCCAATATGAACCCCAACCAAAACATCCAGATGATTTTTGTCGAGCCAAGAGAAGCAAACATTGTTGTCGTCATAAGAGGAGGTGTTGCGACTAGAGTAGACGAGGACGCACAACCTGGAAAACCGTAGGTGTGACCGTCGACACAAAATAAAGTACCCTTCAACGTCGAGAAAGAAAAGAAGGTATTCTTCGATGTCTGACCATAATTTTTCGATACAAATTAAGCGTTGACATCTGGATAAGTAAGAGAGATGCCTGAAAGTTCGATCAAATACTCTAGAAGCTACCGTCCAGAAAGGTTTGTAAGCTCAAAGAATTTTTCAAAAGTTGCTTAGCACTAATCCATGATAAAGACATTGTCACAGAATTGACAACACTCATAGAAGAAACTCCAGAGGAGTTGCGACCTGAAAGAAAAGTTAATCGTGTTGAGAAAGGATTAAAAATTGGTTGCGAGTTGTGAATGACTGCGCAGATAGGAGATTATGACATGTATTATATCAATTTAGATCAGGGCTCTGATGTCAATATCTTGACAAGGCATACAAGGAAAGCATGAACAAGCCGCAACTGGATTGGTCTCCCATTCAATTAAGGCTATCAAATCAATCAAAGGTTCTGCCAATTGCTTGACTAACTCAAGTACCTATCAAGGTAGAAGGTATGAGTACATATGCAAACTTTGAAGAGATTGAAATTGTCGATGATACAAACCCATATCCTGCACTTTTAGGGATTGTCTGGGCGATATATAATCATACCATCATCAATTTTAAGTGAATAATCATGTCATTTGAAGACTCAGAGATAATGGTGGTCGCGCCAATTGATCCACTGGAAGGACGGAGATATGTTGAACCAGTAAACAGTGAAGGACAAGGTGATTCCCTGGATCACATATATAACATCATGTCTTCGAAGGATGACTATATAAACCCAACAGCTGATGGAAAGTTGAGTTGGAAGAGTGTTAGCTCATGTACATCTGATTCAGGTGTAGCATTAGAAAATTGGCAGAATCACCTGCATGAAGTTTCCATGAGAAGATGTGTAAGAATTACAAGATATGTGCAACGAGTAGGAGCTAGGAAAGCGAGCTCCCGACATATGAAGGTTTGTCTAACCTTTCATCTTTTCTAACAAAATTTGAAGCAAAATTTATAGAACCACAATGATTTTCCGCCTTGGACTTTGTGTTGAAAGTTAAGCCCGCTAGATGGTGGGGTACACATAAACAATCTATCTACGAATGGCCGCAATGTAGAAGATTGTTGGAGATCAGATTTGGAGAAGAGGTCAGTTATACAGGTTATAAGTATACAGGATTGACAAATCCTATTGAGCATATTGAGCATTGTCGCAGGACATGGCAGGAATATCCGCGACAAGAATGGGTTCATCATTTCATACATACACTGGACATGATACCAAGGAATTGGTATACATTTGTCGAACTGCGAAGAGAAACTCTCGAGTCGGAAGAGCTAGCTACTAGCTTCACACATTCATTCCAGTTCCAGATGATCACCCAACAATTGATGTTGCACTAAAAGTACTGAAAGAGAAGATATTTGAGGAAATCCTTGTTGTAGTGACAAGTTTCCATCAATGCAACACGACAATCCACCATTGGATGGAGTGCTACAATGTGATGGGAGAACCAGATGATGATGACCCGCTCGACATAAACATACCTAAGTCAAAAGGTATGCACGTAGTGGAAGGATTTGGCATTTCTAGTGACAAATTCATAAGTCCACTCAAGATCAAGAAAGTTAATATTGGCTCGCCTGAAAATCCAAAGTTCGCCAATATTGGAGATTATTGGGATGAAGAGACTGTAGGAAAGATCATTGACTTATCGCATGAGTTTCAGAATATGTTCCCTACCAAATTATCAAAGATGAAGGGGATAGTTGGATATCTTTGAGAAATGAAGATACCTTTGCGACCCGATGCAAAACCGGTCAAGTAACGACCATACAGATTGAATCCACGATACAAAGAAAAGGTCATGGCTGAATTGGACTTAATGCTAGAGGCAAGTGTTATAGAACCCTATGAGGAATCATAATGGATTAATTTGATAGTGGTCTAGGAAAATAAGACCACAGGTGAAGTAAGAATTTGTGTCGACCTCGAAAAGTTGAATGATGCTTGTTTACATGACCCATTTCCGACTCCATTCACAAATGAAGTACTGGAGAGTGTCGGAGGACAAGAAACGTACTCGTTCACTGATGAATTTTCTGGTTACCATCGGATCAATATTGCATAAGAAGACCGACACAAGACTACCTTTGTGATAGAGTGGGGATGTTTCCAGTATACAGTAATGCCTTTTGGACTTAAGAATGCCACTGCGATTTTTTCCAGAATTGTAGTAGTTGCATTAAAAGAATTTATACACAAATTTCTTGAATTCTACTTCGACGATTGGATGGTATTTGGGATCATAAAATACCATACTGAGAGCCTTAGCATGATGTTGGAACGTTGTTGCCAGTATCAAATTTCACTCAATTTGAAGAAATGTATATTTTGTGCCCTGTTAGACCACGTGGTCTGTCGCTATGGATTTTTGGTCGATACGACCAAAATTATGATCATTATCGATCTACCACCACCCACTACAGTTAAACAATTGAGAGCAACATTGGGACACACTGGATACTACATAAAATTTATCAAAGGATATGCGGAGGTCACTGCTCCTATGGAAAAGCTTTTGAAAAAAAATACAAAATTCAATGGACATAGAGCTACCAAGAGAATATGGGCGCCTTGAAAAATAAGATGGCTACTGTGCCAATACTTGTATTTCCACATTGAAAAAAGGAGTTTCATGTTCATGTCGATGTGTCATCTGTTGCGCTTGGTGTGGTACTGACACAACCTGGTGAAGGATACATAGATCATCCCGTTTCCTTCGCTAGGAGGAAGTTATTAATTGCAGAGAAAAATTATACCACGCCGAAAAGACAAGATTTAGCGATGGTATATGCACTGCAGAAATTCAAACATTATTTCCTTAGTGGATAATTTAAGATGTACACTAACCATTCTGCATTGAAATACTTGGTTAATAAGCCGGTGTTGTGGGGGGAGATTTGTCAGTGGCTTCTCCTATTCCAGGAATTTGATTTTGAGATAACTGTTAAACCTGGTTGATTGAATTTGGGACCAGACCATCTTTTAAGGATAGAAAGTGGTGAAGAGCCTAGTAACCTAGATGATCATCTTCCCGATGTGTAACTGTTTGCGACAACCATGTTTGATTCTCATTATAGAGATATCATACAATTTTTTAGTACGAGTTAGTTGCATAAAAGAAAAGGAAGACGAAAATTTTTGTTCGCAGACTGCTAGTCTGCACAATAAAAAGATGAAGTCTTGTAGACTCAATGTCTAGCGCAAACTATAAATTCAGGGCGAAGACACATAATCAGTTGCTAGAAAATGAGATTTAATAGGGAAGAAAATAGGTCGCGAGAAATATAGCCAGCGTAGATATGACAGTCAATTCCGATATGACAACTAGAGGACATTAATTTGAAAAACCGAGGAAATTTGATGGTGTGCTTTATGGTCACATCCGTCTTTATGGCAATAAAAACCACTTGATGTGCCAGTTAAACAATGACATATATAAAAGTTTCCTTGATTATCCGGATGATGTACCCATGTGACTAAAAGGACATATTCCTTTATATTGATTGCCCATGCGTGTGAAGAATAGCTCAGGGGAAAACTGTTGCATGATATCAGCCTTCACGTCGAATTCATTTCATTATGTTTACATGAGAGGAGACCAATTGTTGTATGCAACTTCAAAGAGCCGAAGAAGGTTACTCAGATCATGTTTATTTCGATCTCTGGTGCTAGTTCAGTTGTTGAAACTCAAGTTGTGACTACATCACCTACACCAATCATGGAAGATACTACGGGATATGTACCACCACAACAACAAGCTGCTCCATTTGTTGAGCAAGTTCCAGTCCCTCAGGACAGGACATCCAAAAATTCAATTGTAGACCTACCAGTTCCCTCTGATACTACATGGGGGAAGTGCACATGTAATAGGAAGCAAAAAGAGAAAGCAACGACACCATCAGCACGGTCGTCAATACCCGAGGAGGATGAAGAATCTGAAACTAGAAATTTGTTACCCTTGTACATCCCACCAAGGCGTCCAGATGCCCCAAAGGTGAAAACTCTAAAGAAGTTGGGGGCTCCACTAGTTGTGTTAGCAGTGCCACAAGGAATTAAGGTATTGAAGGATATTTTTTCCAAACCTGCGGAAGCTATCCTTTGAGGACCACGACACCAAGAAACATAGAGAATTGGATAGGAGGAATTATATGGTAGTTGTGTAGGCCACACCGGACTTGCTGAAGTGTTTCATCCCAATGGAATAGGAGAGAGGACTTGAACAATCATAATTGTTATCGTTGCTATACATGCCACATTTCAGCCGCAGTGTAGAAGTGAATACGTTTTCCCAATAATTATTGATATCATTTCATGGAGGATTTCTTTGGCTAGATAAAGTATATTCTGTGGATGTTGAGCTAATTGTACCAATAATAGGTCTCCCACTATCAGGTCTAGACCCAGTGCAATATCTACGAAAAGACCAGGAAACAGTGATGATAGCAAGGGTTAAGGACAAGTATGACTAGGTTAGGGCTAACAGAGGGTTCCTCATCTCCTCCATTAATGACTATACCGTTAGGTTTGCTACGAAGGTATTATCCTTTAAAATGTTGCGCAAACTACGACCGACCCAATGTACTGCGGGTGCGGTTGCGCTAGCCGAACTCTATGCCGAGGGATTTCATATTAATTGGTCGCAATTTCTACTGAATGAATTGTTAGAAGACACATCCTTGTCACAGGAAAGCGATAAACTTTTCCACTACGCCTGGTTGTTAGTTTTGATTTCATTTGTTGTATGGTCTGACCCACCAAACTATCAACCCATGGATATACTAACTTGTTTCAGGGGATGTAGATACCAGAATCTTTGGTTCACGCATAAAAACAAGCAAAGACAACATTATACTGATATTGAATTCCTTATGCATGGAGAGGCCCTGAGGGATCAGGTGTGGAAGCATATGAGAATTTACAAAGGCACCGTTAGCAGGTTCCGTAGAATCATTAAGTTTCATATCGAGTCGTGTTATGTTATGGTACAGTTACGACAAGACCCACAACGCCAATGGTTGGCGACGAAATTTTTACTAGCTGAAGAGGAACTTGAAGCCATTGTTGATGAATGGCCGAAGGAATGGAGTGTCCCTATTTTAGAATACCAAATAATAGCTGATGATTGGGACCGGGACAAACCACAATCGTCACAACATAAGGATCAGGAAGACGACCCATAGGATGATGCGCAAGATCATGATCCGACTCAAAGCAAGTTGAGTTCAACTCTGACTTATATAGATGTCGAAAATAAAAGAAAGGAGGTTGATATAGAGCAAGCAGAGTCTAACCGAAAGAAAAAGAGAAGGGCTGATAGAACTGGAAATACCATCAACATTGATGGGGAATATTTGACGCAGTTCACTAAAGTGGTTGCAGAAATCACAGAGACAAGCTTTCAAAGAATAAACAAGCGACAGACAAAGACAAAGATTATAGCTACTACTATTGATTTGATTAAAGTATTATGTAAAGTTGTTGAAGAGGTTAGGATTGCAGTGGATTATACGCTTCCTAAAACTAAGTTGCGGGAGGCACCTAGTACTTCCAAAGAGCAACCAAATGCAATACAAGTGTCAATTCCATCGATTAGATCTCAGATGTCAGGAGAAGTGCTTGATCTGGGAACCCCGTAATTTAATGATGTCGCAAGAAGCATATGGCTGACAACCATATATTTTTCACAGATGCGCATGAATGAGGTATATGCACTATAAATTTCCACAGTCGTAGAAATGAAATTAAGAGAAGATGACTTGATTAAACAAGTGAAAGACATGAATACAAGTATTAATAAAATGAAGTAGCCAATGCAAGAGGTTGAGCAGAAGACAAAGATGTGGTAAGAAAATAGGCAGAGGCTTAACAAAGTTGTAGCCCTTGCATGTACAAATTTTGCAGAACAAAGCATAACAGAGGAAATGTTTCTGAAGGCCAAGGTCATTCGACTTGGAAAAATAAGAGAAGACCTTCGAAAGAAAGTCACAGAGTTAGAGGTGCATATAAGACCAAGTACACCACCCGAAGTCTTAGAATAAAGAAGCAAAGCAACATCATAAGTTGCACAAAATATAGAAGAAGCATAAGCAATATGTGCTACAGTTGTCAACTAAGTCTTGCAGGCTTGGGTAGCCTTAGTTGAAGACGTAGAACTAAAGAAAGTTGTAGAGGAGCTCCGCACAGTTGAATCAAATGTTAATCAAATGAAGAACGAGATGAGAAAGTTGACCTTAGCAGAGAAAATGGCTAAGGCAACATAAATCAAGAAATTGCAACAATAAGTGACGATGTTGCGCACACAACAATAGCAATAGGTAGATAAAGTTGAAGAGTTGTAGGATGAAGCTGAACGAGTTATAGGAATTCTTCAACCTGTACATCAGAGAGTACAACATGCACTACAAGCAACAAGGCTCGTATCATTGGAACACCTCAGCTCCGACCTTGTGGATAATTTTCTAAAAGCAGAGGAGGACGTGCGACAGGAGACAGATAAAGTAGTGAAAATATTGCAAGATTTTCAAGGTCATGTTGGCACAAGTAAAGAGATGGAACAATGGCCTTATGTGGTTCGGGATGAGCCACATGTGAGTGTTGGGCCTAGGGAAAGATAGGCAAAATTTAGTCAAGTCGCAAGAAGTAAGAGGATATGCGACATAAGTAAAGAAGGAAGAACATAAGAAGGAGAGAAGGAAAATGAGCTACGACAGAAGTAGCTGCAGAAGAAAGGAGGACAAGGTAGAAGAATTAGCAAGAAAGGAAGATGCGATAGAAGAATGATGGAAGCAGACAAAGAAGAAAGAGCTAAGGAAAGACACAACAGAAGAGACGCTGCGATATCAGAGAGTTCACGATAGAAGAGAGTTCGTGATGGAAGAAGAACAACGACAGAAGGGAAGGATGTGACAGAGTTAACCATGTCAAAAGACATGCAATGACACAATGGCTAGAAAGCGATAATTCAGAAAGATCATGGGTATGAGGATGGCTAGAGTCGGCGGAAGCCACACGTATGAAAGCATCTTTGTAAGTCGAGGCGTTAGTGCTTACTATCATGTGTCAATAGAATAAAAAAGACAGCTTGTTGGCTAACTAAATGAAGTCGACCAAAAGTGACATGTAAGAGTTTATAAAATGAGGAACCCAAGCTATATGCGAGTTAGCATCCGAAGGGTCTTGTCGTGCTAGTCTCTGTAACATTTGGTCGTTTAGTGACACTATGATGGTATTGTTTGTTAGTGTGTTGAAATCATAGAGAGGAGTTGAAGAGCCTACAACTGAGTGCGCAGGAGTGTAGGAGAAAATGAGTCGGTCCAAGATTTGTTTGGATTGACAGTAGAGTCATAGAATAAAGTGAGTTGATCAAAGCCGTGTGTGGATCATTAGTAGAGTCAAGTAGAGAAAGAATAGCAATAGAAGTCCATAGAGTATTAGAGGAGGAGGAAGTATGTATAGATAAGAAAGAAAGATCTAGAACAGAGTCTGCAACTTAGTGCACAGACCAAAGGTGCCATATGTTTCTCATGCTGGATGAAGAGCGCCTTTGTGGTTTTTCCTGGATGGGTTTCCACGTTAAATACAATGTCAAATGTGTGAATCATGATTGTGATTGTGTTGCATATATTTGTTGATGTGATTTTGTGTTTATGTAGTTGCTTATGACTGAGTTTATATTTATTTGTCACATTGTTGTCGTTGAATGTGCCTATGCTGCATTGGGTTGTTGTTATAATACCTGTCGAAGGGCGAGTTGTAGCACAGCTGAACTATGTGTTATAAGTATAAACACCCCACGCATCAGCTTATGTCAAGCACCTTGGTAGAAAACCAAGGGACCCAAAATCCCCCACCCAACTGCGGAAACCTGGTTCTGGAAGTTACCCATAGAAAGATATATCGAGTGAGATTGCATCTGCTTGGTCTTTGTTGTGCGCAAATGAGGGACTAAACCTGGGTCGAAGAGGGTCAGAAAAGTCAACGGGGGCCAGGTTGTCCAAGTCAGGATTAAGGGGCGGTGTTAGGATTAATTAATTAATCCTTCCTTTACCACCATAGTCTATTTGTCTTTTCCTAGCTTAGGAGGTCATTACACTTCACTAGTGCCATGTGGGACTTACCTGGGGCCCACCTAACACTTAATGTGCATGCCTGCATGAGTTTAGGAGCTCCAAATACCAATCCCTATAATTTAGGAACCCACTTTGAGTGCCACCAGCAGTTGACCTTAGTCGGTGTTCAATTATGCTTTGATTCCAATCTAGTTTGCATGATTTAAGGGAGATTGGGTGCAATTTCTCACCTACCTAGATTAGTTTACTAATTGTGAACTGATTTAGTTGATCAGAGTTGCATTAGTGAGCTCTAGTGGTGATTTTCCAACACCGAGTTGGCACCAGAGTCAGTCCAAGTTGGTGAGTTCAAATCCTACCTAAGGAATTCAAAATTTTACTATTGTAACACCATTGTATCACATACATGTTAATGATAATTCATGTAATTTTGTGTTGACAAATTTGGTCTCCATGTGTGTGCAATTTTCCATGAATAGTTTGATCAGTTTACACTAAATTGTCTCCCTCTTCTGCTGCCTTCTTTTCATAGTGAATTCATTTAGGCCCGAGGATCCTAATCTTTTCTAAATTAAACAGTGATAGGGTATAAAACTTTCAGGAAACAAAGTACAACTCTTCTTCATTCATTTGGTTTGCCTTTATACCATCTACCCTGAGAAGGCGACGAATAAGAGTAGCTTCCTTACTCAAAGTAGGAAAACAGTTGGTTCGGGCCTTTCAAATTCTCAATTTGGTTTGATTTATTTTTCTTGGATAAGAGGGCCTTACTATTTATTTGAGGGAGTAAGTGAACCAAACCACTCTTTCCCTGATAGTTATCAATGGATCACCAAACTTGTAATTTTCCCTACTATTATTAATTGGATTTCCTATATAAATAAATAAATGCAAGTCCCTTTCGTTCAACAAATAGATGCATGTAATTGCTCGAAAGTGGAGTCGACATAAAAGTTGTTGAGAGATGGCATGAGACTTGGCTTTGAAAGAACGTGTATTGTTTATACTCAATTCTTGTTATGGTACACTTTTTTATTTACATAATCATGTATATTATCTATTTTTGCATTATGCCCACCAATGTAGATACACTCATTACACTTTATTTTTATGTTTATAAATGGAAGATCAAGAGGATGAACACAAACAGTCCAATCAACTAAACATTTAGCAAAATAACCCCAAGTCGTGCAAGTAGCTCGAGCATTGACAATAGTTCAAATGAAGAATGACAATAAAAATAATTCGATGTTAATGCAAGTTGTTGTATGTTATAAAATAATTTTCTATGAAAACTAGAGATTTTGTATAATGTATTGGACATAGCGTTCCAATTGGAAGACCATGAGTTACCAATAAGTTGAACAAGTACATATTGACATTTTTATTATTGTTGATTTTTATGTTGTCCTTTAAAAAAAATGGTCCATTGTTTTCAAGGGCTACGTCCACGGAAAGACAAACATTTGCTATTCACAAAGAATCAAGGGATCCCCAATGTCCAACATAACATGCCATAGGCTATATTTGAACATGGCTGGGGAGTATCACAACCAATGCTCCCAACCATCCAATCTAGGCTCTGTTGACATTATGTTGTCCCATTTTATATGCCAAAGGGCCTCTTATTAATATATAAGCGACCCTTTGGCATACATCATTGTGAAATGTTACATCATTGATTTAATATATATTACAATGACTTTTTGCAAAATATGATAGTATAACAAATTAATACAAACATCATATCCAAACACAATAATTAAAATTTAAATATGAATACTATTATAAAAATTATTTAATTTTACAATGAATAATGGAATTAAAAAAAATAAAAACAAAAATATAGATGTATTAATGCATTGTAATTTTTATAATAGTCATTATTCATTGTGAGAAAACGATCACTGATGCTTTTCATGTATTGCATCAATGCTTTTTTTTAAAATGTGGTTCACCATTTGTTAGAGGGCTACTCCATGGAAAATTCCAATACCTGATATTCAAACTGAATCAAGGTATGGTCAAGCTCATCATTCACAACATTTATTACAAAGGGCTCCACAAGTGCATCATGTCACTTACAAGAGTAGAACCTGGGTGGGGAGGGTAACATTCATTCCTCCCAACCACCCAAGCTACATCCATTTGACATATTGCATCGATGCTTACAATTGTAACACATGCATTGAGTAAATGATGGACATGAAATTTTCCGCACCAATGCATTTTATTTATTTTACACATCAGTGTTTTTATGTTCACTGCGCACTGTTTCCTTTTATTATTAATTGTATGCACAGATGTTGTTAATATAAAATAACACCGGTGCAACAATATATTAAGTTTACGTACTAGTGCTTTTTAATTAATTGTATGCCCCGATTCTTTTAAGATCAAATTTCACCAGGGTGACAATACATTGAAACCACATTGCAATTTAAAAAAATGATAGTTAATGTCACTATTAACTTTACTTGTGTGTCGTTATTTCTTGTTAGCATTGGTGCATTATAAAATGTAATAATTACTGGTGTGATTTTACTTATCTGGTGCTTATTAAGTTATAGAACACCGATGTTATCAAAATTATAGTATGCATCGATGCTTGCTTATAAATAAAATGCACTGAGCCCCAAGGGTTAGCTCAATTGGTAAGACGTGCGCACACTCTCTCGGTACGGGGAGAGGTCACGGGTTCGAGCCTTGAGTCCTTCGGGGTTAGGCCATCTGTGAGGATGGCTGGCGGTTTACCACCTCTACCATCCACTAATGTGGGGAAGTATTGCTGGGTTTTCCGTGGAGATTTCCTCTGAAAAAAAAATAAAATGCACTGGTGCAATTAAGATTCTACACACATCGATGCATTTCATTGATAAAAGTGCACCCAAAAAACCTTCATTTTAACCTTTGGCCATCGAGTTTTGTTTAATTATTATAAATTTATGTAAAAACCTCCACCAAACCATATGGTGCTATTGACAAAGGTTGTAGCAGAGTTATTTTTGATAATTTTTTCAAATCTTGTAACACTAAAAACCTCCACACACATCTTCGCTATATGGTGTTTTCCTTGTAGTGTCTCATAACATGATACAATTCAATACTTTAAAGGTTCAACTCATGTCCTTCAATCAATTTAAGATGTAATTCCATTTAAAGTTCAGTTGGTTTAGTTCTCCTTGCATCATTCAAGTGGATACTTACTATTCCTCTTTAGCAACTATGCCATTAAATCCCATCTTACAAATCCTCTTCCACAACTATGTCATTAATTCCATCTTCTTGTATCTTTTGAGTCCCACCAATATAATCATTGCTTCTCCACGATTATTCATTTCCTTCTTCATGTTCACCATTTAGATCACTAGAAATTTAGCTTCACTATTTTTGGGATCTCGATGTAATCAACTTTCCCAAGATTTTATTTTGCCACTTTGTTAGAATTGATCTTGATTTTTCCATTTCTACAAAGCCTATATATGACCTTTTAAGTGAAATATTTGCGTCTAAAAACAATAAATAAATGTTAGTATTACACATTGCAAAAGTAATCCTCGATCTTGCCACTGTTCTCTTTCTTTTTTCAATCTCGTGCCATCTCTCCCCCTCCCCCCAAAGAAGGGTCCATCGTAAAAAAATAGGATTAGAAAGAAGAGCTAATTCTTTACTAGAATTGAAGTTATCATATTCATATATTATCTTTATTCTTTTGAACAGTGGAGATACTAGTTTTGGGATTATTTGCGTAGATAAAATCATTAATATATGACCCATATCCCATGAGTATAATGGTGATTGATTGTCATTTGTGGGGTTATCTGCATAGACAAAGCCATTAATCTATTACGCATATCCCAAGTGTGGAATGACAATTGACACCATTATACTCATGGGGTATGGGTCATAGATTAATGACTTTCTCTACACATATAATCCTAAAAACGATACCTAGTTGCCATTATATTCATGGGATATGGGTAACTTCTATGTTGGATTGCGAAAGTCCCTCAATACATAAATTGAAAATAGTCAAGGGAGCTCTAACTGAATAGTTCATAAGGCACAATACTTGTTAAGATTTGCAAATAAGGTAGCAAGTTAAGTGGGCTTCATTGCGGGGAAAGCTTTACAATTAAGTGCACTTGAGCTAGAGGAGTTTTAGAATGGGTGACCTACCGAGAAGTCTTGGTTACCGGGTGTAATCCCTGGAGGTGATGATTGATGCTATGTGATTTATTTCACTAGTCTCAATCCCACTTCTTCACCCCCTATGAGCATCTCTTCATGCAATGAGTGCTAAGTGGACTATCCAAAAACCATGAGATATTCGTCAATTGCGACTATACTCATGGGATATGGGTCATAGATTAATGACTTTGTCTACGGAGATAATCCCAAAAATTATGATGATTATATGCGTAGATAAAATCATTAACATATGACCCATATCCCATGAGTATGCTGGCGGTTGATTGTCATTTTTGGGATTATCTGCATAGACAAAGTCATTAATCTATGACGCATATCCCAAGGGTAGAATGACAATTGACACCATTATACTCATGGGGCATGGGTCATAGATTGATGACTTTCTCTACACAGATAATCCTAAAAACGATACCTCGTTGCCATTATATTAATGGGATATGGGTAACTTCTATGTTGGATTGCGAAGGTCCCTCAATACATAAATTGAAAATAGTCAAGGGAGCTCTAACTGAATAGTTCATAAGGCACAATACTTGTTAAGTTTTGCAAATAAGGTAGCAAGCTAAGTGGGATTCATTGCAGGGAAAGCTTTACAATTAAGCTCACTTGAGCTAGAAGAGTCTTAGAATGGGTGACCTGCCGAGAAGTCTTGGTTACTGAGTGCAATCCCTGGAGGTGATGATTGATGCTATGTGATTTATTTCGCTAGTCTCAATCCCACTTCTTCACCCCCTATGAGCATCTCTTCATGCAATGAGTGCTAAGTGGACTATCCAAAAAACATGACATATTCGCCAGTTGCGACTATACTCATGGGATATGGGTCATAGATTAA
This sequence comes from Pseudotsuga menziesii, assembly GCA_001517045.1. Lineage (NCBI taxonomy): Eukaryota > Viridiplantae > Streptophyta > Pinopsida > Pinales > Pinaceae > Pseudotsuga > Pseudotsuga menziesii. The sequence goes on along the minus strand of LPNX010005373.1, from coordinate 217,411 downwards.
TGGCTTTCTCTACGGAGACAATCCCAAAAATGATGATGATTGATGTTATGTGATTCATTTCGCTAGTCTTAATCCCACTTCTTCACCCTTGTAAGCATCACTTCATGCAATGAGTGCAAAGTGGACTATTAAAAAACTATGAGATATTCATCATTTGCAACTATACTCATGGGATAAGGGTCATAAATTAATGACTTTCTCTACTTAGATAATCCAAAAAATGATATCTCATATGCAATGATTGCTAAATAAACTAATAAAAAAGCATGAGATATTCGTTAGTTGTGACTATACTCATGGGGTTTAACTCATATATTAATGGCTTTCTTAACACATATAATCCTAGATTTTCTTAACGCACACAATCCCAAAAATAATATCTCATATGCAATGATTACTAAATGGATTATTAAAAATCTACAAAATATTGGTTAGTTACAACTATATCCATAAGATATAGATCATAAATCCATTTAAGTTACTAATATCTCAAAAATGATATCTTATATGGGACTACCCTTAAATTTTAAGTTTATTTACAACTACCAATCTCATTTAAAAATTTAAAATGTATAATTTAAAAATAAAATAAATTACATATAAAATTTAAATATATATATATATATAAATAAGATCGGGTCTTAAACTTATTTTTATGTCAAAACCAAACAGAAATTAAACGTTGAGATCATAATAACAACCGTCATAATATTTAATAATCATTTAATCAAAGATATCATTCGCTATAAACTTTCTGACTAGAGCAGGACTAAAGTTTGCATCTAAAGGTTTAGCAAGGTTTAAGAATTAACATTTAGAAAGCAACTCGCCCATTTTCGTTGAATGCAGCCATGGCCATGGCTACGGCAGATGCATTATTGCAGGCGTTGCACAGTATTCCCCTGGGGGCAGTTCCAGGGCTTGTTGATGCTCTTCTCCTCTCAGCGAGTCTGCACTCTTCAGTTCTTCTCAATCACCTCATCTACACTTTTCCACCACTTCTTCAGGTACGTTTCATTTATACATTTTTCTGAGTTGGATGGGATCTCATTATTGAAATTATCCCAATTATCCCCAAAAAATACAAAACTCAGAATGTGCTGCCAAAACCATTGGCAAAGCTCGTAAATGTGAAATGATCAGTTGTCATCTTTAGGATTCAAGTTCTTCAAGCACATGTGAAATGATCAGTTGTCATCTTTAGGATTCAAGTTCTTCAAGCACACTATCACTTTGTTTAAGAATTTAAATTAAACATTTTCTGTCACACGAAATTTTACTTTAATTATCTCGAGCATAATTTTGTAAGTTGCCTCAATCTGCAACTGTCATTTTTCTCCTGTTGATTGCAAAGCACGATACCGTGTCATGGACACACTACATTTAGTTAAATAGCGGGGATGGTCGTTGGCATGGAGGCTCCACTACCAGAGGCAGATGACAGGTTGTGCTATTACAAGGAATCAAATATGCCATATTTGCTCAAGGTTGGCTACTCTGGGCACTAACGTACAGAACCCACTACAGATGGGAACGGAGCCGGATATATAGGCTTATTAAGTTAAAAGTGGGGTTAATTTGCTAACAAACATTAGTGGAATGGTCCAGCCTTTGGCGTGCTAATTCTTCTTCAATGTTCACCTTGTTTGTTTGTTATAAATCACGTGTTAGTAAATTAGCCTTCGTTAAGAAATGAACCTGAAAGTAGTTATGAGCCGGGTCGGTTTTGTATTGATGGAGGTCCGTCTCGTTTTTCTTTCTCCTGTCGACTTGTTTTTACACTGGTTTTACCTGTCGCCTTTTTCCTGTCATTTCGGCTGCTGGGGTCACATTACTGTTCCGGTGTGTCTGCGGTTTTTTTGCCTAAGGGTTTGTCACGGTTCGCCTCTTGTGGAGTCCAGTCCTCCATTTTTTGGAAGGCCTAGTACAAACCACATTAAAAAAGTGGGAACTGGGCGGCAGTCTTTCTTTTTCTGGACTTTTCTGTTTCCGGTCAGGGTTTCTGTTTTCTGGCCTGTTCTCGTCTGCTGGAGTTTTTTCCCTGTCCTTGTCACCCTCCTGTCCTTTTCCCCGTTTTTTATTCCCGTATGACCCACATCTCTTTGCAAGAGGCTCTAGCTGTTTCGGGGTGTTTCCCACATAAGGGTAAAAATCCTTCGGTCAAGGTCTTGGCTCGTCATGGTTGAGCGATTCTGGAAGTTACTCTTTCTGTTGGGGTTGTTTCTTCCCATGTGGAAGGTAGGGTTTTGGTACCCTCGCCAAAACAGGTTGTGACATCCACTGTTGCGGCTACATTGGCTCCTATTAGGTCACCTTCTTTTGGCAGTCCTCCCCCGGATATCAACCATTCTGTTCCTGGTCCAGCTGGGTGGAGGTCGGCCCTCTATTCATGGTTTCAAAGCTAGGGCCCGTTGGTCGACTAAACTGTATAAGGCAAATGAGGAGCTTCCGTCCTATGTGCTAGGTAAAGACATTTATATGGATCATGTGGCAAATTTATCTGTTCTGACCCTTGTTGGCCGGCTGGAATATACCAGGATGAATAGGGCCGCCATGGTGCGGGGTTCTTCGATAACTGGTGTGGGTTACTGGATTATATCCCAAAGGTGAACCTTTTACCAAATGGTTGGTTCTGTTTTTGTTTTCCTCAAGGTAGAGGACCCTCCTAAATTCCTTTCCCGGTATTGGGTTATTGGCAACGGGTCTATGGTATTAAGTCGGTGGCACTCGAACTTTGACCTAAACCGTGATCGTACTCACAGACGACATCTTTGGGTTCTTCTCTTGGGGTCTCCCTTTACTCTTTGGACCAAAGATGTTTTGATGGGTCTAGCTAACACTCTTGGTCATTACATTTTTGTTGATGAGCAAGTTATGGCTGGAGCTGATTAGAGGATTCCTTGGTTCTGGTCAATATGGAGGTGACAGAAGGACTTTTGGGTGCGGTCAGAATTTTGCGGGGGGATAAGATCTGCATTCAACGTCTAGACTATAAGGGGGTACCTTTTAGGTGTTATCTTTGCCGAAACACATGTAATTTAAGGAGACAATGCCTGGAAGCCAGGCTTTCAGTTCGTGTGGTTGCCAGTCCTATCTCGTTGGAGGGGCTTCTTTCATTGGATGGCGATCGACTCGGAGTTTTTTTTGTCACCTTTTCATTCTATGGATGCTTTGGACTCTTCCAGTCTGCCTATTCTAACTGAAGGTATGTCTGTTGATCTCTCCCCATCTGTTTATGAAGGGGTTTCCATTGTCGAGTTATGTTATTTTAAATCCATAGAGAAGGCTTTCAATGAGCGAGTCAAAGCTGGGGTTTTGTTCGAGCCAGTGTTAACCTCTTCCCTTTCCCCTTGCCCTCCTCTGGTCTCGGGTGTGGGATCTCTGTCGTGAGGTGGGGAGCCCGCTTTGAGTCCATTTCTGAGACTTTTTTTCTCCTGGCGGTGAATCGTCCACTGGAGGAGGTGATTTTGGTTGATCCAATTTCCTTGATTGAACCCTCGGCTTTCCCTCCCCTTGGTGGTACACCTGCTAGGCTCCTTGCAAATGCTGAGTCTCCTTGTCCACTTGCATTCACTTTTTTGGAAGCCGCCATGGTGACACTGCTTCTGGTCTATTCTAATAGGCCTTCATAGAGTCCCACGACTTTTTCTCTCAACCTTATTCGACATCAAAATGTCACCATTAGAGCAAAAAACCAGAAGGAAGGGCTTTCAAACAGGACCACTCTCCTTGTTGACTTAGTCCCATCGATTACCCACATTCCTCTTTCCCATAGGATTGATAGGGCTTCTCCTTTGGTGACTTCTCCTTCTCTCATCCCTAGGGTCCTTAGAGCATCAAAGATTCAAAACCCTCCACCAAGGTTTCTTAATGTTGCTCTTATCTCTCAATATTAGAGGGCTAGGGGGAGGCCCTAAATTTTGATCCCTCAAACATTTGTTTTCGACCTCTAATGCTAACCTCATTTTGATTCAGGAAACCATGTCCTCAGCTAAGAAAGCCTGTGATTTTTTTTTGAAACTTCTCCTTGGATGGGAAGCCTCTGCCCTCGACTTTGCAGGGTTTTTTGGGGGTATTCTCTTCATTTGGAATCCGCATGTTTTTAAGTTTATGACCTTTAGATCCTCTGGTGGTATCTTGTTAATTGGATCGGCTAAAGGGTTAAAAGGAAATATTTGTGTTTTAAACTGTTATGGCCCTTATGCGAATCAAAATTATTTTTGGGATAGGGTGGTTCATAGTGGGGTTCTTAGTGTACCTAACCTCATTGTCGTAGGTGACCTGAACTTGACGTTGGATGTTGCGAAAGTCTGGGGTGCTTCTACAAAGGTTGATCCACTTGCTGATTATTTTAAATCTCTCGTTGAGGGTCATTTTTTGGCAGATGTGGTGCTTGCCAAACTTAAGCCTACCTGGAAAAATGGCAGGGAGGGTCTCAGGCTGTTGGCAGAAGATTGGACTGCTTTTTGATTAGTGAAGATTTGGCGGGGTCTTTTGAACTGTTTCCGCTCATGGTGTGAGGTGGTCTCTATTTCAGATCATCATCCCATTTTCCTACAACTGGAGGGGGAATCGGTGGCTAGCAGATATCCCTTAAAATTCAATCATGCTTGGCTTAAAGAAGATGGATTCTCATAGTTGGTTAGAGATAGTTGGCTGCACAGTAACACCCGAGATCATTTTAATGTTATGGATCGATTTTGTTTCAAACTTAAGGCTCTGAAAAGAGTGGTTAAGGGGTTGATTAGAGACAAAGAGAAAATGGAAGATAGGGAGTTGGTGGAGATAGAATCTTTTCTCTCGAAGGCATATTATCTTAATCTAGTGGGGTTTATTTCTGAAGATGAAAGATTGGTTATCGCTCACACGGAAGAGAAGAAGGCCCTTATCCTTAGGAGACAAGAAGAGACATGGTGTCTCAAGAATAGAGCTATCTGGATCTCGCAGGGTGATAACAACACTAAGTTTTTCCAAAATTTTGCGAATGGGAGGCAACTGGTTAATGCCATTTGGGACCTGCAAAACGTTGATGGGCAATGGGTTTCATCACAAGTTGAATTTTAGCAACTGGTGGTTAGTCATTTTTCCACGCTATTAAAATATCCTGGTACGTCTTGCATATCGGATTAGCTTGAAATGGTTAAACATTTCCCTACATTTTTTCCGAAGGAGGGGGATTAGATTGGTTCACCTATTACTCTGTAATATCCCAAATACTGGTATTCTACTGTTTTCTATTCTAGGGCTTGCTTGTAGCCTCAAGGTTTACAATAATATTGAATAAAAACTTTGCATGCAAGGTGCTGGGCAAATGGCCCTAAATTATAGCTAAACTAGGGCAGAGATTCGCAGAGAGAAGATCAACACTTACCACTGATAATCAGGCCAATGATACTCCAGAGATAATACGCATGCATAAAAAGCTGCACTGATGAAGAACTGGTGCTCCCTTCCTCCGGTGTTATCGCCTAGCAGCACGAACCCCTTTATTAGCTAAAGGCGACGTTTTTGGTGAAGGAGTTGTCTGATGAAGGTGAGATTTTGCTGGGATGATGGTCTTCTCGTGCCTGAGAGAATGACCGGAGCATGCAGAGGTTCTGACCCCTCTAGGCCGGCTAGCGAATTGGTTCACCTGTTTAGCTGCTCACGCCCCCAGCTACACAAAACTGATGAGAACTGCTCCAGATGAGCAAATTGGAAGCTAATGATCACCCAATATCGTAGGATGATCCTGCTGATGAAGATGATGCCAATATTCTAAAGATAAACTGAGATATGGAGACCCAGCAAATGCTTCGGGGTTTTCCAGCTAAATCCCCAGTGGCACATGTGTCCCTGCAAACAATCTTCTGATGGGTGCCAAATAGCTGTATATGAATGAATAAAGATGAAGAGCTGACGGTGGACCTGAATGTCCTACCCTAAAGGACTCTAGGGAAAATATCTCACTGCTGAACCCTCGTTAGCTGAAGACGTTGTCTTCAACCCCAACTGCCGTGGTTGCACGTTGTGATGCTGCTCAAAAGCTCCAAATCATCAACAATAATAATAATAGATATCTTCTTTATTCCAATAACCCTTCTTAAATAGATGATCATGTGCTTTTAGGGTTTGCATGTCACTTTTAGGGTTTTCGCTTCACTTTTGCATGCATTCAGTTAATTCCCTCTTATGTAGTACCCGCTTGAACCTATGGGAATTAAGTAGGTTAGCGGGTGTTTTGGTGCCTAATTGGAAGAGGACATTAAAATCCTCCCCGCTTGAGATTGCTTGTCCTCAAGCAATTGTAAACTAGGATGCTGCAATACTTGCTCTTCCTCGCATGTGGCATCCTTCGTAGGTAATTCTTTCCATTTGACCAAGTATTCTCGAATCACTCTATTTTGGAGTTTCCTTTCTCGAAGCTATATGATTCTCTCTAGAATCAGTACCAAAAGCCCTTCATCATCTAAGGGAGGCAACTCTGTGGATGGAGCAATGTGTTGCCCAATGGTCTTCTTGAGGTTGGATACATGAAATACATTGTGAATTTTACTCTCTTGTGGTAACTCTAGTTCATAAGCCACCTCTCCAACCTTCTTGACTACTCTGTAAGGACCATAGAAGCAAGGTTTGAGCTTTTCTGCTCCTTTTTTCTTGAGCGAGGATTGCCTGTAAGGTTGTAGACACAAATATACTAGATCCCCTACCTCGAAACTCCGCTCTATCCGGTGTCTGTCTACATATAGCTTCTGTTGATTCTGGGCTGCCTGTAAGTTCTCCCTCAGGACCTTAAGAATATCTCGATTGTCCTGTACCCAATCTTTTGCCTTGGGTGTTCTGCTGTCTGCGAAAGCTAAATCTGCGAAGTTCAGTGCCTCATAGCCATACAGTGCCTTAAAAGGTGTCATCCTGATAGACATATGGTAGGTAGTATTGTAGCAGTATTCCCCTAAGTGTAACCATTTAATCCATGTCCTCTGTTGTCCTACTACATAATTTCGTAGATACCCCTCAATCCATTTATTGACAATCTCTGTGTGCCTATCACTCTGAGGATGATAACTTGTACTTGTAGCAAGTTCTGTCCCTACCAACCTGAATAGCTCCTGCCAGAAAGCACTGGTGAATTTATTGTCACGATCACTGATAATGGTTTTGGGTAGCCCATGTAGTCTGAAAACCTCTCTAAAAAATAACTCGGCTACCTGTGATGCTAAATAGTCGGAAGAGATAGCAAAGAAGTGAACAAATTTGGTCAATCGATCTACCACTACATATAAGCAATCTCGTCCCTATACCTTGGGTAACCCTGTAATGAAGTCCATTGAGATGCTTTCCCACTTCTGCTCTGGTATCAGTAATGGCTGAAGTAACCCTGCTGGATGAGTGTGTTCGATCTTGTTCTGCCGGTAGATGCTGCATTCTCGAACGTGCTGTATTACTTCCCCTTTGAGGCCCTTCCATGAGAACCTCTCTTGGATCTGCCTGTAGGTTTTCAAGAACCCCTGATGCCCTGATAACGGCAAGTCATGTGATGCCTGTATGATCATCCTCTTTAAAGCTGATTCGGGGACGAGGTATATCCTACCTTTGTAATAGATGATGTCATCAATGACTCTGTACCTGTCATCTTGGATCTGTCCATCTAATAACTCACAAGCAAATTTATTTTTGGAGTACTCTACTAAGAGAAGAGACCTCCAATCTGTGGATATACTTATGAGGGATAATGAGGCTAGTCGTCTGGATAAGGCATCAGCTACTACATTGTTCTTACCCTTCACATACTCTATCTTGAAATCATAAGCCTGTACTTTGCTGACCCATTTCTGTTGGCGCTCATTTAATTCTTTCTGCTCCAAGAAATATTTGAGGCTGTTATGATCTGTCTTGATTTTGAATTTGCTTCCCACCAAGTACTTCCTGAATTTAGTTAGGGCATGTAAGATGGCTAGCATCTCTTCGTCATATATGGAGTAGTGGAGCTCATAGTCTTTCAGTTTCCGGCTTTCAAATGCAATCGGGTGATGGTTTTGCATCAGTACTGCCCCTAGTCCTTCCCTTGAAGCATCACATTCCACTATGAATGGTTGTGAGAAATCTGGTAGGGCCAAAACTGGGCAAGAACTCATGATGGTTTTCATTTCTTCAAAGGTTCGCTGTGCCAATTCTGTCTATGTGAATGCCCTTTTCTTTGTGAGGTCGGTGAGTGGTGCGACAAATTGAGAGAACCCCTTTACGTATCTCCTGTAGTATGTGCAAAGGCCTAAGAAGCCTTTCAGTTCAATAACTGTCTTTAGTGTTGGCCAATCCCGGATGGCTCTAATCTTCTCCATATGAACCTGTACCCCTTCGGCACTGATTATGTGTCCTATATACAACATCTCTTTCATGCCGAATTCACACTTAGACATCTTCGCGTAAAGCGAGTGCTCTTCTAGAATTCTCAATACCTCATCCAAGTGTTTCAGATGTTTTAAATACTTCCGCAATTGAGCCCTGAAAGTGTGGTTCATGCAAGACTGGAAGGTGGCTAGTGCATTGGTGAGTCCAAAAGGCATGACCAAAAACTCATAGTGACCATGGTGGCAACGAAAAGCTATCTTGGAAATGTCTTGATCCCTTACTCGGATTTGATGGTATCCTGATCGAAGATCGATCTTTGAAAAGTATTTGGCACCTCGTAGCTCGTCCATTAGTTCATCAATCTTGGGGATGGGGTACTTGTTTTTGATGGTCTTCTTGTTGAGTGCTTTGTAATCAATACACATTCCTAATGTGCCATCCTTCGTTTTAACTAAGACCACTGATGATGCAAAGGGACTAGAACTTGATTGAATATATTCAAGTTCTAGTAATTCCTTGATCGTCTTCTCTATCTCATCCTTGTATCTTTTGGGATGCCTGTAGGGAGTGGTGATGACTGCCTGTGTCCCCTCCTCCAACTCAATGATATGCTCAAATCCCCTATCTGGTGGTCTACCTGCTGGAAGATCCTGAAATACCTTTTCGTGCTTCTGCAATAATGCCTGAATATCCGCTGGGTGTTGGGTGTTGTCATTTGGAGGTTTCCTAAAGGTGACCAAGCACTATGCTGACCATTCTATGTCACCCTGTCTGAGCACATCCTCCATTCTTTGTGAAGATACTGGTTTTGGGGGATAAGTATTCATGCCCTTCAAAACTACCCGTTTCCCATCCGGTCCCTGGAATTCCATTTCCATTGCCCTGTAATCTGTAGTATATTTTCCTATTGAATAAAGCCATTGGACACCTAATACTACATTTGTATCAACCACATTCACTACATAAAATGAGTGTCATATGGTAGTTGCCTAATGTAATATTTAGTTTAGGAATCCAATAGTTGCACTCCATGCTAGTGTTTCCTGCTACTGCTACAGTAAATCCCTCAAACTTCTCTGTCGGAACACCCCTCTTAACCACCCATGCTGCATCAATGAAATTGTGGGATGCTCCCCCATTAATCAATACTCCTTCTCTGTGGCCTTGTAGTACTCCTCTGACCTTGAGAGTATGAAACCTAGGTACTCCGGATAATGTAGCAATAACTCCCTTTGGTATATCCCCTTGGAGTGACTCCTCCTCTGATGCCCGCAATTCCTCTGTTGTTTCCTGCTCGTAGTCCTCCCCTTCACTGTCTGAATATACCTCTATATAGTGGGCTTTGGCCTTCCCTGAGCACCTGTGTCTTGGAACCCACGGTTCTTGACAAGTGATACACAATTTCTTCCTTCTAAAATCTTTCCTTGTGTCTTCTTCCAACTAAGTTTTCTTCGGTATTTCCTGCTGGAAAGGTTTCCTATCTTTGTCTTTAACTAGAAAGTTGGTCTTGAGTGGAAACTTGTTCTTCAGAACTGAATCTTGGAGATCTTTGGCTCTGCTGATTGCATCCTGTAGAGTGGAGGGTTTGTAGGTTTTCACCCACCCCTGTAGTGGTTTTGTCAAGGCCTTTGTAAACGACATAATCATCCTGTTCTCCGACACATCTGTCACCATAATAGCCACCCTCTGAAACTCAGAGATGAAGGCCTCGGCACTACCTGTCTGTTTGAGTTGAGCCAATTCTCTAAAGTGTATCTTTGGGTCCTTCCTGTCAAACAGCTCCATGAGCTTCTGTGTGAACTCACTGTAGGAACTGATGGTGTTGTGACCCAATGTCACTAGCCCGTGGTACCACCACTCATGAGCCTCTCCGTCTAGGTGTAGTGTAGCCAATTTAATAGCATCTGTTTCCGTCATGGGGTTGAGTTAGAAATAAGTATCCAACTTCTGAACCCATATTCTTGCTAAACCTCCGCGAGCCCCGTCAAAGTTTGGGATGGTCAATCTGCCCAAGGTTTTCTACAACTCATAATTCTGGTTAAATCCTCTGTTGAAATTCATGGGTCAGTTCCTACTTTTCATGTTGCAGAAGTCTGAGAAAGACATGGTTGCATGGAACTCATCTCCCAAATCCCTGTATTCCTGTAAATAGGCTCCAAATGGTTCACTAGGTTCTACTGGCATGACTATTCCTGCTACTGCATCTGCCAAAAAGTGAGGCATAGTAGGTCTACTGGAGGGTTTGTTATATATGTGGGGTGTGTTTTGCATATTAGTGTATGCATGCTTCCCACTACTGCTTGTAGACCCCCCTATCTACTAGTGAGAGAGGTATACTGTTATGTCACGGTTCTGGTTTTGATGCCAATCTGCTTATTGCATGCAATACTTCCTTTTGCCCCTTGGCTAGGTCATGCAATGCGTTTACCAAGCTACGAAACTCCATCCTGTCTTCCTCTTCTCTTGTTCCTTTCCCTCTGTCAGAGGGTATACCTGTTGAGTCCATATCTGAATCGGTATCTTCTAGTTGGATATTCTCAAATTCCTGCTCCTTAGTTTTCCTACTCTTCTTTCTCCTATAGGTTACAAAAGTGTCTTGTTCCGTATTCATTTACTTCTCATGTTCAAGCCCACAGCTGGCAAGGAACATGCTCTGATACCACTGTAATATCCCAAATACTGATATTCTACTGTTTTCTATTCTAGGGCTTGCTTGTAGCTTCAAGGTTTACAATAATACTGAATAAAAACTTGCATGCAAGGTGCCGGGCAAATGGCCCTAAATTATAGCTATACTAGGGTAGAGATTTGTAGTGAGAAGATCAACACTTACCACTGATAACTAGACCCATGATACTCCAGAGATAATACGCATGCATAAAAAGCTGAATTGATGAAGAACTGGTGCTCCCTTCCTCCTATGTTACCGCCCAGCAGCACGAACGCCTTTATTAGCTAAAGGTGACGTTTTTGGTGAAGGAGCTTTCTAATGAAGGTGAGATTTTGCCAGGATGAAGGTCTTTTCGTGTCGGAGAGAATGACCAAAGCATGCAGAGGTTCTGACTCCTCTAGGCAGGTAGCAAATTGGTTCACCTGTTTAGCTGCTCATGCCCCTAGCTACACGAAACTGATGAGAACTGCTTCGGGTGAGCAAACTGGAAGCTGATGATCACCCAATACCGTAGGATGATCCTACTGATGAAGATGATGCCAATATTCAGAAGATAAACTGAGATCTAGAGACCCAGCGAATGCTTTGGGGTTTTCCAGCTAAATCCCCAGCAGCACACGTGTCCATGTAAACAATCTTTTGATGGGTGCCAAATAGCTGTATATGAATGAATAAAGATGAAGAGCCTAACGGTGGACCTAAATGGCCTACCCTGAAGGAGACTAGGGAAGATATCTCACTGTCGAACCCTCGTTAGTTGAAGACGCCGTCTTCAATCCCAACTACCGTGGCTGCACGGTGTGTTGCTGCTCAAAAGTTCCAAATCAACAATAATAATAATAGATATCTTCTTTAGTCCAATAACCCTTCTTAGATAGATGATCATGTGCTTTTAGGGTTTGCATGTCACTTTTAGGGTTTTCTCTTCACTTTTGCATGCATGCAGTTCTAATTTCATGTTGACTTTTAAGCCTAAGAAAATAAGGCTTCTTTCTCCTTACTGATGACTTTAGTACTGCAGGAGTGTTCCGTTCTGTTCTAAGTATCAAGGTCCTCAGTCAATTCCTTCCTATGCAGTACCCGCTCGAACCTATGGGAATTAAGTAGCTTAGCGGGTGTTTTGGTGCCTAATTGGAAGAGGACATTACATACTCGCTCAGAAGTAGAAGTTGTTATCAAACAGATGGCCAAAGACAAAAGTTTCGGACCTGATGGTTGGCCAGTTGAATTCTATAGCTTCTTTTTTGATCTTCTTGGGGAGAGCTGGTGGAGATGATTGAGTTCTCGAGATTTGAGGGCTATATCTCTGGGGCTTTAAATTTCACTTTCATTAAGACGGACAAGACCAAGTCTTTTTTTGATTTCCGCCCCATATCTCTGTGTAATTTGGCCTACAAATTGATCAATAAGATCATCTCTAATAGATTAAGGCCTTTTTTGGTGAAAAATCTATTAGTCAAATAGTTTGGCTTCATTCCGGGGAGGCAAATATTTGATGCTATTGGCATATCTCAAGCATAGTGGAAAAAATCGGCATCGGCAAAAAATCGGCGAGGGTCCAGAAAACATCTACTCGGCAACATCGGCGAAAAAATCGGCAAACCGCGGCAAGCATTAAAAAATGCAAATGTTGTACTACAATAGGGTCAAAATTTGCTTACCGATTTGTTCCCCTATTTGCGAATTTTTGCTGATTTTTTCCGATTTTTCCCAAATTTTGCCTATTTTTTGCAATATCCAATTTTTTGAAAAAATCGCAATTTTTTCGGGCCAAAAAATCGACAGCCAGGAAAAATTGCTATTTTTTGGGACATTGCCGAAAAATCGGCGATTTTTTCCACTATGATCTCAAGAATGCCTTCATTCCAATCATGTGAAGAAGAAAAATGCCTTGGTTCTCAAACTGGATTTGTCCAAGGCATATGACAAAGTTAATTGGAGTATGGTAAAGTTGATATTACTTCATATTGGGCTTCCGTTGCATGTTTGCAACTGGATTATGGCTTTTGTGCAAACAACAAATTTTGCTGTCCTAGTGAATGGATCTCCTACCGGTTTCTTTAATGTGTAGAGGGGATTGAGGTAGGGATGCCCTTTATCACCCATATTGTTTCATCTATTGGATGGAGGTTTGAGCAGGATGATACTCAAAGCGAAGAAGGATGGGAAGGTGGAGGGTATTATGCTCTCCCGGGTGATACATATCACACACTTGATCTTTGTTGATGACATCATCTTATTTGGGACTGAGGACATTAAGACTTGGGAGGGCTTTCAACAGGTTCTTTCGGGTTTTTGTAAGGTGACTGGTATGGAGATCAACTCCAACAAATCAGTTTTTTACAAGATCAATGTTTCAGTGGATTTGGGTGCGAGGTTATTTAGCATCCTTCCTTTCAGGATGGAACTGATGGATTCTGGCTTTAAATATCTGGGCTTCATGCTTAAATCGCATAGATATTGTGCCAAAGATTGTGGATGGCTGATTAAGTTGATTGAAAAAAGGATAAATAATTGGTCCTACAGATTCCTGACCCTTAGTGGAAGATTGGCACTGGTAAGATCAATCCTGTTTGCCATTCCAGTTTATTGGTTTTCTTTGGCTCTTTTACCTTAGGCGGTACTAAACTTGTTGAGAATGAAGATCTTCAATTTTCTGTGGTCGGGCACTTTTGAGAACACCAAAATGCATCTGAATTCCTGGGAAAGACTTTCTCTGCCCAAGTCCTTGGGTGGCTGGGACATCAAAAAAAAATCTTGGTTTAATTCTACACTAGTCATAAAGAGTTGTTGGCGGGCTCTCACGGGTTCGGGTCTCTGGTAGCAGGTCTTACAATTCAACTATATGAGAGGTAAGTTGTTCTTGGATTGGATTTGCTGTATTCAGAAGTCTTGGAGGAATGCATCTTTCATTTGGAAAGGTTTTATGAAAGTTCTTTTGTGGATTACCTAGAGAATGGGTTGGATGGTCGGTGATGGCTCGAGTGTTCTTATCGGTAATGATCCTATTGTGGGCTGCATCGATTCTTTCACACTTAGTCCAAAGCTTCGAGGGGCATTACTCACTCGGAACATCACCACAGTTAATCAGGCTGTCAAACCTAGAGGGCATAATCTGCTTGAATTATATTTTGGCTGAGGGCTGTGGACTTAGGATTGCAGGGTTCTTTGGGAACCAAATGGGAGACATATGTTTCTCATCTAAACTCGTCTGGCATTAGGCTATGACCAGAGGAGGACACTATTGTCTGGGATTGGAACAATTCTATGGGCTCTCATGGCGAAAGAGGCATATCTGTACCTATCTCAGGTTCGGGTGGGTAGTGATTATTGTTGGTGGTATTCACTGATCTGGAAAAGGCACATTCCCACCAAACTCGTGTTTTTTTTGGCTATGTTTGAAAAATCGTATTTTTTCATGGGAAAATCTTCAGAAAAGGGGTTGGTCAGGGTCTGGTATTTGTTGCCTGTGTGTTTTGGATATGGAAACTGTTGAGCATCTTTTTTTCCTTTGTCATTTCAACAACCAAGTTTGGCTGGAGATCTGTCAACTTTTATAGGTAAATAGGACATGGGGAACTTGTAGTTTGGCACAAAACTTTGAGGACTGGTACAGGGGCATCTTTATTTTCCAACTTCTTCCGATCTTTGTGTGGTGGCAGTTATGGATTATGAGGAACCGAGTGATTTTTCAAGGGGTTCCTCCAAACTTGCAAGTTTGCATATCAAAGAGAATTGGGATGTTTAAAGAATTTGCTGTATAAACCGGTCCTATCAAGAAGAGAATATTAAAGGGCCTCTCCTACACTGCAGGGAGAGCTACAGGCTTTTTTGACGGTGCATCACAAAGGGGGGTGCGGTGTTATCCTTAAAGTCAATGAAGAACATTTTTTTCAGCTCAAGCTCGGATATGGAAAAGCTACCAACACCAAAGCTGAGCTTCTTGCCCTGTGGTGCCTATTGAAATTTGCCTAGATGAATGAGATTGTCTTCTTGCAGATTTTTGGTGATTCACTTGCTATTATTGGTTCAAAGGCAAACAAAAGTTGGGGAGTCTCGCTCTAGAACAATGGTGTCACCATACTGCAGCTTTCATTCTCGTCTTTGTGGAGCTTCAGATTGATCACATCCACCAAGCACATAATGCAGAAGCTGATAGGTTGTCTAAATTGGCATTAGAATGTGGAGAAAGTCGTCTAATTTTTGAGGAATTTATCAATGGTGATCTATCCTATGAGGGAGTGATCAACATGTTCTGATCTTGGGGATATTTTGTTCGGATTGATTGATTTTTTGTATACGTTTTTCTAGAATCTAGTTTGTTTTTTCCTGATATCAGTGAGGCATCCTAACTGACCGTCCGGTATCTAGTGTGGACTCCATTTCCTTGGATAGATCCTGAACAGTCTTGACTGTTTTGGAATGTATACAACCTTTATCTTGTTGAATTTAAGCATTAGCATGAATACTTTAAAATTTGCAGACTATCAGATAACAAATGACAAGTGCAGTTAAAAACATCAACACATCAAGAACATAAGAGATTTTCACTGGGGAAACCTTTAAAGGACAACCCCCAAAAGCATTAGTAATTCATCTCGTAAATGAGATGACTGAGTTCTTCAAAAATTCTCAAACCCTAATGGGTTTGTACCACAGATCCACAAAATTACAGAATATAATTTTTACACAAAAAACACGAAATTAGGGCTTTCTGCCCTAATTTTCTCTCTCCTTCCCAGTTGGCTGCAAAAACCAGAAATTAGGTTTGCCTGCCCAAATTCCGTACTGCTACCCGGGATTGTTTCTTTCTGCTGCCCGTGGTTCTCTCTACTCTGCCCGAAAACCTGTTTAGGTTTCCTGAGCCTGTTGCTGACCTGCCCAGACTTGTCGCTGACCTCCCCGAGCCTGTTGCTGACCTGCCCGGACTTGCTGCTGACCTTCCCGAGCCTGCCCAAAGTCTTGTACAAGCTGCTCGAGGGTCGGCTGTCTGCCCGAAAGCTTTCTCGGGCTGCTGTTGCCCTACCCCACTCCTTTCTTCTTGAGGGAAGATTGCCTGTATGGTTGTAGCCGTAAGTATATCAGATCTCCTACCTCGAAGCTCCTCTCAACCCTGTGTCTGTCTGCGTATAGTTTCTGTTGATTCTGTGTTGCCTGTAAGTTCTCCCTCAAGACCTTAAGGATATCCTGACTGTCTTGTATCCAATCTTTGGCCTTGGGTGCTCTGTTGTCTCCAAAAGCTAGATCTGCGAAGCTTTGTGCCTCATAGCCATACAATGCTTTAAAAGGTGTCATCTGGATAGACATATGGTAGGTGGTATTGTAGCAGTATTCCCCTGAGTGTAGCTACTTAATCCATGTCCTTTGTTGGCCTGCTACATAATTGCGCAGATACCCTTCAACCCACTTTTTGACAATCTCTGTCTGCCCGTCGCTTTATGGATGATAACTCGTACTTGTAGCGAGTTCTGTCCCTACTAACCTGAATAGCTCTTGCCAAAAGGCATTGGTGAATTCACTCTCTCGATCACTGACAATGGTCTTGGGTAACCCATGTAGTCTGAAGACTTCCCTGAAAAATAACTCGGCTACCTGTGCTGCTGAATAATCGGATGAGATAACAAAGAAATGGGCGAATTTGGTCAACCGATCTACCACGACAGATAAGCAGTCTTGCCCATGTACTTTGGGCAACCTTGTATTGAAGTCCATGGAAATACTTTCCCACTTCTGCTCTAGAATCGGTAGTGGCTAAAGTAATCCTTGTTGGATGAATGTGTTCGATCTTGTTCAGTTGGCAGATACTGCATTCCCGAACGTGCTGCATAACTTCCCCTTTGAGGCCCTTCCATGAGAATCTCTTTTGGATTTGCCTGTAGGTCTTCAAGAAACCTTGATGTCCCAATAATGGTGAGTCATGTGATGCCTGTATGATCTTCCTTTTTAAGGCTGATTCTGGGACGAGGTATATCCTGCCCTTGTAATAGATGATGTCATCTACAATTCTGTACCTGTCATCCTGAATCTGTCCATCCATTAACTCGCAAGCAAATTTGTTTTTGGAGTACTCTACTAAGAGAAGAGACCTCCAATCTGTGGATATACTCATGAGAGACAATGAAGCGGGTCTTCTGGATAATGCATCGGCTACCACATTGTTCTTACCCTTCACATACTCTATCTCAAAATCGTAAGCCTGCACCTTGCTGACCCATTTCTGTTGGCGCTCATTCAACTCTTTCTGTTCCAAGAAGTACTTGAGGCTGTTATGATCTGTCTTGATTTTGAATTTGCTGCCCATTAGGTACTGTTGGAATTTAGTGAGAGCATGTAAGATGGCTAGCATCTCCTTGTCATATATGGAGTAATGATGCTCATAGTTTTTCAGTTTCTGGCTCTCAAATGCAATCGGGTGATGGTTTTGCATCAGTATTGCCCCTAGTCCTTCTCCTGACGCATCACATTCCACTACAAACGACTGTGAGAAGTCTATTAGCGCCAAAACTGGGCAAGAACTCATCATGACTTTCATTTCCTCAAGGTTTTCTGTGCCAAATCTGTCCATGTGAATGCCCCCTTCTTTGTGAGATTGGTGAGTGGTGCCGCGAATTGGGAGAACCCCTTAACATACCTCCGATAATATGTGCAAAGGCCTAAGAAGCCTTTTAGTTCAATAACTGTCTTTGGTGTGGGCCAATCCCTGATAGCCCGAATTTTCTCCATATGAACTTGTACCCCTTCTGCACTGATGATGTGCCCTAGATACAACATCTCCTTCATGCCAAATTCACACTTAGACATCTTCGCGTAAAGCGAGTGCTCTTCTAGAATGCTCAATACTTTGTCCAAATGTTTTAGATGCTCCTCCCACGTTTTGCTGTAAATCAAAATATCATCAAAGAATACTAGCAAATACTTATGTAACTGAGCTCTGAAAGTATGGTTCATGCACGACTGGAAGTTGGCTGGAGCATTGGTGAGTCCAAAAGGCATGACCAAGAACTCGTAGTGACCATAGTGGCAACGGAAAGCTGTTTTGGAAATGTCTCGATCCTTGACTCAGATGGTGGTACCCTGAGCGAAGATCAATCTTTGAAAAGTATTTGGCACCCCGTAGCTCGTCCATTAGTTCATCAATCCTGGGAATGGGATACTTGTTTTTGATGGTCTTTTTGTTGAGTACTCTGTAATCGATGCACATTTGCAATGTGCCATCCTTCTTCTTAACGAAGACCACTGATGATGCAAAGGGACTAGAAATGGGCCGGATATATCCCAGTTCTAGTAATTCCTTGATCGTCTTCTCGATCTCATCCTTATATCTTTTGGGATGTCTGTAAGAAGTGGTGATGACTTCCTGTGTCCCCTCCTCCACCTCGATGATGTGCTCAGATCCCCTATCTGGTGGTCTACCTGCTGGAAGATCTCGAAATACCTTCTCGTGCTTCTGCAATAAGGCCTGAATATCTGCTGGGTGTTGGGTGTTGTTCTCTGGAGGTTTCCTAAAGGTCACTAAACATTATGCTGACCATTCTATGTCATCCTGCCTGAGCACGTCCTCCATTCTCTGTGAAGAGACTGGTTTTGGGGGTAAGTGTTCATGCCCCTCAAAACTACCCGTTTCCCATCTGGTCCCTAGAATTCTATTTCCATTGCCCGGTAGTCTGTAGTATATTTCCCTATTAAATAAAGCCATTGGACGCCTAATACTACATGTGTATCGCCACATTCACTACATAAAATGAATTTGTCATCTGGTAGTTGCCTAATGTGACATTCAGTTTTGGAATCCAATAGTTGCACTCCATGCTAGAGTTTCCGGCTACCGCTACAGTAAATCCCTCAAACTTCTCTGTCGGAATACCCCTCTTAGCCACCCATGCTGCATCAATGAAATTGTGGGTTGCTCACCCATCAATCAATACTCCTACTTTGTGGCCCTGTACTACTCCTCTGACCTTGAGAGTGTGAAACCTAGGTACCCTGGATAATGTAGCAATAACTCCCTCTGGTGTATCCCCTTGGAGTGACTTCTCTTCCCCTGCCCGCAATTCCTTTGTTGTTTCCTGCTCGTAGTCCTCCCCATCACTGTCTGAATATACCTCTATGTAGTGGGCTTCGGCCTTTCCTGTGCACCTGTGTCTTGGAACCCACGGCTCCTGACAAGTAAAACACAACTTCTTTCGTCTCAAGTCTTTCCTTGTGTCATCATCTAACCAAGTTTTCTTCGGTATGTCCGGCTGAAAAGGTTTCCTATCCTTGTCTCTAACTGGAAAGTTGGTCTTGAGAGGAAACCGGTTCTTCGGGACCGAATCCTGGAGATCTTTGGCTTTGCTAATTGCATCCTGTAAAGTGGGGGGTTTGTAGGCTTTCACCCATCCTCGTAGTGGTTCTGTCAAGGCCTATGTGAACAACATAGTCAGCGCGTTCTCTGACACATCGGTCACCATAAACGCTACCCTTTGAAACTCTGAGATGAAGGCCTCGGCTCTACCTGTCTGCTTGAGTTGAGCCAATTCTCTGAAGTGTATCTTTGGGTCTTTCTTGTCAGACCGCTTCATGAGCTTCTGTGTAAACTCACTATAGGAGCTGATGGTGTTGTGACCCAATGTCACTAATCCGTGGTACCACCATTCATGAGCCTCTCCGTCTAAGTGCAGTGTAGACAATTTAATGGCATCTGTCTCTGTCATGGGGTTGAGTTGGAAATAAGTATCCAACTTTTGAACCCATATCCTCGCTGAACCTCTGCGAGCCCCATCAAAGTTTGGGATGGTCAACCTACCCAAGGTTTTCTGCAACTCGTAATTATGATTAAACCCCTTGTTGAAATTCCTGGGCCTGTTCCTACTCTTCATGTTGCAAAAATCCGAGAAAGACATGGCTGCATGAAACGCATCCCCTAAGTCCATGTATTCCTGTAAATATGCTCCAAAGGGTTCACTAGGCTCTACCGGCATGACTGGTCCTGCTACTACATCTGCCGGGGAGTGAGGCATAGTAGGCCTGTTGGAAGGTCTGTTATATATGTGGGGTGTGTTCTGCATATTGGTGTATGCATGCTTCCCACTACTGCTTGTAGACCCTTTATCTACCGGTGAGAGAGGTGTACTGCTATTACCTGGTTCTGGTTTCGTCGACAACCTGTTTATTGCATTCAGTACGTCCTTTTGCCCTTTGGCTAGGTCCTGCAATGCGTTTACTAGGTTGCGAAACTCCATCCTGCCCTCATCTTCTCCCATTCCTTTTCCCTTGTCAGAGTGTATACCTGTTGGGTCCATGTTTGAGTTGGTATCTTTTGGTTGGATATCCTCAAATTCCTTCGTGTACCTACTCTTCGTTCTCCTATAGGTTACAAAAGTGTCCTCTTCTGTATTCATCTACTTCTCATGTTCAAGCCCACAACTGGCAAGGAACATGCTTTGATACCACTGTAATATCCCAAATACTGATATTCTACTGCCACGGTGTATAATGCTAACCCGTACACTCAATCTTATGCAAAAATACGGAATAACTGTTCATGCAAACTTGCCATGCAAAAACCCCCTAAAATATCGCTGAATTAGGGTTAGGGTTTTCAGAAAGGAATTTAACACTTACCACTGATAACTTGACTGATAATAGTCTTGAGATGGGCTGCATTAATCAGATGTTGAAGAGATGAAGTATCAGTGCTACCCTCTTGCTCTTGATGCCCAGCTACACACGTGTGCACCCCTCAGATTGAAGGTGACGTTTTTGGAGGAAGAGAGGTCAGATCAGGCTGAAACTTTGTGGGCTTGTTTGTCTGCTCATGCCGAAGAGATGGACTGTCACATGCAGAGGTTTGGCAGCCTCTAAGTGCCCTAGTGAATTGATCTATGGTTCTGCTCCTCACGCCCCCAAGCTCTCTGTTTGCTTATAGCTGCTCCAGATGAGCAAACTGATGGTTGATAATTGCTGTATGCTGTAGGATAGGCCTGCTGAGAAAGAGGAAACTGACATGCGAAGGAAAGACTGGGTTTTGTGGTCCCAACGAATCCTTCTGTGGTTTCCTAGCTACTTCCGGCTGCAAAACGTGGATCTACCAATAACTCTTCGGAGTATGCTGGATCTTTGGATACTGAAGTATATGATGAATGCTGTGGATAAACTTGGATGATCTATCCCAATAAGAGACTAGGGTAGATATCTCATTGCTGAACCCTCGTTAGATGTGTTGATGTAATTGTAACTTCGGAATGTATTTACTTGTATTTCTTATGTATTGTCAAAGTCACCTGGTTCGAGTTCGTGTTCGAATTCGACAATGATAAAATTCGAAAAAAAATTGCTTAAAAAAAGTACTGAATAAAATTCGCCATTAAATTCGATATTTATATATAGTTAAAATATGTAACTATAATATCTTTTATAATACTTAAATTTAAATTAATTATTTAATATAAAGTGCTTATTAACTAATATTATATTTTTATTAACCAATATAAATTTAACCGTTAAATGAAGCTTATATTTAATTATTTAAAAAAAAAACTTAATGACGAAGCTTT
The DNA here is from genome assembly GCA_001517045.1 of Pseudotsuga menziesii. Taxonomy (NCBI): domain Eukaryota; kingdom Viridiplantae; phylum Streptophyta; class Pinopsida; order Pinales; family Pinaceae; genus Pseudotsuga; species Pseudotsuga menziesii. Next base: position 195,877 of record LPNX010005373.1, on the reverse strand, counting down.
ATATATTTATCAATTTTTAAAAATCTATTAACTAAACTAAATAAATCTATATGGAAAACAATCGTCATCATAATATTTATTATAAAGAATTCTATATAGAATACAATCGTCATCATAATATTATAACGAATTCAAGTAAGAAAACAATATTAGAAAGAATTCAAGTAAGAAAACAATGAATACCCCATTTATGAATTTATATATTTGGCAGTCAACACCGCGACTGCTACTAATCTTGAACTTTTAGTCGAGACTCAAAACCTCGTGCGACTTTCCACTATAATAAGGAGTAAACATTGCCTTAAACTTTCAACGACAATACCTTCGGCTCTCTGCTCTCTGCGACTCACTAAAAAACAATAAAACTTTACTCTTCTGAGTTCAGTCTTCACTCGCGGATCACGGATGAGAATCGAAAAGCTTTACTTGGCCGCTTCACTCGCGGAATACAGGGCGCAGAGGTAGTTGCCCAGAGGTAGTTTTGTTATGGACTAGGTTTAGCCGACTAATTAAAATCGCCGATTTTAATCGATTTAGTTCGCTTCCCTCAAAAATCCGTCGATTTTCGATTTCCAAGGCGAAAAATCGCCGAATGCGGCGTTAGTTTATTGTAACCCGATGTTTATTCCGGGATGTATTTGTAATGTACTTGAGTCATGTCATACCCCGATGTTCCTATCGGGAGGTTCTATAATGTAAACAAGTCATGTCAAGTCATTGTGGGTAACCCTCCTATTGGTCAAGGGTTAAAGTCCCCACAGTTCCGGGGCACTAGGGTTATTAGACTCTCCTAGAGAAGTTGGCCCTAGTTGGGTTTAGTCAAGTCGGGAATTAGTATAAATAGAAAACTAGCCTTTCTATTTAACACATACTCACTCACACTCAGTTGTAGCGCATAGTTGAGGAAGAAGAAGACACTGAGGCAAGGAAGAAAGAGGTTACTGCTGTCGGGAGATCATCTTACTGTTTTGGGGTTTTACTTTTGGTGCTGATTCTATCTCTGAGGAAGTTGCGGGGTTTTCTCCATTTATGGTTTCCCTGAGGATAAACACTGTGTTCATTGTCTCTTGTGTTTGATTGCTGTGCTTGTTATTCTCTCAGTTAAAGATCCTAATGTATTGCTAGCTTAATGATAAAAATCTAACATGGTATCAGAGTTAACCTGAGAAGAAGACATTGTGCACCTGTGGGAACTAGGGCTTCCTACTTTGTGGATCTCTCTCCACAGATTTTCAGCAAAGAAGGTTGGAATATCTCTCCTCCCTAGGGCGCATCTTTCTGTTGAAGCTGAATCCAATTTTGAGGTTTTTCAGTTTTGGACCCGACACTACTGCCGGAAATTAAGGCTTTCCACAAAAGTGGAATTTTTCAGTGAGCCCAGTCCTGGATTGATCTCCTCCTCAAAATTGAAGTTAGGGATCAAGATCAAAGCATTTGGTTGGATAGAACTCCGGAAAAGCAAAACCCTAATCTGCTCTCAAACCAGCACTGCAGTATTTCAGCGCCAAATCCAGATCCGACATCTTGACCTGGTAAGATCTAAAACTTTTGTATTTCCATTTGAGGTTTTCAGTTAAGATGTTTTATCATACCAAGCTTGATGAAAAGCTTGAGGGAGCTGATAACTTCCGAGCCTGGAAGTATAGAATCTCCCTGGTCCTGGAAGAAAATGAGTTGGACTCCTATATCAATGAGGAGGTTCCAGTTCCAGAGGGAGATGAGGCTAAGGCCTTACATAATGAAAAGTTGGTTATGGCAAAGAGGATTATTGCTGATTCAATCAAGGATCACCTCATACCACAGGTGTCTTCCCTAAAGACGCCTAAACCTATGTTTGATGCCCTAACCAAATTGTTTGAAGGGAAGAACATAAATAGGAAGATGACTTTGAGAAACCAATTGAAGAATGTAAAGATCCAGAATGCTGAGACCATCCAGTCTTACTTTACAAAGGTATCTCAGATCAAGGAACAGCTGGAAGCAGTAGATGAGGAAGTGGAGAATGTAGAGATTGTGATGACCACCTTGAATGGTCTCCCTAGATCATGGGACTATTTCTTTCAAGGGATCTGTGCCAGAAAGAAGTTAGTCAAGTTCAACAGACTATGGGAAGAATGCTCTCAAGAAGAAGCTTGAATAGCAGCTCGAGAATAAAAGATGGGAAGTGAAGATCAAGAAGGGACCATCATCACTCCAAAGGTAAGATCTCACACTCTAGAAGAGATCTGTCTACTATTAGATGTTACACATGTGATGAGAAAGGTCACATATCCAAATTCTGCCCTAACAAAGGGAACTTAAAGAAGAAGAAGGGAAACAAGAGAAGACATCATGCTCATGCTGTAGAGGATGATGAACCTTCCACAAAGATAATCAGACAAGAAAGTGATTCTTCAAGTGATGAAGAATATGTGCTGATCTCTGCTCTCACGGGAACTGTTTCACATGGAAGCAATGATTGGCTCATAGACAGTGGTGCTTCCAAGCACATGACGGGATTCAAAGAATCATTTGTGAAACTATCTGAACATGAGTCACCTCACAAGGTGAAACTTGGGGATGACTACCAGTATCCAATAAAAGGTAGTGGTGAATCCTCCTATAAACTAGACTCTGGAAAGTCTATGAAGATGAAAAATGTATTGTTTGTACCAGGACTAAAGAAGAACCTTCTCTCCATATCTGCATTGGATGCAAAAGGAATGAGGGTTGCTTTTGTAGATGGCCAAGTTCTTATGTGGCCAAAGGGAAAGACTTTTGACTATGCAATAGTGACTGGGGAACAAGAGGGAGGTCTATACAAATTGAAGGGCCAACTAGAACAACCTTTGGTTCATGACTCAGTAGAACCAAATGAACTTTGGCATAGAAGGCTTGCACATGTGCATTACAGGGCACTACCACTTGCAAGCAAAGCTGTTGAGGGTCTTCCAGAAATTCAAGCAAAACATGATGGGGTCTGCAAAGGATGTGCGAAAGGAAAGAACACAAAGAAGACATTTCCAAGTAGCGAGAGCAAAGCAAAAGGAATCTTGGAAATCATCCACTCCGATGTATGCGATCCAATGTCATCAAGTTCTCTAAGCGGGTATGTATACTATGTTTCTTTTATTGATGACTTTTCTAGGAAGACATGGATTTACTTCATGAAGAACAAAGATGAAGTATTCAACAAGTTCAAGGAATTCAAAGCCTTGATCGAGAACCACATTGAAAAGAAGATCAAGACTTTTCGATCAGATAATGGTGAAATGAATTCAAAGAGTTATGCAAAGACTCAGGGATTAAGAGGGAGTTGTCCACTCCATATAATCCACAACAGAATGGGATTGCAGAAAGGAAGAATAGAACAATCATGGAAGCTACAAGAGCAATGCTTCATGATTAAGATCTTCCTATGCATCTATGGGCAGAAGCTGCCAGAACAGCGGTGTATGTACAGAATCGTACTCCACACAAAGTACTCAAGAACAAGACACCTGAAGAAGTCTTTTCCAGCAAAAAACCAGAAGTCAGCCATCTCAGAATATTCGGCTGTCCAGTGTACATACACATTCCAAAAGAGAAGAGAACAAAATTAGATCCTTCAGGAAAGAATGGTATATTTGTGGGATACTCTGAAAGCTCGAAGGCTTACAGAATATACTTCCCAGGATTCAAAAAGATCGACATCAACAGGGATGTAACATTTGATGAAGACTCAGCTTACAACAAATCCAGAAAGAGACCTGCTGAAGAACCTGAAGAAGCAGAAGCACCCAGAACTCATGATACAACCATGTACGAAGAAACTCAAGAAGAAGATCGAGAATTTGAAGAACCACAGAAACCTGTAGATCCACCTCAGGAGAAGAATCCTCATAAGAGGAAACCTGCTTGGGTACGGGAAGCTATCCAAGTTGTGGAAAGATATGGGGCTCCAGAAGAGAATCACAGAGAAAGAAAGAGGACTAGATCCTGCTCCGGATATGTAGCCTTATTATGTGATTTCATCGATAAAGAACCTTCCAATTATGAAGAAGCAACAGAACGGAAAGAATGGAAGGATGCTATGATCGAAGAATATCAATTGATCATGAAGAACGATGTTTGGGATGTTGTCCCAAGACCAGAAGGGAAGTCTGTCGTAACTTCCAAATGGATCTACAAGATCAAGCATGCTGGAGACGGTAGCATTGAAAAATATAAAGCAAGATTTGTTGCTCGTGGTTTCTCCCAGAAAGAAGGAATAGACTATGAAGAAACCTTTGCACCAGTAGCCAGATACACTTCCATCAGATCAGTACTTGCTCTGGCTGCAGTAATGAAATAGAAGATACACCAGATGGATGTCAAGACTGCTTTCTTGAATGGTGTAGTAGAAGAGGAAGTGTATGTAGAGCAACCACTCGGTTTTGAGACACATGACATGGAGTCTCATGTGTGTAGATTGAAGAAAGCCCTGTACGGCTTGAAACAGGCACCCATGACATGGTACGGCAGAATTGACAGCTTCCTATCCAGTTTGGGCTTTACCAAGAGTAAAGTAGATTCCAACCTTTACTACAAGGTTGAAGATGGCAACCCAGTGATGCTCCTACTATATGTAGATGATCTGTTTGTAATAGGTATGGATGGGTTGATTGTGGACACGAAGAGGAAGCTTGCTGCCGAGTTCGAAACGAAGGACTTGGGTATGATGCATTATTTTCTAGACATGAAGGTGTGGCAGAATGCGGATGGAATCTTCCTTGGACAAGGGAAGTATGCAGTAGAGATCCTGAAAAGATTTGGGATGATGGACTGCAAGGCATTAACCACACCTATGGCATCGAACCTGAAGCTATTGAGTGATGCTTCATTAGAGTTGGTTGATGCCACAATGTATCGTCAGATGATTGGGTCCTTGATGTACCTTACGAACACGAGGCCAAATATTTGCTTTGCTGTGAACACCTTGAGCCAATTCTTGACAGATCCGAGACATGTTCACTTGATTGCTGCAAAGCATATTCTGAGGTACCTGAAGGGTACGGTTGATTATGGGCTCAAGTATAAGACTGATCAAAGGAGTAACCTGGAGGGTTATGTTGGTTCAGATTGGGCAGGCAATGCCATCGATAGGAAGAGCACTTCAGGGTGTTGCTTCAGTATGGGATCAGGTGTGATCTCTTGGTTTAGCAGGAAGCAATCCTATGTGGCATTGAGTACAGCTGAAGCAGAATATGTCGCAGCCTGTTCAGCTAGTTGTGAGGCAGTATGGTTGAGGAAGCTACTGTCTTATTTATTTGATCTCCAGTTAGATGCTACTTGTATATACTGTGACAACCAGAGTTGTGTGAAGTTGTCAGAGAACCCGGTGTTTCATGACAAGTCGAAGCATATCGAGATCAAGTATCACTATATCAGGGATATGGTGCAAAGAGGAGCAGTGAAGCTCTAGTATGTTGTGACGGACGAACATATAGCTGATGTGTTGACTAAGCCATTGGCTAGGGTGAAGTTTGAGTACTTCAGGGAGAAGCTTGATGTTCTCCAGATCGAGATTCCTCCCAAGAGGAAGTGATGTGTCCGTGCGGTGCCCTTCCATGGTCAGATGTAAGTGCCGTGTCCTTCCGACATGGTGAGAGGATTGGTTCCTTCCATGGTCGGATGTAAGAGCTGTGACATGGTGAGAGGATTGGTTCCTTCCATTGTCAGATGTATGTGATGATCCTACATCCAGCATGAAAAAGGGTTGGCTTTGTGAAGACACATCTAGTATGAAAAAAGGACTAGCTCTGTGTAGATTCCACATCCAGCATGAAAAAGGGCTGGCTCTGTGAAGACACATCTAGTATGAAAAAGGACTGGCTCTGTGTAGATCCCACATCCAGCATGAAAAAGGGCTGGCTCTATGAAGACACATCTAGTATGAAAAAGGACTAGCTCTATGTAGATCCCACATCCAGCATGAAAAAGGGCTGGCTCTGTGAAGACACATCCAGTATGAAAAAGGTGAAAAAAGACTAGCTCTGTGAAGACTCATCTAGTATGAAAAAGGATTGGCTTTGTGTAGATCCCACATCTAGTATGAAAAAGGACTAGCTCTGTGAAGACTCATCCAGTATGAAAAAGGACTGTAGATCCCACATCTAGTATGAAAAAGGACTAGCTCTGTGAAGACTCATCCAATATGAAAAAGGACTGGCTCTGTGTAGATCCCACATGTAGTATGAAAAAGTACTAGCTCTGTGAAGACTCATCCAGTATGAAAAAGGACTGGCTCTGTGTAGATGCCACATCTAGTATGAAAAAGGACTAGCTCTGTGATGATACATCCAGTATGAAAAAGGACTGGCCTTGTAGATGTACATCCAGCATGAAAAAGGGCTGGCTCTGTAGAACTTTCTGTGACGAGAAGAATCATGAGATAGCACTCGTGATGATGATCCAGATCTAGTGATGATGTCCAGTGGTGATCCAGATCGAGTGATGATCCAGATTGAGTGATGATCCAGATCCGATGATGAAGATAGCTTGAAGATGAAGATGACCTGAAGATGAAGATGTCTTGAAGATGACGAAGACTCGATGATGATCCAGATGATACAAAGAAGAAGGTTTGTGCTGAAAATTGTGTCGAAAGAATACCTTCCTAGTTAAGAGGGAGTGTTGATGTAATTGTAACTTCGGAATGTATTCACTTGTATTTCTTATGTATTGTAACCCGATGTTTATTTCGGGATGTATTTGTAATGTACTTGAGTCATGTCATACCCTGATGTTCCTATCGGGAGGTTCTATAATGTAAACAAGTCATGTCAAGTCATTGTGGGTAACCCTCCTATTGGTCAAGGGTTGAAGTCCCCGCAGTTCCGGGGCACTAGGGTTATTAGACTCTCCTAGAGAAGTCGGCCCTAGTTGGGTTTAGTCAAGTCGGAAATTAGTATAAATAGAAAGCTAGCCTTTCTATTTAACACACACTCACTCACACTCAGTTGTAGCGCATAGCTGAGGAAGAAGAAGACACTGGGGCAAGGAAGAAAGAGGTTACTATTGTCGGGAGATCATCTTACTGTTTTGGGGTTTTACTTTTGGTGCTGATTCTATCTCTGAGGAAGTTGCGGGGTTTTCTCCATTTATGGTTTCCCCGAGGATAAACACTGTGTTCATTGTCTCTTGTGTTTGATTGCTGTGCTTGTTATTCTCTCAGTTAAAGATCCTAATGTATTGCTAGCTTAATGATAAAAATCTAACAAGATGAAGACACTATTTCCAACCCCAACTGCCGCGGCTGCACGCTGTGCTGCTGCTCAAAACTCCAAAATCAATCAACAATAATAATAGATAGTCTCTTTAGTTCAATCACCCTCTTAAATAGAACTTCATGCGCTTTTAGGGTTCGCATGTCACTTTTAGGGTTTATGCTTCGCATTTGCATGCATGCAATTCTAATTTGCTGTTGACTTTTAAGCATAAAGAAATAAGGCTTCTTTTATCTGACTGATGACTTAACACTGAATGAATGTTCTATTCTGCTCTAAGTATCAAATGCCCTCAGTCAATTCCCTCTTATGCAGTACCCACTCGAACTTATGGGAATTAAGTAGGTTAGCGGGTGTTTAGGATGCTTAATTAGAGGGTAACATTCAGATATAGCCTAACGGGGCCCCACGATCACTTTCTAGTTGGTCCCGCTTCCTCTGAAGAATTTGCCCACATAAAATGATATCGAAACGTCGGATTTTCGTTATGTTTAAGGGTGGTTATTTTTATTAAAGTGAGTTGTTTAATTAAATGTTGAGTTTTAAAGAATGTTACAGACTTGTTTCTGATTTCCTAATGATTAGGCAAGCTTGCAGAAGAAAAGAGCATACGTGGACTGAAACAAATACGTTTGTTCCAATTTAAAAATGTAAAGTAAGCAATGAAAGAGTGTTTGCTAATTACTACACTAAGACTTTCTTTTCCCTTTCGGTACTTGGAGAAATCGTAGTGGGTTAGTGTTCTTTACAAAAATAATACATTTAAAGCAACTTTGAACTAAAATCACTTATAAAAATGTATAGAGGCTGTTAAGATGATTGTGTGCTTGTGTTAGTTAAAAACTAAAAGAAAAAAAAGAAAAATCATTCCACGAAAATAGACACTGCAAACCCCGCTAAGGGGGATAGGGTGTGGGCGCTGTGTAGCCCACTTGCTCATTTTATTATTAATTATTACAAGATCATAAATGCTTGTGATCCTTTGAAAAATAGGATCACTAAGCTTACAATTTGATAGAAAAAATTTGATTAGAAGAAGGGAGAAACGTCTGGGATGTGCTTTGGATGGCTTAAAAGTTCAAATTTTCGCTAGAATCTCCTCTTATCTGTTCGTCAATGCTGCACAAACAGCGAGCTTTTCTTGGGATCGACTTGCTTGTTGGGGCAGCCAATTAAAGCACTTCAAATTTTGCTAGATAGTCAATTAAAAATCAACATACTAACTTTTTATTCAAATCTTTAAAATTCACTATTAGACGACTTGAAAATTGAGAAGCTAGCTATGTTAGATATACAAAAAAAAAGCTTTAAGACCAAGAACTAAACATATATATCAGATCTGAAATAAGATATAACTTTAAGAATAGAGAGAGAATTCACTTTCGACATGTTTCATTTATTTTATAAGTTGCTGAATTTTCCACTTTATCCAATTTTTTTGTCTTTTTTTACCATATTCGAGTAATATTCAATTTTGGAGATAAATAATTACTCGAAAACTTAGAAAAGTGGGTTCATGGGTCAAGTGGGTGCTCTGAGTTGGAAACGAGCACGCCCACGCCTAATTCTTTCTCCTAACCACACTTTTATGCCTTAGAGAAATTTTACAATTAACTTATTAAAAATAAGCCTAAAAAACGAGTTATTTATTTATTTATTATTTTACCGAAAATAAAAAAAACCTATGGGGGACTTAGTACACGTTCATATGACCTAAAAACAATGATTAACATGGTAATATACATTGTCGCATAGGTTTTAATAACCTCCTAAGGTCTGACCACCAAGACACTTACTCTAGCTTTGGAGGAGCGGATGAAAAACTCGAAAATTATAAGTAATTAAAAAATGACATAATTCTCAAGGAAAAAATACACTAGAGTAAAGTATTGATGACTAAGTCCTTGGTAAGCCAAACCTTTTACATAATTTCTTCATGCTAAGTCATTGCACCGAGAGAAGCGAGGTGCTGTCCAACCCAGTATGGAGGAGATTGTTGATTTTTCTAAGCAGCATTGAGAGCCCTTCTCTTAGGAGAATGAGACCCCACCTGGTCTAGGACCATGGTGAAGACTCAACCCAGTATTGAGTGACCATTCTGTTGAATGGTAGATATCTGGTTTGGGACCATGATATAGACCTAACTCTGCCCTAGGTAGACTCAACCTTGTGTTGACTAGACATCTGGTCCAGGACCACAATGTAGACCAGTCTAGGATTGGTAGACTTAGCTTAGTTCTGAGTAGCCATTCTCTGGGAGAATGAAGACACTGTAAGCCTTAGATTGGGTCTGGGCATGTGTGTGGCACATTGACCCTTGATCTATGGGCTTGGTGTGCTTCTCCAAGGATTAGCTACCCTTGGTTAAGTTACCCTAGTACCAGAGCTAGGTGTCACACAGTGTGTGAGATAAAAGCATTAATAACTCTCTTGGTTTATGATGATGTACTTTTGAAATAAAAAAAGGACCACAGGTAATGACCACAGGGGCACTTGGAAAAGGCCAAAGTCAAATGTAATATCCCAAATACTGATATTCTCTAATGTTCTATGATAGTGCTGACTTGCACACTCAATCTCATACAAATTTGCAAAATAACTGTGCATGTAAACTCGCCATGCAAAAATGCCCTAAAATATAGTTGAATTAGGGTTAGGGTTTTGTAGAGAGAAATTAACACTTACCACTGATATTCTGGCTGATAATGACTCCAGAGATAGCTGCATGCATAAGGATCCAGATGGGTGGTCTAATAATGCTCTTTTCCTCCGGTGTCATCGCTCTGCAGTACCACAAAAACCCTCTAGACTGAAGGTGACGTTTTTGTAGGAGGAGAGGTCCGTTTGGGTTGAAACTTTCTGAGCTTGTCCGTTTGCTGATGCCAGAGAGATGGCCTGGCACATGCAGAGGTTTGCCTGCCTCTAAGTGCCCTAGTGAATTGATTAGCAGTTCTGCTGCTCACGCCCCCAACTGATCCGTTTGGCTGATAGCTGCTCCAAGTGAGCAAACTGATGGCTGATAATCACTGCATACTGTAGGATAGGCCTGCTGAGAAAGAGGAAGGACTGGGTTTTGTGGTCCTAGCGAATCCTTCTTGTGTTTTCCCTTCTACTTCCGGCTGCAAACGTGGATCTGCTAATAACCCTTCAAAATGTGTTGGATCTTTGAATACTGTAGTATATGATGGATGCAATGGATAAACCTGGATGATCTATCCCAATAAGAGACTAGGGCAGATATCTCACTGTCAAACCCTTGCTAGTTGAAGACACTGTCTCCAACCCCAATTGCCGCGGCTGCACGCTGTGCTGCTGCTCGAAACTCCAAAATCAATCAACAATAACAATAGATATTCTCTTTGGTCCAATAACCCTGCTTAAATAGAATAGCATGTACTTTTAGGGTTTGCATGTCACTTTTAGGGTTTACGTTTCACTTTTGCATGCATGCAATTCTAATTTCATGTTGACTTTAACACTTAAGAAATAAGGCTTACATGCTCTGCATGCTTTATGATATGAACTTTGATTGCCTTCTTACTACACTGATGACTTAATAATACGAAATTGATGTACCTTTCTAAACCTAGTGCTATTAGTCCTCAGTTATTCCCTTTTTATCAAAACGGAACATTACATCAAAAGTCAAAATAAATAAAGACTTTTGACCACAGGAAAATGACAACAAGTGAAAGTCAAAATAAATAAGGACTTCTTATAAAAGTCAAAGGAAAAATAAAAGGACCCTTTTGGTAAAAGTAGAAGTGAAATTAGGAAAAGATTAAAAATAATATTATTTTTATCTTTCCTAATCTTGTCCACTTACAGGTGAAGAAAGGCTATAAAAGAAGATCAAGTCTTCTCATTTGATATACAAGTTCTCTCTCACAGGTGAAGCTGCTACTTTTATTGGCGAAGACTATCTTGCCTCAACTAGGGCATTTTTTTCCAGCAAACCCTCACCTAGGGTTTCTATTAGCACTTGTATTTTCTAGGCAGCTCTCCATCTTTTCTAGGGCAGCCACCTCTCTCCTCACGGCTATCTCACTTCTCTCTCCGGGCAGCAAATTTTCGGGCTAATTGTTCATTTGGGCAGGCCACGTTAGGGCACTGCCCTATTGGCACCCACGGGCAGCCTGCTACAGGCATACCCGTAAGGGTTTGGCCCACGGGCATCCTAGGGCATACCCTTGTAGGGCTGCCATAGCCACGGGCTGCTAGATAGCAGGCCCAGGCTTAAGGTGCAGCTCACGGGCTGCCAACCGGGAGGCCCCGAGGGACTTAGGGAAGGCTATAAAGCCCCGGCCTCAACCCACTTTAGACAACCCAGCCACTCCAGCAGTCTCGGGCAGTAGCAGAGGTCAGTCGTACAGTACCGGGCAGCAACAGAGGTTAGCTGGGCAGTAGATCGAGTAGCAGGTAGCAGATCGGGCAGGTCGGGCGGGGTAAACAATAGGCGGGTAGTAGATTGGGCAACCGAGTAGTAGATCGGGCAGCAGGCAAGCAAATCGGGTAGACAGTCTGATTTTTCGGGCATCCTGTAAGTTTTTGGGGCAGGAGAGAGAAAATCTCAGTTTTTTTTGACAAGGCCCTAATTTGGAAAATTTTGTAATTATGGTAAAAATTATTGGCCTGATTTTTTACTGATAAACTTTCAGTGATTGTGGGTAAATTCCAGATTTGGAATTTGAGGAACGTTTTGAAGAATTTCTTAAGCCATCTCATTTACGAGATGAGCTATTAATGCTTTTGGGGTTTTTGTCCTTTGAAGGTTTCCCTAGTGAAAAATCTTGTGTCCATGTGTGCTGATGTGATGAATGTGTTTTTACTACTGCTGAATTGTTTTAAGTAGATCTGCAATTTTTTAAAGTTTATGCTAATGCTAAAATTTCAATAGAGATCCTGTCACGTTAGGCACGTTATGATAGCCGACATAAATAAAAAAAATATTAAAATATAAAAAGTGAAAAATATAAATTACATGAATACAATAAAAAAAATAAACTAGCATAGATCCATTTTAAGCCCACATCTATCAAGTACCGAGATGGATCCAAATGGTTAAAAAATGTACACCTCAAGAAATTGGATCCCTCTCGGTGCTTGATAGATCCGGGTTTAAAATGGATCTATGCCGGTTATTACAATTCCCTGCAGGGTATGAACATGTAAAAAAAATAAAAAAAGGGCCATTGATTGGCCTGATGGACCTCAAAACACATGTGATGAACAATTGATTTGTTCAAGTTTTTGATTGCTCACTGGAAATCTACCTTAGTGCAACTTAGTGGATAACATAATCGTGTTGGATACCACATACATTGCATAATTAACATGGAAAAAAATTCATTCTATAATTTAAACTTACCAAAATAAAACCACAAATCAATAGGACAAATTTAACCATAATCATTGGGTAAAAAACCTTAACAAAATGTCATGCATGGAGTGCACATTATTCATAGACTAGACAAATTGAGAATAAATCATAAACAGGGTCATGTTCATAGGTCAATATCATAAAGAAGTTACATGTTTGGATTGCAGTATGTTCATGCTTTAACCCTTTAGTATATAGAATCTAGATATATTTTCAGTTGGAAATAACTTTAAAATAATGATAGGGTGTGGGGTTAGAAGACATTGTAGAAGCTTCCTATTAAGTTGAGAATGTCTCCTTGAATGTGATGGCAATCTCTTGAAATAATCTTCTAAGCATAGTAGATGCCCCTTGCAAACTTAAAGAGAAAAGGACAAGTGAAAGTCTTCCATGAATAACTTAATGAATATATATCTTAGAAGTGATAGATAAAATGGATTTATATACTCATGGCTTTTACATATTTTTAGCCAAGGCCCACATGGTCTTCAAGGATTTGTTATCTTTGGCAAGCTAATGAGGTATTCTGCAACCCAAGGGCGATGAAATTGTACGATAGTTGGCCAAACTCCAAATGCGGATAGCTTCTTTGCTGGTTTCTCCATGCTGCTGGTAAGTGAATAATAAATTTGATATGATGGACTACAGGAAGTAGTTAAAACCTCTAGTGAATTCCCACTTTGGTCACTCCTGCAAAAAATGGTCAAAAGGTTTAACTCAAGCCCTAGTTGAAGGCTAGCCAATGCTTTATTCCATTAGGCAACCAACCAGCCCTAGGTTGGATTCTCACATTGGAAAACCATATTGTTTTGACTTTTTTAGTTTCATGGATTTTATGAAAGACACATTTCAATCTTGCAATGAGGCAGTCACATACTTTAGTTCTACTTTTGAGCATTTACTTTTGAGTTAGTCAAATGATAAGAGCATGTGCAGGCTAATATGACAAGACATGCATGATACGAGTAAATTGAACATTCTTGAAAAGAATAAAGATGTGATCACAAGAATTAATGGCATGGGGAGAGTAATGGCATGAAAAGACTAAAGTCTTGCCTTTCTTTAGAAGGTAGGGAAAGGTTTTGACTGAAAGGTCAACATAGTGAGGCATCTTGGTCAATCTAGTAAGGAATCAGTCACCCATCTAATAAAGGTTTTGTCTTGAAAAGTTAATCCTTCTTAGATAAGGTCTTGTGCCAACTTTATTTGGTCCTGCTTGTGCATTATAGCATACCACTGTGTGATTATATACTAATAGGTGTAGGTAGTTTGGGGCAACATATTACCTATGGGTCACTTTTGTAAAGACTATGGATTAAATGTGGCACTTGCTATGTAATATTTTTGAAATGTGAAAGATTTACGTCGGAACTATAACATCTATTTGTTTAAGCCTCACTATTTTAGTTATAACAAGGTTAAGTGTCGTTAGCAGTGCCTTATAGAGGATCTTATGAGATGCTTTTTATTGATTCAAGCTTTCAGTCAACATGAACCATTGATGGTTACTCTACTTTAGATTTAACAATGGGACAGAAACGTCTTGCCATGCTACAGAAGTCTTGTTCGGTTAAGAAGCCATGTGTGAGCGGTATCTATTCCACCAAAGTTGCCCAGGGCTTGCACCTGGCCCCACCCATTTTTCGCAAACATAAGCGCACACACAAGCACAAGCATGTCATCTTATAGATTTGAATCTAGGTGGGGATGATAAAATACTCCTCTTTCACTGATCGAACAAGCCACCATTGACAATTATGTGGATTTAAGTTCTTTGAGTATTTTGTTACTTAATGCATTTCAAAATCAATACGTCCTCCTCTTTTTATCAATTTTCATACGTTAGTGTTGTTAATTATTCTTTTTGTTAGTCACTGTTTGTATTTATTGAAGTTCCTTTAAGATTTCTTGAATTGTTATTGCATAGGATCATCTCAAGGAGGATCAACAATTTACTTTGGATGCAAAAGAACATAAATTTCTACTAGCTTTTGTTTCAACAGTTACACATCTATTCAAGAAACCAGGTAATTTATCTTAGCCGGATAAATATTTTATAAGTTGTTTTATTGCTTCTAGTTCTTACAAGTTTTATGGAAATTATGTTATTGTAAGGCATGAATGCATTAATATTGCTCAGTTGAATTAATCCTTATTATTTAGTTGACAGAAGTAGTCAAGGAATAAAAGGCTTACATACTTTTGTTGTTTTGAAAGTAGTTGTGTCATAAGTGATGCTTGTGTCCCATATGAATATGGCCGTTATTCTCAAATGCAAGAGAGTATGACTACAGACATTTTGGATAATTTAGTGGGTTGGTAACTTAGCAATTTTTGCTAGCATATCTTTTAGTCTTATATGCTCGCAATACTTGGGGACTTCACTAGTGATGCCCAATGTAGAATTGGGATGCTCCCAATACTTGAGGGTGTTGTGGGATGCATCATCTTGATAAAAACACACAAAATAAAAACAACAAACTTTTTTTTTCTCTTTAGAGAAAGGTGAGGGTGGTGGACCCTCAGCTTGCCTTTTGTTCCCTATATAACCCTTTCAAATCCTAAATTTTGTTGCTTCTCACCTACAGCACACTAGTTTGATTACAGAAATCAGCGACCAAATGTAGCACTAAGATGCCAAATAAATGTTTAAAAGTATAAAAATATCTGCTATCTTCATTTACCGAGAGATAGACGTTTTACTAGATTGAAAGCTAGACTTTAAAAAAAGATCTATTTGTAATAGATTTGACTTGAAAGACTTAGATCTACTTTAAAACCTCATGCTAGATAAAAGATTAATATTTAATTTATAGCTTTCTTCAACTCTAGCATGATGATAGTAACCAAAACAATTTTAACTTTATAAAAGAAAGAATGAGAGAAAGATTGCTCCAAAGCACGAAAACTTTGGGCAATGGAGTCTTCAAGTGGAGAGCGGAGGGATTTAGAGCACAAAGATGGAGAGATTCAAACAAGATCCACTTCTTCTTCAAGCAAGATCTACCTGCATAGCTTGAACAAAACTTTAGACAAAGTGTTATATCCGGTATCACTTATACGAGAGGTTAGAAAAGTATGCATACAAGCAAGCAAAACATACACTTTCTAGATCTCTACGCAAAAGTAAATTAAAGAACTGAACAAGTAAACAAACTTGATTATTCATTCGTATTGATTAGCATAAATCCTGCCAAGGATAGTTATAACACTTAATGAAGAGAAGCATGAAACTAATAGAGGTATATCTCATACAAGCACTACAATTATCCACACGCACGCTAATGCTCTACGCAAGTTTGCCTTCAAAGCCACTTTATTTCCACAATAATGATAAACAAAAATGATTACAAATGAATCAACCTTTTGGTTCTCGGTCCATCTAAACAATGGAGAGAGTGCTTGCTTAAATAGATAAAGCCAAGCACTGTTGAATTTTCAGCATTAGCATAAACTTTAAAAATTTGAAGATAAAATAGATCAGCAGTGCAGTAAAAACACATTCATCACATCAGCACACATGGACACAATATTTTTCACTCGGGAAACCTTCAAAGGACAAAAACCCCAAAAGCATTAATAGCTCATCTCGTAAATGAGATGGCTTAAGAAATTCTTCAAAAAGTTCCTCAAATCCAGATCTGGATTTTGACCACAGTAACTGTAAAATTCATCTGTAAAAATCAGACTGATAATTTTACCCACAATTTCCAGAATTACAGAAATTACCAATTTAGGGCTTTCTCAGAAAAACTGAGATTTTCTCTCTCCTGCCGGAAAATATCAGACTGCTAAAAATTGCCGGAAAATATCAGACTGCTGAAAACTGCTCGAAAATATCAGACTGTCTGAAAACTGCCCAAAAAATGGAATGCTGAAGATGGCTGTGCAAAAATGCTGAAGAGGGACTTTGCTGATAAAACCCTAGTTGAGGGTTTGAACATAAGATAGTCTTCTTCATATGTGAGAGCAAAAGTGTGTGTGATAAATGAGAAGGCTTGATCTTCTTTTATAGCCTTTGTTCACTTGTAAGTGGACAAGATTAGGAAAAATAAAATAATAATATTTTTATTCTTTTCCTAATTTCACTTTCACTTTTACCAAAAAGGTATTTTTATTTTTTCCTTTGACTTTTATAAGAAGTCCTTATTTAATTTTGTTTTCCACCTGTGGTCTTTTTAGGTGGACACGATTAGGAAAGATAAAAATAATAATATTTTTGTTCTTTTCCTAATTTCACTTTCACTTTTACCAAAAAGGTACTTTTATTTTTTTCCTTTGACTTTTATAAGAAGTCCTTATTTAATTTTGTCTTCCACTTGTGGTCTTTTTCCTGTGGTACAAAAAGTCTTTGTTTCTTTTGACTTTTGACTTTGGCCTTTTACCAAGTGCCCCTGTGGTACTTTTTTTATTTCAAAAGTACATCATCATAAACCAAGAGAGTTATTAATGCTTTTATCTCACACACTATGTGATACCTAGATCTGGTACTAGGGTAACTTAACCAAGGGCAGCTAATCCTTGGAAAAGCACACCAAGCCCATAGATCAAGGGTCAAAGTGCCACACACATGTCCAGACCCAGTCTAGGGCTTACAGTGTCTTTATTTTCCCAGAGAATGGCTACTTAGATTCTACTAGTCCCAGACTGGTCTACATTGTGGTCCCGGACCCGATGTCTATTCAACAGAAGGTTGAGTCTACCCAAGTCAGGTCTGGGTTTATATCATGGTCCCAGACCAGATATCTACCATTCAACAGAATGGTCACTCAACACTGGGTTGAGTCTTCATTGTGGTCCCATTCTCCGAAGAGAAGGGCTCTCGATGCTGTTCAGAAAATCAACACTCCCTCTCAGTGAGAGAGGCATTCTTTGCCATACCAAGCTTGTCATGAAAGTACACAAACTTTGATGCTGTCAGAGGCTTGGTCAAGATATATGCAATCTGTTCATCTGTACGAATGTACTGCAACTTCAATGCACCTCTCTGCACCAGGTCTCTGATGAAATGATACCTCATTTCAATGTGTTTCGATCTGTCATGAAACACTAGATTCTTTGAAAGCTTTATGCAACTCTGATTATCGCAATGGATGATCGTTGAGTCAAGCTTTCCCTCGAACAAATCAGATAACAACTTTCTGAGCCAAACTGCTTCCTTGCAGGCATCGCTAGCAACAATATACTCTGCCTCAGCTGTACTCTAAGCTATGGAACTCTGCTTCCTGCTGGACCAAGAGATCATTGCTGATCCCATACTGAAGCAATAATCAGAGGTACTTTTTTGGTTGATTGCACTGTCAGCCCAATTTGAATCTGAATATCCAGAATACAATACTCCATTGCTGGAAGTATACTTGAGCCCATAAGTGATAGTCCTTCGCACATATTTGAGTACATGTTTGGCGGCTACCAAGTGTATGTGCTTCTGATTTGACATGAACTGACTCAGTGCATTCACTGTGTAGCAGATGTATGGTCTCGTATGCACGAGATACATCAGGGAACCAATGAGCTGTCTGTATAGAGTAGAGTCCATATTCTGTGAACTAGAGGTTGAGTCCCGCAACTTTGTCAAGTTGGTAGTCATTGGTACGCTCATGGACTTGCAGTCCTGCATCCCAAATCTCTGCAAGATATCCACTGCATACTTTCCTTGTGTCAGGAAGATGTCACCTGGCTTTTGCCAGACTTCTAAGCCAAGGAAATAATGCATCAATCTGAGATCTTTCATCTCGAATTCAGAGGTAAGCTCCCTCTTACACTGGTCTATCAACTGTTCATCACTTGTAAGAAACAAGTCATCTACATATAGAACAAGTATCAAGACATGATTATGAACAACTTTAAAGTACAAGTTAGAATCAACTGTACTTTTGGAGAACCCCAAGCTATGGAGAAATCCATCCATCCTGGCATACCAGACTCTCGGAGCCTGTTTCAGTCCATACAAGGCTTTCTTCAGTTTACATACATGGGTCTTCTTGCCATGAGTAACAGAGCCTTCAGGTTGTTCAATATAAACCTCTTCCTCAATCTTACCATTGAGAAAGACTGTCTTTACATCCATCTGATGTAACTTCCATCCGAATACTGCAGCAAGTGAAATGATGGTTATGATGGTAGTGTACTTGGAAACAGGTGCAAATGTCTCGTCATAGTCAATGCCTTCTTTCTGAGTGAAGCCACGAGCTACGAATCTGGCTTTATACTTCTCCACACTACCATCTGCAGCATGCTTGATCTTATAAAGCCATCTGGAAGTTGCTACTGACTTTCCTGTAGGTCTGGGAACAACTTTCCAAACATCATTCTTCATGATTGTCTTATACTCTTCAATCATGGCATCAACCCATACCTGTTTACTTGCTGCTTCTTCGTATGATGAAGGTTTTGCACTGATAAGCTGACTCATAAGACCAGAGTACTTCTATGGTCTTATGCTTTCTCTGAAAGTCCTTGGAGGAGCTTTATGCTTCTTGGCTTCTTGTACCGTTTCTCGGTACCAAGTAGGTCTCCTTTTGGAAGGAGGAACTTCAAGTAGTTCTTCTAGTGGACTTTCAATGTTCTTAGGAACATCTGGAGTTTGATCATCAAACTCTTCCTCCCTCTGAATTTCTGAATCTGGAAACTCAAGTGGAGCAACTGCATCTTCTGGTGAAAGCTCTAGTGTTTTACGAAACACCGCTTCCTCATGGAAGATCACATCTCTGCTGACGTCAATACACCTTTGTCCAGGTATATATACTTGATAAAGCCTTCGAGCAATCACTGTACCCAACAAATAATCCTTTCTTACCGGAAGGCTCTAGCTTGGCCCTCTTTTCTTTTGGCACATGAACATACACAGGAGTGCCAAATATCCTCATGTGATCAATTGCAGGTTTCTTCTTGGTGAAGACTTCTTCTGGAGTCTTCTCACCCAAGATAGCATGAGGGCTTCTGTTCTAGATGTATACTGCAGTTTTGGTAGCTTCAACCCATAAAGACAAAGGAAGATCTAGATCAGTGATCATGGCTTTAGCAGCCTCACCGATCGTTCTATTCTTCCTTTCTGCAACCCCATTCTGCTGGGGGTTGTAAGGCACTGTCAGCTCTTTCTTGATTCCTGCTTTTCAACAAAAATCATCAGACTCATTAGATTCATACTCACCTCTGTTATCTGATCTCAAGATACGGATGTGCCTGCCAGTCTGATTTTCAATTAGTGTCTTGAACTCTTTGAGCTTCTCAAAGGTTTCACTCTTGGCCTTGAGGAAGTAAATCCAAGACTTCTGAGAGTAGTCATCAATAAACAAGACATAATATAAACACCCACTCAAGGAGGGTGAAGACATGGGCCCACAAATGTCAGAATGAATCAAATCCAAAATGCCTTTAGATCTACTCTTGATTCTGGGAAAGGATTTCTTAGTGTTCTTACCTAGAGCACATCCTTTGCAAATTCCTTCATGCTTTGGAGAAACTTCTGGCATGCCTGTGACCATCTTCTACAATCCTGGGAGAGCCGTGTAGTGAAGGTGTCCAAACCTTCTATGCCAAAGTTCACAAGGATCAACTGTGTGATGTACCAACGCATGAGTGGAAACTTTGGAGGCCTTGTAGAGGTCTCCCTCTCGAACCCCAATCTGAACTGTTGAGTCTAGATCTGTGTCTTTTGCCCATAAAAAGACATTTTTGTCCATAAAGAGGACTCTGTGGCCCTTGTCTTCTAAACCAACAACAGATAAAAGATTCTTCTTTAACCCTGGAACATAAAGGATATCATCAATATGAAGAACCGTACCTGAGTCACGTTGAAGTGAAGTTGAGCCAACTCCTTCAATCTTGTAAGTGGAGTCATCTCCAAGTTCTACCTGAGTGGTGAACTTCTTCTTTCTGTAACTGGTAAGGGTACCACAGTTACTTGTCATGTGCCTGGAGGCACCACTGTCCACCAACCAAGAAGTGGAGCAAGCTGAGAAAGAACCAGTTAGAGCAGAAATCAAATAGTACTCTCTTCTAGGCTCATCAGTTTTATTAGCCTTGGTTTTCTTCTTCTTCTTTGGTTCTTCATCTTCTTCTTCCTCTGCTTCTGCAGTAGATGCTTGAAACCTTCTCTTGGGTTTCTTCTTGTTCTTCCTGCAATCTCTAGCATAATGTCCAAACTTGTGACAAGTATAACATTCAATCTTGGACATGTCGAGAAACTTACCCTGAGGTTTCTTACCCTTCTTTTGCTGAGGGAAAGGCTTCTTGAACTTCTTGGTCTTTGCTGCAAGTGCAAGGTTATCATGCTTGATTACCTTGTCAGTGTTCCTTGCTTCTTCTAGTATGCAATCATGCCAAAACCTTTCAAAGGTTGGCTGTTTTTCTCGTCCACAGACGGATGCCATGAAGGTTTCCCAAGAGCTTGGGAGACCATGAACTACTATTTGTATAAGATCATCATCATCGACAGTAACACCAATAGCAAGGAGTTGATCTCTTACATGTTTGATCTTGGTGAAGAAGGGACCAACACTTTCATCTTTGTTCAACTTCAAAGTTCGTAGCCTCTTCTTCAAGACTCTCTTTTGACTGGGAGCCTTCTTTTCATAGAGGTTTACCAATGTATCATAGCATTCTTTAGCAGTCTTCAAGGATGTAATGTTAGGCATCAATTCTTCTTTGATAGAATCATAAATAACTCTTCTAGCCTTACCTTGCTTCCTCTTGTAGGCAAGCCTACCAGCATTTGTAGTTGGCTCTTTTGTGACATTAAGAACAATGTCATTCAAGCCATTCTCATCAAGAATGGTTGTCAACCTGGACTTCCAGGAATTGAAGTTTGTTGAACCAGAGAGCTTCTCTTCTTGTTTGAAACCAATGGTAGCAACCTCTGTCACTTATCCAAATGTTAGATCTGCAAATCTTATTCCAAGATCTAGTGAGAAACAACAACAATATCCCTTTACTCTGATTTCACATGCTAAGCTCTGATACCATGTTGAATTTTTCAGCATTAGCATAAACTTCAAAAATTTGCAGATAAACATAAATAGATCAGCATTGTAGTAAAAACACATTCATCACATCAGCACACATGGACACAATATTTTTCACTGGGGAAACCTTCAAAGGAAAAAAACCTCAAAAGGATTAATAGCTCATCTCGTAAATGAGATGGCTTAAGAAATTCTTCAAAAAGTTCCTCAAATTTAGATCTGTATTTTGACCACAGGAACTGTAAAATCCATCAGACTAATAATTTTACTCACAATTTCCAGAATTACAGAAAATTACCAATTTAGGGCTTTCTTAGAAAAACTGAGATTTTCTCTCTCCTGCCCAAAAATATCAGACTGCTGAAAACTGCCCGAAAATATCAGACTGCTGAAAACTACGCAAAAATATCAGACTGCTGAAAACTGCCTGAAAATATTAGACTGCTGAAAATTGCCTGAAAATATTAGACTGTCTGAAAACTGCCCAAAAAATGGAATGCTGAAGATGGCTCTCCAAAAATGCTGAAGATGGATTTTGTTGATAAAACCCTAGCTGAGGGTTTGAACATAAGATAGTCTTCTTCACCTGTGAGAGCAACAATGTGTGTGACAAATGAGTAGGCTTGATTTTCTTTTATAGCCTTTGTTCACATGTAAGTGGACAAGATTAGGAAAAAGAAAAATAATAATATTTTTATTCTTTTCTTAATTTCACTTTCACTTTTACCAAAAATGTACTTTTATTTTTTCCCTTGACTTTTATAGGAAGTCCTTATTTAATTTTGTTTTCCACCTATGGTCCTTTTAGGTCAAGATTAGGAAAGATAAAAATAACAATATTTT
Organism: Pseudotsuga menziesii; assembly: GCA_001517045.1. Lineage (NCBI taxonomy): Eukaryota > Viridiplantae > Streptophyta > Pinopsida > Pinales > Pinaceae > Pseudotsuga > Pseudotsuga menziesii. The sequence goes on along the minus strand of LPNX010005373.1, from coordinate 173,462 downwards.
TATTTTTTTCCTAATTTCACTTTTACTTTCACCAAAAATGTACTTTTATTTTTTTCCTTTGACTTTTATAAGAAGTCCTTATTTAATTTTGTCTTCCACCTGTGGTCCTTTTCCTGTGGTACAAAAAGTCTTTATTTCTTTTGACTTTTGACTTTGGCTTTTTACCAAGTGCCCCTGTGGTCTTACCTATGGTACTTTTTTTTAATTTCAAAAGTACATCATCATAAACCAAGAGAGTTAATGCTTTTATCTCACACACTGTGTGACACCTAGATCTGGTACTAGGATAACTTAACCAAGGGTAGCTAATCCTTGGAGAAGCACACCAAGCCCATAGATCAAGGGTCAAAGTGCCACACACATGCCCAGACCCAGTCTAAGGCTTACAATGTCTTCATTCTCCCAGAGAATGGCTACTCAGAACTAAGCTGAGTCTACCAGCCCCAGACTAGTCTACATCGTGGTCCCGGATCAGATGTCTGCTCAACACAAGGTTGAGTCTACCCAAGGCAGATCTGGGTTTATATCATGGTCCCAGACCAGATATCTACCATTCAACAGAATGGTCACTCAACACTGGGTTGAGTCTTCACCGTGGTCCTGGACCAGGTGGTCCCATTCTCCGAAGAGAAGGGCTCTCGATGATGCTATGAAAATCAACAAGCACAAGAGGGGGCGCACTTTCCTTAGAGAGGTGCCTTGCGTTGGTTGGAATGAGTTGGGGCGAGGGTTGTATAATGGAAACAACATTTGGCAAAATCGCCCACTCTAAAACTCAACCCACTTCCTAAAAGCTGCATGATTTTCTTGGAAGATGCACCCCACTTAGAGAGATGCACCCCTCTCTCATGAGAAAACTTCCAGTGCTTCGATTTGATGATAATAGCAACATCTAACCATAAAAAACTATAGGATACTTGCCAATTTACTTTGCCAACTCACGGAACTATTTTTTTGGCAAGTTTCTTTTACTTTACGAGTTGCTGAATTTTTCACTTTATCCAATTTGTAACTCTTTTTTTGGTTTTTCGAGTAAAAGTTAATGAAGTGAAAAATAAATCATTTATAAACTTAGGAAAGTGGGTCTAGGGGTAACGTGGGTGCTTTGAGTGTGAAAACGAGCATCCCCATGGCAAATTCAGACTTTAGACCACACTTTTTTTACATTTTTAATTTTCCCAATTAAACTATTAAAAAATAGCCTAAGTTTACGAGAAAAATTAAAATTTTCAAAACTTAAATAAAAATCCTAGGAAGACCTAGCACATGTCCATATGACTCAAAATTAATGTCTAGCATGTTCATATACATTGACATGTGAACTTTAATAACCTCTTAAAGCGTAACTACCAAGACGACCATTCAACCTTTGGAGGAGCAAGTGAAAAACTCGAAAATTATAAGTCGTTTATTCAACAACATATAATTAACATTGAAAAAAACACCTTGGAATACCCGTATTTTGAACAAAAAACCCATACTCGTACATTTTTACAATTTCTTCACAGGGTATGGAATTGTGATAAAAAATAAAAATAAAAAGGGCCTATGAATGTAAATTTTCCTTTAATATTCAAATAGGGCTAAATAGTGCATGCAAAATATCAATTGATAACCACACATGGATATCTTTTACAGTATGCAGCATAATATAAAACTGAGAAATGAATCACAACATCACATCACAATATTGATACTATTATTTTGGGTATGGAAAACCCCGGAAAAACCCAAGATGGGAAAACCGGTGCAACAGTCATATATAGATTTTATTATGAGAAAAAATGGAACTTTTACAATCACTGCAAATTCATCCAAACCTGGCGAATGTAGCACCCGGCAGAATCACTGGGCAAATCCTAGCTAAACCTCAACACCCTCTTGTGTGAGTGTACGGCCCAACTATACGAAGCTCGATGATCCTCTGTCTGACTTTCTCTCCTTGTCTGTATCCTGTCTCTGTCGGAATACAAGTGTGTGTCCTCTCCAGCAATTGATCTCTCTTTTATAACTTTAGGTAAAGTGAAAACCCTAATTTCACTTTCACTTTAACTAGTGGTAAAGCAAAAACCCTAATTTCACTTTCACTTTAACAAGTGGTTCACTAAAGTCAATTTAGATCACTTCAATTTATTTTCCAAAGTAAACTTAGGAAAAGTAAATTAAATACAACTGGTTTCCTAATTTAAGTCTTCTGCATGCAAGAACACATGCATACAGGAAGACCTTCTTTGTTGCTACTAGTTTAACACTCCCTCTCAACGAGAAAGGGATTCAGTAGCAACCCCAACTTATCCCTGAACTTCACAAAAATCTGTCTGCAAAGTGCCTTGGTGAAAATGTTTGCCACCTGCCCATCCGTCTATATGTACTCCAACCGAATGGTTCCCCTCTGAACACAATCTCTCAAGAAGTGGTATCTGATGTCTATGTGTTTGCTCCGGTCATGGAACACTGGATTCTCAGATAGCCTGATGCCACTCTGATTGTCACAGTGAACTACTGTAGCCTCTAGCTTACACTCGAACAACCCTGCAAGTAACTTCCTCAGCGACATACCCTCACAAGCAGCCATGCTGGCTGCCATGTACTCGGCCTCTGCCGAGCTCAATGCAACTAACTTCTGCTTCCTGCTGAACCAAGGCCAACCCCTGATCCAATGTTGAAACAACAACCTGAAGTACTCTTTCGGTCCTCTACACATCCTGCCCAGTCAGCATCTATGAAACCTGCTAACTGTACACTCCCCCTGCGCTCATAAACCAATCCATACTCCACTGTATCTCTGATGTAGCAAAGTATGTGCTTCGTAGCCGTCCAATGCACTCTCTGAGGGTCCACCATGAACTGACTCAAAGAGTTGACTACAAAGCTGATGTTTGGTCGAGTGTTGACTAGATACATAAGCGATTCGATAATCTGACGATACAAGGTAGGACCAAATCCATCTGATCCTGATGCATCAATCTTCCTCTAGTTGGAAACTAAAGGTATGGCCATAGCTTGCAGTCCTCCATCTTGAATCTCTTCAGGATCTCTACTGCATACTTCCCCTGTCCAATGAAGAAGCATCCATCTCTCTACCAAGCCTCCAAGCCCAAAAAGTAATGCATCAACCCATGGTCTTTCATCTCAAACTCTACTGCAAGGTTGGACTTATAGTCTCCAATCAGCCTCTCATCTCCTGTCAAAAATAGATCATCCACATATAGGACCAGTATGAGAGGCACCTCACCTGTCAAGTACAGGTTGTGGTCAGTCTTACTCCGCTGAAATCCCATCTCCCGTAGATAGCTGTCAATCCTCGAGTACCATGCTCGAGGTGCCTGCTTGAGCCCGTAAAGAGCTCAATGCAGTCTGCATACATGTGTCTCCCTATTCTCCACATCAAACCCCTCTAGCTGCTCAATATACACCTCCTCCTCTATCACTCCGTTGAGGAAGGCAGTCTTGACGTCCATCTGATGGACACTCCAACCCATCTCAGCTGCTAGTGAGATCATGGTCCGAATGGAAGAATACCTGGCAACAGGGGCGAAGGTCTCTTCATAATCAATACCCTCCTTCTATGAAAACCCCTTTGCCACGAAGCGCGCCTTGTACTTCTCCACGCTTTCGTCTGCTGCATGCTTCACCTTGTAGATCCATCTGGATCCCACCACCTTTTACCGTTGTGGCCTCGGCACAACCTCCCATACCTGGTTTTTCATAATGGAGTCATACTCCTCAACCATAGCTTCCTGCCACACATCATGTTGTGTAGCCTCCCCGAAGCTGGAAGGTTCAGAGTTAATCAACTCTGTCATCAATGCCATATAACTAAGCCTCTTTGGTGATACACTTTGTCTAAAAGATGTATGTGGAGGATCTACTTGCCTGGAATTCTACACTGTGGATCTAAACCACTTAGGCCTTGGCCTAGTGTCAACCTGCTGCGGCTGCTGGATATTCGTCTCCTGTTGCAGCTCATCCTTCAAGTCAATGACTGAAGGATCTTGTCCACTTGACTTTCTCTGACCACTAGAACCTGTGCTCTGTGTTTGTACCTGTACCTGTACATCTGGCTCCTCCAACTTGACTCCCGACTCCTGTGCTGGCTGCTGCTCTGCTAGTAAGTCCAGAGATCTCTGCAAGGCCCTGTCCTCATCGAACTGGACATCCCTGTTCACAATGATCCTCCTACGAGCAGGAATGTAAACTCTATATGCCTTCAAAATCTCGCTGTAACCAAGTAACCCCTTCTCTCCAGAAGGGTCCAGCTTCTTCTTATTGTCAGCATGAACATGACAATAGCAGACACTGCCAAAAATGTGAATGTGACTCACATCTAGCCTAGTTCCTGTGAAGACCTCCTTCGGTGTCTTCCTCCCCAAGTCTGTGTGGGGACACCTGTTTTGAATGTATATTGTAGTCTTGTATGCCTTGACCCAGAGGAATAGTGGTAATTCTTGATCAAATAGCATGGCCTTGGCTGCCCCAACCATAGTCCTGTTTTTCCGCTCTGCAACTCCATTCTGCTGTGGGGTATGGGGCACAGTGTGCTCCTTGATCCCCTCAGCCGAACAATACTCCATGAACTCATTGGAAGTGTACTCACCCCCATTGTCTGTCCTCAACACCCGAATCTTTTTTCTTGTTTGGTTCTCCACAAGAGTCTTGAACTCTTGGAACCTCTCAAAGACCTCTGACTTGGCCTTCAAGAAATAGATCCAGGTTTTCCTGGAATAGTCTTCAATGAAGGTTACGCAGTAACTGTAACCACTGAATGAATGGACACTCATAGGCCCGCATACATCCGAATGCACCAAGTCCAAGGGCTCCTTAGACTTGTGGTCACTCTGTGGGTAAGGCTTTCTGATGTTCTTCCCCAAAGCACAACCCTTGCAGTGGTTATGTTTTTCCTCCTGTGCTTGAGGAACTCGAATGATTGCCTGTCTCAAATGCTTCAGTGCACCATGGTGTAAGTGTGCCATCCTCCTATGCCACAACTCACCCTGACTGCTGCTGCTACTGCTGACTAGAGCCTTTGGAGGCTCAAAGTGTAATCTGTACGCTTTCCTGCTCCTTCTGCCAATCACTCGATCCAAGCTCCTATCTGACCCCTTGGGCCTGATATACACTCTATGGTCACGAAACTTCACTTGATATCCCTTGTCCTCCAGAGTGGAGATTGATATAAGGTTCTTGGTCAGTCCTGGAACATATAACACATCAACAAAACTGAGGGGTTTGCCAGACTCCCTCTCAAATGAAACAGTGCCAACTCCCTGCGCCTAATACCCTGCATCATCACCTAGCTCAACGTGGATTCCTGTTCCACCCTCCTGCAAGTCTCTGAAGAATCTCTTCTGTCCAGTCATGTGACTAGATGCTCCACTGTCAATGTACCATATGCTACTCCTTGTGGTGCTTGCCATGCAAGCTATCAGGCAAAACTCATCATCGGAGTTCTTGCTGAACTCATCCACCTTTGCAGATCCAACCATCCAAGTGTTACTCTTTTTCTTCCTATCTAGGCACTGGGAGGCAAAGTGTCTCTGCTTGTTGTAGATAAAACACTTGACCTTTGACACATCAAGGTTCTTCTTACCAACCTTCTTCCTCGTTGCCTTCCCCTTGCTCTTCCCTGTAAGGGCTAGAGCCTCCTCATCCACAATCTGTGGGGCACTGCTGGATGAGCTTGATCCTTGACCCATGCGGGTCTCCTCCTGCATAAAGTTATCCCATAGTCTCTGCCAATCAGGGAGCTTCTCTCTAGCCACAACACCTTTGACAAAGGTGTCCCATGGCTTAGAGAAGCCATTGAGGGCTATCCGAACTAGCTCCTCCTCATCTGTCTTAGAGCCAACAACTCCAAGCTCATCCCTGATCTGTGTGAGCCTCATGAGATAAGGTACCATTCCTTCTCCCTTGGTCATCTTGGTGCTGTGCATCCTCTCTTGCAACACCATCCTCCGGTTCCCGTTCTTGCTCTGGTACAGACTCTGCAAAGCCTTTCACATTTCTAATGCAGTCTTCTTACTAGAAAGGTGAGGGACTATATGGCCCTTCACTCCATCCATGATAATCAGCATGGCTCTGGAATCAATCTTCTTCCAAGTTGCTAGATTTGCCAAATCTGTGGGTGCAACCTTCGTGGAGTCAATGTGCTCCTCTGCATCACTGATGTCCAGGATCCTTGTGATCCTTTCTTTCCATGTAGGAAAGTTTTGAGCACCCTGGAGTCTATCCTCAACTCTCAATTGCACGGCCATAGTGAAGTGTACCTGTCAAACCCTAGATCAGGAAGTCTAGGTTTGTGTCTTCCTATAGATCTGCCCCTGATCTATCACTGTTGTTGCAAATCTCTCAGCTTTAGCTCACCAGAGCTCTGATACCATGTAAATTTTTCTTTAATATTCAACTAGGGCTAAACAATGTATGCAAAATATCAACTGATAACCACACATGAATATTTTTTACAGTATGCAGGGGAATATAAAACTGAGAAATAAATCACAACATCACATCACAATATTGACACTATTATTTTGGGTATGGAAACCCCCGAAAAAACCCAAGATGGGAAAACCGGTGCAGCAGTCAGATATAAATTTTATTATGAGAAAATATGGAACTTTTACAATCACTGCAAATTCACCCAAACTTGGCGAATGTAGCACCCGGCAGAATCACTGGGCAAATCCCAGCTAAACCTCAACACCCTCCTGTGTGAGTGTACGGCCCAACTGTACGAAGCTCTATGATCTTGCTACTCACTCCTCTGTCTTTTCAACTAAATCCTTTGTCTAACTTTCTCTCCCTGTCTGTATCCTGTCTCTGTCGGAATACAAGTGTGTGTTTTCTCCAACAATTGATCTCTCTTTTATAACTTTAGGTAAAGCGAAAACCCTAATTTCACTTTCACTTTAATTAGTGGTAAAGCAAAAACCCTAATTTCACTTTCACTTTAACTAGTGGTTCACTAAAGTCAATTTAGATCACTTTAATTTATTTTCCAAAGTAAACTTAGGAAAAGTAAATTAAATACAACTGGTTTCCTAATTTAAGTCTTTTGCATGCAAGAACACATGCATGCAGAAAGGCCTTCCTTGTTGCTACTAGTTCAACAAGGAAGGCCTGAATGGACTTTTGAACTCGGATTTTGAACAAGTACTTGTTCATCTTTGGCAGCTCACTTGAAAGTCCAGCTGAGTGCAACCTAGTTCGTAACACCACATAAATATGAAGAAAAAATGATATTATGATGTAGAAGATGTTATATATACATCTCAAATCAAACCAGATTGTAAGTATGGACAATGAATGAAATGCAATGCATGCCAAAAATGTGGAAACATAATTTTTCATGACATTATTAAATTCACTAAGGTGCAAATTTGTTGCCAATAAATGTTTAGGAGATGAAATAATGTGTTTTCTCCTTTCCAAATTGATGTGGAACTGTAATTGATGACTGAAAATATGACTTGTATTTGTTTTGTAGAAGCATCCATAGAGTCAGATTCTCTCTTTTTGGGACTGCCTGTGAATGAGTATGAAGAAATCAAGATATTTTTATTAACCGAGGTTGTTTGTCAATATCAGACAGACTTATGCTTTTTCTTTGGTTGTAGAAAGTGATATGGGTGCACTGAAACCACTTATCTGGATAGTGTATTTCCCGATATTGAAAAGGACCTCCGTTGAAAACTTTGTTTTGCATAATCAGGTAAGATGCAAAATTAATTTTATATTTCATAAATCATATATGTTTCATGAGATAGCCTTTCCCATATGTTTTGAATTTTATGAAACAATGGTTTAGGTTGCAGAGGCATTGGCTGCAATTGCCACTGAAAGACATTCTTGGGGTGACATGGAAGTGACCCTGCTACCATACTGTTTGACATCAGTGGTATCTTCTGTTGCTTCTGAGCTGCAAGTCCTTTCATCGTTTGATTTGCAAGATGATGCCTACCCATTGAGTTCAGAAATTATAACCTCTTTGAGATCTTTAGACATAAATGAGGAACATTTGGAACTTGTAAATGGGTTCTTACCATCCCCTGTGGCATGCCAGCTACTGGCAACATTATTGCTGGCAGCTTTGAAGGTATTGAGTTCAAACGAGATTGGAATGCCACTGACGGAAATGTATGAGAGGGTTAACTCGCCTGCAGGGAAATTTGCTAGGCAGATAATTTCAGATCTCTTGGACCCAACATTAAACATGCTTTCACAATGTTCAGATTATAAACTGCGGCAGTGTGCAATGACGGTGCTTTTACCACCTATCTTGCGGACAGTAGATACACTTGAATCATTTGAAGCTTGTTCTTCTGGGAAATTATCTGACAATTCCAGGTAATCTCATTGCATCTGATTTCTGTGTTGTTGGATTATTGTTCAAGAAAACTGAACTAATGTTCAATGAACAAAATTCTCTACCAAATTGTAAGTCATCGTTGGACTATATTATTCTTTCTCTTTAATTTTCTATGTAGGCTTTAGAAAAACCCTTGCAAATAAGCAAGAGATGTGAAAAATTGTCTGCAGGGTACTTGTCATGCAGAAGGTATGGAGCTGTTTGAAGTGTTTGTTTTCTCAGGGATCGCTTCAGCGCCAAGATGCATACACAGCTTTGTCTTTGTTTGTGGAATTCATGTCGTCATCTTTTCATGATAAGCTTGGATTTTCTGGAGATGAAATTGGTTCTAATGTGTTTGATGTACGGTCAGAAAAGGAATTCTGGGAAGAACTTAGAGCAGGTTTGGTAAGTCTTTAGCTAGAATGAAACATGCAAATGTATTTAAATTGGAAAGCAGCTATCTATAGTCTAAAGAGGATTTATAATAATTTACCTTATGATGTTTTTGATTTACAAATTTCTTACCAGGTTGATGAAGAACATTTGACACGGAAAAGAGCATTACATGTTCTGAAGGTCACTTTAGAAAAGATGCAACTATCATTAAGTAATGATGTTTGTCATAGAAGTGATGATGGATCGAAGGACAAGAATATGCAAGCAAATGGTGATAAGAATAATGAAAGGAAAGTGTCTATTCATCATAAGACAAAGAGGGATAGATGGGCTGACATGGAGGCAAAGTCCTTAGGTGTAGGGGTGGTCAATAAAGGACATGATAAGGTCCCTGACTGTTGGCAACGCTGGGAGGCTTTCATTCTCTTGTATGAAATGCTTGAAGAGTATGGTACTCACTTGGTTGAGGCAGCTTGGGCACACCAGGTCAGTTTTGTAATTCTTCTCATATAATATGTGTCCGGAAGTCACAAGGTTTTCTGAAAGCCTTCTTAGTGTGATGATAGGCTTCATGTTAGTTTGACTAGGTTCTTGATATTTTAGCTCTATATAAGTTAACTGACCTTAATGTTTTCTTTTTTATTCTTTCATTTCAAGAACATAGAACACAGAACATAGAACATAGAACTTGATTTATTTTCAATAGAAAAAACTATTTACATGTTAGTATAACAGCCCAACCCAAAAAGGTTGCTGTGGGCCATTATGGTAGGATCAATGTTTTAAAACCAGTTGAATCAGAGCTGGAACAGACCGGTTTGTCTAGTTTGACCCTAAAACCCTTTGAACCTGTCCTTGAACAGGTTAGACCGGCCAGTTCAACTGGTTCTGTACCAAGCTAGTTTGGGCACGACCACAACAAAAATCTAAATCATAAAACAATAAAAAAGAAAAAAAATCCTAAACATCTCAACAACCTTAGAAGATTATTATGTAATTGCTTGTAGCATGCTGTTTTTTCCATTTGGACTCTAGAGGCCAGTTAGAGCCTCGCTGTTCATGTATTTTGTTGCAGATATGGATTGCACTTGGCACCATAATTGTTCGATGAAGTCCCTTCTCCCGGTGCAAACCTGATATTTTCCAAGGCTGAAGTAGCCAAGTTGTTGGGGAAATATGCACTCCTAGGGGCAGTATCCCTTGTGTAGAGACGTCAAGCCAAGAACTAGGATGGGTTCTCTCAACACAGCAGCATCGAATCCCAAATCAATAGGGTTAACAAGACCTCAAACAGCAACTCGATAGCAAAGTTTCAGCTTGAAGCGACACATGCACAAGGCTATAGCCTTTACTTTGGTGAAATGCCATTAGCAATTATCGCCACCTTTGGCACAGGATATGGTGTGAATCTACACGTACTGACCTCAGGCTATGGTCTGGACCGAGACTGCATTTCAACACCTTTGGTCCACATGGGACGGTGTAGACTCACTACTTCAGTGTACCACATCTCTGACATTCTTGCTCCCACAGACAACCGGGAATATGGAAAATACCTCTGGCACGCAGGTATTCTCTGCCTCATCTAACCACTAAAATAGCTTAAGTGGTTAGTACACAACTGCATCGAATTGACACAATAGCTCATAACAACCCTTCCCTTCCCAAATTTCTCACACAAGGGATCTAACACAAGGCTCAAGGGCTCAAATCCCAAAATAATAGCTCACACAACAATGATTCCAAAAGCTAGCGCAAGGCTCAAGGGCTCAAATGTAATATACCTAAATAGTATATTACTATTATTATTAATTTATTTAACAATTAGTTTAATTAGTATTAATGGTCAAAGGTCACCTCTTTTCAAGGTCCGACCATTCATAGGTTAGCTTCCATATATAATTTAAGCTTGTCAATGTAATAACCTTCAATTCAATAATATATATATATATATATATATATATATTATCAATTATGATAATCATGTAAGGATGAACCCTTAAGTGGTATCAGAGCTTCAGGCTCTCACTCACACTTTGCTGTGCGCTTGCACTCGTTCCTCAAGGCATCCCTCTCCACACATCCTTTATCTCGACGCTCTCACCCTCACACTCTAGATCACTCACCTCCCCACGCCTTCCCTTCTACATGTAGCTCTCATTCTCCCACAGGACTTCACCACATTCATTGCTACCATTCCTTTCTCCATTCGCTCATTCTCACGGTCCTCACCACATTCATTGCTAATATTCCCCCGCCCGCGCACACCTCGTCCTGCTCAAGTACTACAGAACTCCACGCTTCTACATTAGCCCATTCACCCTACGTTCATTCTCCCGCTCGCCATCTCATACTCCCTCATCCACCTTGGTCGACCGACTCCTTATACCCCATCCCTCCATTTCCATTCCATCATCCACCTTCTCGCCATCTCGCTGCCTTCCCAATCTCCCAACTTCACGCCGCCTCCTCTTCAACGCGCCTACCTCTGCCGCCACTGCTTCAACTAGAAATCACTACACTGCCTACCATCCTCTGGCTACGCTGCCTCCCCACCAACTCTCCCCACGCGCATCCTTCCCCCTCCCCACGCGCATCCTCTTCCACGCTGCATACCCCCCCATCGCCTCCTGCCCTAAATCCTATTATTTTCAAAAAAGAAATTATAATAGTATTATTATTGTAAAATAATAATAATAATTATAATATTAAAATTTCAAAAAAAAACTATATATTCAAACATATATAGTTTACAAGAACAATAGTAATAATATTATTAATTAATTAATTAATAAATATTATTGAAGATTTTGGATAAAACAAAATGGTCTTCAATGAAGGCGTTTATGGGTTTTTGAAACGAGATAAACCAACTCAAGAAGTTAAAAATGACTTTAAATGGGATATTAAAGAAATAAAACCCACAGAGCTTCAAGCGAAAATATCGGATATCGACGTGGCGACACAAGTTCTGCATGAAGATATAAAAGAATTAGTTGAAGAATTGAAAATGTTGATAATACAACAACCAGAAGAACCTAAGAAGCATGCGGACAAAGAAAAACCAGAAACACATCAGTCCTACCCCTCACGTCAGTTGAAGGAGGAAGATGCTGCGGCATCTCACTTTTCAAGCGAGGGAATGCAAGCTGCTATGGCACCTAAGATAGCAGAAGAGGTTACGCCCCTAGAATTCCCAAATAAAGAGCTGGAAATTGATTTTGCACCCATGATAGAAGAAAATAGAATCAGGGAAGAAGCTGTTGTGACTTCCGAGTGCTCAGGCTGGATAGAGCTGGCGTCTGCATCAACACTCACGTCAGAAGAAGGGATTCCTATCATAAAGGAACAAGCTATGTCGACTCCCAAGTTCTCAGGTCAAGCAGAGCTGGGGTCTGCACTGACACTCATGACAAAAGAAGGAACTACGACCAGAAAAGAAGATGTTATGACTTCCGAGTTCTCAGGTCAAGAAGTGCTGGGATCTACACCCTCGACATAAGAAATAACTATGACTCTCGAGTTACCAAGTTAAGAGGAATAAGGGACTACTGCGACTCCTACGTATTCAAGTAGGGATGAATATAAAATCGCTACTACCCCCAGGAAGGAAAGGAAGCCGGAAGAAGCTGTTGTGACTTCCGAGTGCTCAGGCCGAATAGAGATGGCGTTTGCATCAACACTCACATCAGAAGAAGGGATTCCTATCATAAAAGAGCAAGCTATGTCGACTCCCAAGTTCTCATGTCAAGCAGAGCTGGGGTCTGCATCGACACTCATGACAAAAGAAGGGACTACGACTAGAAAAGAAGAAGATGGTTACGACTTCCGAGTTCTTAGGTCAAGAAGTGGTGGGATCTACACCCTCGACAGAAGAAGTGACTGTGACTCTCGAGTTACCAAGTCAAGAGGAACAAGGGACTACTGCGACTCCTATGTATTCAAGTAAGGATGAATATAAAATCGCTACTACCCCCAAGAAGGAAAGGAAGCTTGGTCGACCGACTCCTGATACCCCTCCTCAAAAAATATCCATACCACTAGACACCAAGTGGGGTAAGAAAAGACATCCCATCTACAAACCTCAAAATGCGATACTTATTAAAACGTATGCACGCCTACCGGAAGTTCGTTGTGGCTTCTTACAAGGTAGCTGAAAAATCTATAAATATGTCTAGTGAAATTCCTAAACAAGGACTTGTTAAGAAAGAAGATAACAAGGACGATGATACCGAAGAAGTAAAAGACACGGATATGAAAGATCAAGATGATATTGACAATCACAATGTCAATATCAATTGTAAAGAAAATGACGTTGTCGTAGAAGTCAATGAAGTCAATAAAGTCAATGTTAACTACAATTATGAGAGAATTGAAGTTGTAGAAGAATGCAATGATGAAAATAAAAGTGTTAAAGATGACATTAATCATGATAACGAAGAAGAACGAAACCCAGAGGATGGTGCGACAAATGATGAGATGAACATTCTATCAGTAGTCACAACTCAAGATATTCTAGAATTTCAGAAGGTTCCCAGAGAACAAATAAAGACAAACTTGTCAGACAAGGAAGTAAGTGCATTATTAGTAGTTGCCACTATAGATAAGAAAACCATATCAAAGCATGCAGAAATATAAAAAATCTACATCAAAATAGAAGGTCAAAAGAACACCATCGGATTAGAAGCTCAGAAGAATACTCCATATAGTTGTTATGCGTTCATCTACAGAATCACATGCATGAAAAGATTTGAATGGAAATGCGACCAAATATTTCAAGAACTACTAAACCGTGGCACCATTGTTTGTGGCAAGAATTCCAGTTGCAACACGCTCATAAGAAGATTCGTGGACAAATATTTTCAGAGCAGGATGACTTGTAATATACCTAAATAGTATATTACTATTATTATTAATTTATTTAACAATTAGGTTAATTAGTATTAATGGTCAAATGTCACCTCTTTTCAAGGTCTGGCCATTCATAGGTTAGCTTCCATATATAATGTAAGCCTGTCAATGTAATAATCACTCAATTTAATAATATATATATATATATATATATATATATATTATGATAATCATGTAAGGATGAACCCTTACATCAAATCCCAAAATAATAGCTCACACAACAACAAATCCCAAAGCTGATGCAAATCCTCCAAAATTCTTACACAAAGACACCAAATTCAACATAGGTTTAATTCCCCAAAAGATGGTCCCCCAAATGGAAGCTATTGCCCTCCTTAAATACATTAGAGGTAGTTTGGATTAGGTCACACGAGGATAGGTCTCATGATAGGCACCCCCAAGGTCACATTACTAGCCTGTGGGGCTAGAAACCCTAAAAAGCACTTTATAATAAAATATTCACCTTTTAATAATAAAATTCCACATTTAATCCCCCACGTAGGTAACCTATAGTCATCTCAGGCGCAACAACTAAGTTTGAGCAAGAGGTCCCTTTTATAGAGGTGCATAATAAACCTCAATCGCTTATAAAGTTATAACATCTATTCGGGTAGCTCCTGACATCTAACTAGTGTCAATGAGGATCCTGAGGATATGTCCTGCCATTTTTAGTGGTAACCATAATTATTAATACCACAAGTTCTTAGCACAACTTTTGGGCTTCTCTGGACATTTGACCCTTTTAGTGTGGGTCCCACAGCTAGGGCATGATTACATCTTTATTCATCTTTTATGAATAACCATGTGTATCGTACATGCAATATCAACTCATTGAACAACTGTAATCACGTGCAATGAAAAACATCATCATGTATCTTAAGTCTAAGCATCAAATAATCATCAAAGTCTAATTGTAGGCTAGGTGTCAAAGTCGAAAGGGTGTTGCACAGTACCGACTGCTGTGCCCAGGAGGGGTTATACATTTAGTGTACAAAGTCCCATGTCTCCAAAGCAAGTTCAAGTGGACTGGTATGACGCAACAGCTGTTCACCTTGTAGATGATAAATCCAATGACAAGCACTGTAGCAGTTAGAATAAAAAAATCTAAATTGTATTTGAGTTACTTGATGAAGGAAAATATATTCAGCAAAACAGCAGCCTTTTGTTTTCAGAATATGCAAACATCTGGTAGTGGTAAATGATACATCCAATGAGCAATCACAGTAGTTGTCAGACAAAATATAAATTATTTCTTTCAGGCTACTTGATAAAGGAAAATGTATGCAGTATCCTATCCTTCTAAGTTGAGAAAATGCAAACCTGTTAACCATAGATTGGCACAAGCTTATATTAGATGAGAAAAAATCTTGGGTATATTGCAGATATCTTTATTATTGCCCACCATAGAGGGTTGGAGCCCTGAAATCCGGCATGCAGTAATATGGGATCATCAGAGTGAGATTGAACATGTGGATGTAGCATTCTTGTGGATGACTGTGCTATGGCAGCGTGGATTTGACCATGGAAATCCACAAGGTAAACATCTAGCCCGGAATTTACAAATATTGTTTGTATATTATTTCCTTATTAAAAGAGATAGAAAAATGTTTTTTGATTTGGATGAACACCTCTAGTAGATGTATTTCTCTTTCCTGATGCATTTTATAATAAAAGGGATGTTCACTATTACTAACAAGTATGTTGCAGTTCGTCGATTGATTATGCAGTCATTTTTGGAGTTGGATTGGATGAAACTTGGAAACATTGGAGTACTTGTTCCACAGTGGTTTGTTCTGGGTCCATTTATGCAAGCACTGAATGATCCAATACACCATAAAGATTTTGGTAAAGACCATTTGAAAATCTTCTGCTTATGATTCACTTATTCACAGCTATAAATTTAGTCAATTCAAGATAAATTACTTGTTATGAATGTGTGATGTGGTACTGTCTAATCTTTGTACCTGTCCATTGCCTAGCAATTGTGATATGGATTATAATCTAGTTCTCATCAAGCACATAAACTCCAAGACCGCCTTTGAAGCTGACAACTTCAACATCATTTTATAATTCTCCATCTAAGTTATGGATGTACATTCCATAAATATTAAGCAGAAACTTCTAACAATGGCTTAAGGCTGAAATTAAACTTCAGACGGTATTTCAGAAATTCACATTAAGATGGTTTCGTTTTGTGTTCACTCTTTTCTGTGAATAATAATATGAACATAATGTTAATGTAATAAGGTTCACTAGGTGACCTAGATCAGTGTTGGTATATTAAGTTAGTAGGGAATAAAGGTCATTATGACCTAAATTTATAACTAGGTTTGTGTTAGTAAAACAATTCAGTAGTGTAGAGAATATCTGGACAATAATTAATGCAAAACATAAATTTTCATAACCATAGTCCACATCCAATTAGAAACCAACTGATTAAATAAACACGTGTGCCAATGAAAGGGGTCCACTCCAACAATTGTTGTACCATGTAAATAAGTTGTGCTAGGTGTTCTCCCTAGCAAAAACCCCACCATGATAACAACATAATGACAAATTATAAGTTCCACTTAGGTTTGAACCTAGGGCACACCATTAAGGGAGTATTGCATGATTAAATAAATTACAACAGCGAATTATGAGTATCCTAGGGAACTAAATGCTTATGTTTTTGGTATTTTCAAGTTTTAAAAATATTTTTTAGGGTTTTTTAGTGCGTAGAAACTGAGAAAAACTTTAAGTTTTTTTTCTGTATCTGTGATAAAAGTGAAATTATAGCAAGCTAATCTTTCTGAATTTATCTACAACGGAATAAAAACAACATAAATGCCTACTTAAATATGTCTAAGATGCATGGTATTCAATGTTTGATATGGAAAATCGTTTTAAGTGAGAAATCAAGAATGTAAGATTTAGTAAACGAGTCCCTTTTAATGGAGTCACAGGGAATAGAAGAGCGTGAATAGGGCAGAAGACAGTTTGAAGCCTATCACTCAAACCCTATTAAAATCAAGATTAAATACCAGGGATAGCCTAAGAAAGTAGAAGTTTCCCTGTCAAAGAACCTGTAGTACTCACTAAGAAAATCTGTCCTTTTTATCAAAAATTGTGGAGGGAATAAAGTTCTGACAAGTTTGGATAGCAACACTCGGTACAAACCAACTCTGGTGAATGGATCCAACAAACAAATCCACCACCATAGGTACTCCACACTAGCAATTAAACTCAATCTCTCTAGGGAGGAAGAAGTAAAGGAACAGGGGAAGAAGAAATCATGAGTTCAGGGTCTTAAGATCTTACAAAAGAGATTCCTCTTTCTTCTCCCTGCTTGGTACAAGATATAGAAGAACAAGAGAATAAGAATAGGTGAGATAGAAATTAGAAGGGAAGTAGAAATAGTAGTCTCCAAATATAAGAGTCCTTTTACTGAGTGACAATAGCATGGGAATGAAGAAATGATTTCTCCAAAAGATCACCCTCCTTCCATAATAACCACCGGTAAGAGAAACTACACTTGTATATGTCTAATTTCTTGTTTCAATGCACTTTTTTCATTCCTGAAATAGACACTATGATTTACTAAAGAGAGAATCTCCTAAAATTAAGCCTTAAATTATAGGATAAGTGAGGATTTTAAATAGTATGAAGAGCTAGGCTAATTTTAGGAAGGTTAACCTTTAAAAATAGCAATGTAAGCTCCTCTAGGCTAAGCACTCATCAACCAAGGTCACATGAAAAGACCCTCTTGACCATGCCAAAATGAAAACGGTCCCCCGAAAGTTCAAAGTTCTCGGAATAGCCTGAAGTTGGCAATTGATGTTGCTCGACATACTGGGTACCCAAAAATACAGTCACCTTGCTAAACATAGCACTACTAAAAAAAACCCATATTCGGAATCCATTGAAATTCACACCATAAAAAAAACCCATTTTTGGAATGCATTGAAATTCACACCATAGGCCTATCCTCCAACCAATTCTCAAATGTGAAATCAGGTTGGCAATCGGACCACTACAAAAACTGTTAAAAGTAGACATTGTTGAAGATAGAAACTTATTAGATTTGGCTAAAAACAGAACCCCATGCATAACTTCCTGAAAGGTGTCCTACACTATAATTAGATCATGCAAAAGATGATACTAAAAACTCATCTTGATCACGCACCCCTAGGGGTCTTCAACCTCCCCTACTTATTCTGAATACTACACTACATCTATAAGTATGTGGCACCTACTGCCTTTGCATTACCTGTCCACATGTACCTATGATGTGTCCTCTACATTACCTATATAAAATTAACCTGTCTGATTTCTATCCAACCATCTTTCTCTGAGTAATAAAGACATGCGACCATGTGTCGAGTCTGAAAGGCACTCAACGGATTGTTGATGTTGTGCCAGTGTATTGACTAACCAATCCACCTCATAATGTATTCACGAATCATTGATGCTGAATGGTGAACTCCGTAACATTGAGCTCACCCTGAATGATATCCATTAATATGTACTGTAGATTAACACTTGGATTTATAAGGTCAAATCCGGTGTTAACATGGCTTGTAGATCATCATAGTCATTTTGTTAAATTTTGATTGCTGTTTAAAACTTTAAAGTCCCTTGCAAACTGTTTTGACCCTTTTAATAAGTGGGGGAAAAAGCTGATTTTCATGTTAAGGGGGTGGGATGTGAGAATAATAACATTAAATAATGTTAATGTAATAAAGTCTACTCTTAATGTTTGAGTTAGTACATTAAGCTAGTCAGCAAAAATTCCACTGACCTAACTTCATAATTAGGTTTGTGTTACTAAAGTTCGGCAGATCAACTCCCTGCACTTGTGAATAAAATAGTGACTATTGTAATGCATGAAATGACTACAACTTTAATAAAGCTATTTTCAAGAACTTTCCTGTTCATATCTTTGAAGCTTATCCAACATTCACTAGCATCAAATGCTTGCTACACAGGGATTTATTTCTAAATTATTTGCAATCTTCCCATGTTCTTTTAGTTATTATAACTTGCATTAATATCAAACCTAAAAACTATGCAGCTTAACAGATCGAGACTGTAAGCTCTACCATGTTCATGTTATAGTAAGAGAACTATCTGCTTTCATAAGCCGAATTAACAGTATTTAGACATTGGACACACTATTTTTTAATTGGTTGAGGCTTAAAGAATCAAACTATTAATACCTAAAATATGGATTGTGGTCATATAATAATAATAATAATAATCTATTTTTTGTTAATTTTCCTGAGCAGCATCAAGAGCCATTCTCTTAGGCGAATGGAGACATTTGGTCTGAGACCAGGATGTGGAACCAGTCCAGTACTGGGGATCTCAACCTTGAGTTGAGTGACCATTCTGTTGAATGGGGATATTTGGTCTGGGACCAAGATATGGAACCAGTGCAACACTGGGGGACTCGACCTTGAGTTGAGTGACCATTCTGCTGAATGGTGACATTTGGCCCGGGACCAGGATGTGGAACCAGTCTACCATTGGGGAACTCAGCCTAGAGTTGAGTAGCGATTCTTTGAATGGAGGCACCTGGTAAGTTACCAGGAATTTAACGTAGTCCGGGACTAGGGGCTCAGCGCGGGGCTGAGGGCCATTCTCCGGGAGAATGGAGGCGCTTGGTTTGTTACCATGTATTTGACCTTGTGTCAAATTATGCAGCCTATGGCTGAGGCACCTGGTCTGTTACCAAGATAACACTATACGCCCTAGACCGGGTCTAGGCATGTGTGACACTCTGACCCTCGATCAGTGGGCTTTGTGATCTTCTCCAAGGCTTAGCTACCCTTGGTTAAGACACCTTAGTATCTAATCTTGGTGTCACACAGAGTGTGAGATAAAAGCATTATTAATTCTCTCTGTTTATGATGATGTACGTTGAGTGGGGATGGAGTCAAAGTGATAAAAGAATAAAATATTAAGATTTTGTTCTTTTGAGTTTTGGTCCACTTACAGGTGACTCAGGCTATAAAAGAAGATCAATCCATTTCATTATTACACACGCACGTGCTCTCACAGGTACAATTGCTCCAACAGAAGAAATTGCTAGTTATTGAAGAGAAGGAAGATTGATGCCCTAGCATGGATGAGTCTAGCTAGGGCATTCACTCTTGTTTTTTTATAAAACCCTAAATTAGGGTTTTACCTTTTTGCAGCAAGCATACACCAACTAGGGTTTAACCCTAAGCTTCTTCTTCTTCACTGCTGCCTCACAAATCTTCACGGGCAGGTTCCTTGCTTCACCAGGCAGCTGCAAACCTCATCGGGCAGCTATTATAGTTCACGGGCACCCCTTCTCCTCTCTGGGATTCCCTCTTCTTCCTTTGGGCAGTCTCCTCTAGGGCTTGACCCTTCTTCAAGACCCTCGGGCAGCCTACAGCAGCAGCCCGTGAGGGTTCCGGGTCTGCTACCCACGCTCGGGCAGCCTACAGGCATACCTGTGAGGGTTGCCGTAGCTGCACAGACCCTCGGGTAGTCTACAGGCATACTTGTAAGGGTCTCGGGTAGCAGCCAACAGGCCTGTGAAGGATGTTGGGTCTGCACAGACCCTCGGGCAGCATACATGCCAGCCCGTAAGGGCCTCGGGCTAGGCCGGGTAGACAGATCAACCCTCGGGTAGCATACAGGCCAACCCATAAGGGCCTCGGGCTAGGCCGGGCAGATAGATTTGCCCTCCAGGCAACAAAACAGGACACGGGCAGTAGTTGGGTAGACCTCGGGCAACTCAGGTAGAGTTGCAACAGAACCGGGTAGGGCAACAGGTACTGGGAAGGTGAACAGAGAATTCAGGCAGGGCTCGGGCAGGCCTAAAACAGATCTCGGCAGGCAAACAAAAAATCCGGGCAGGCTATTCGGGCAGATCTGGATTTTTGTGCAGCTGGAAGGAACTAGGGCTTGAAGCCCTAGTTTGGATTTTTTTCTGTGTAAAAGATTATCTTCTGTAAATTTGTGGATCTCAGTCATCTCATTTATGAGATGAATTACTAATGCTTTTGGGATTTTTGTCGTTTAAAGGTTTCCCCAGTGAAAAATTCTTGTGTTCAGTGTGTTGATGTGTTAACATGATTTATTGCACTTGTCATTTGTTTTATGTTAGTCTGCAAATTTTAAGTATTCATGCTAATGCTAAAATTCAACATGGTATCAGAGCTTAACATGTGAAGACACAGTAAAAGGAGATTGCTGTTGTCTTCCTAGACCTTGGGATATTTTGCAGACTTGACATTTGACTAAGTGGCGGAGATGGCCATCAACATCTTCAGATCGGAAGAGAAGCTTCAAGGTTTAGCTAACTACAACTCCTGGAAAGCTAGGCTTACAACTATTCTAGAAGAATATGACCTTGATGACATTGTGTTCAACGTCATTGAAGAGCCAACATCCAATGCTGGCAGACTTGCTTACAAGAAGAAACAAGCTAAGGCTAGAAGGATCATTTATGATTTTGTCAAAGAAACCGTGATGCCCAACATCACAGCATTAAAGACTGCCAAAGAATGCTTTGACACCTTGGCTAACTTGTATGAGAAGAAGGCTCCCAGTCAGAAGAGAGTCTTGAAGAAAAGGCTCCGAACATTGAAGATGAACAAGGATGAAGGGGTTGGTCCCTTCTTCACAAAGATTGCACAGGTAAGAGATCAACTTATTGCTATTGGTATTGCTGTTGATGACGATGGCCTTGTGCAGACTGTGGTCGATGGTCTCCCAAGCTCTTGGGAAACATTCCTAGCATCTGTCAGTGGACGAGAGAATCAATCAAACTTCGAAAGACTTTGGCATGATTGCTTGGAAGAAGAGGGAAGGACTTCAGGCAAGGCAACTAAGGAAGGAAACCTTGCACTTGCAGCAAAGACAAAGAAGTTCAAGAAGCCCTCCTCTCAGCAAAAGAAGGGAAAGAAACCTCAAGGTAAGTTCTTTGATGTTTCAAAAGTGTAATGCTATTATTGCCGCAAGTTTGGGCACTTTGCCAGGGATTGTAGGCAAACCAAGAAGAAATTCAAAAGAAGATTTCAAGCTTCTACTGCAGAAGAAGAAGAAGAAGAACCTAAGAAGAAGAAGAACACCAGGGCTAACAAAGAAGACGAACCTAGAAGAGAGTACTACCTGATCTCCGCCCTCTCTGGATCCATCACATATAGTGCTACCTCTTGGTTGGTGGATAGTGGTGCCTCCAGTCATATGACAGGTAACCGTGGAGCACTCAGCAGTTATAAAAAGAAGAATTTCACTACACAGGTGGAACTTGGAGATGACTCCACTTACAAGATTGAAGGAGTTTGCTCAACTTCACTTCAACTTGATTCAGGTATGGTTTTACATATTGATGATGTCTTATATGTTCCTGGTTTGAAGAAGAATCTTCTATCTGTTGTTGGCTTAGAGGACAAGGGCTACAGAGTCCTCTTCATAGATAAAAATGTCCTTCTATGGGCAAAGAATGAAAAGCTAAGCTCAACTGTTCAGATTGGGGTTCGAGAGGGAGGTCTTTACAAGGCCTCAGAAGATTCCACTCATGCTTTGGTACATCATACAGTTGATTCATGTGAGCTGTGGCATAGAAGGTTTGGACACCTTCACTACACAACTCTCCCAGGCCTGTAGAAGATGGTCACAGGTATGCCGGAGGTATCTCCAAAACATGATGGAATTTGCAAAGGATGTGCTCTAGGTAAGAACACTAAGAAATCCTTTTCCAGAAGCAAGAATAGATCTAAAGGTATTTTTAGATTTGATTCACTTTGACATTTGTGGGCCTATGTCTTCACCCTCCTTGAGTCGGTGCTTGTATTATGTCTTGTTCATAGATGATCACTCTCGGAAGTCATGGATTTACTTCCTCAAGACCAAAAGTGAAACTTTTGACAGGTTCAAAGAGTTCAAGGCTCTGATTGAAAATCAAAATGGCAGACACATTCGTATCTTGAGATCAGATAATAGAGGTGAGTATGAATCTAATGAGTTCGATGATTTTTGCCGAGAAGCAAGAATCAAGAAAGAGCCGACAGTACCGTACAACCCTCAACAAAATGGGGTTGCAGAAAGGAAGAATAGAACGATCTGTGAAGTTTCTAAAGCCATGCTTATCAATCTAGATCTTCCTTTATCCTTGTGGGTTGAAGCTGCAGGTACTGCTGTGTATATCCAAAACATAAGCCCTCATGCTATCTTGGGGGAGACGACTCCAGTAGAAGTCTTCACCAGAAAGAAACCTGCAGTTGACCACATGAGGATATTTGGCACTCCGGTTTACATTCATGTGCCAAAGAAAAAGAGGGCCAAGCTAGAGTATTCTGGTAAGAAAGGTATATTTGTCGGGTGCAGTGTCTGCTCGAAGGCCTATCGCATCTATTTCCTTGGATAGAGGTACATTGAAGTCAGTAGAGATGTGATCTTCCATGTGGAAGTTGTGTTTCGTCAAACACAAGAGCTTTCAAAGGAAGATGAAGTACCTCCCCTTGAGTTTCTAGATTCAAAAGTTCAGAGGGAGGAAGAGAAATTTGAGGATCAAATTCCAGATGCACATGAGGACACTGAAAGTCCACCAGAAGAATTGCTTGAAATTCCTCCTTCCAAAAGGAGACCTTCTTGGTACTGAGAAACGGTACAAGAAGCCGAGAAGCATAAAGCTCCTCCCGAGACTTTCAAAGAAAGCATAAGACCACAGAAATACTCCGGTCTAATGGGCCAGCTCATCATTGCAGAACCTTTCTCGTACAAAGAAGCAACAAGTCAACAGGTATGGGTTGATGCCATGATTTAAGAGTACAGTTCAATCATGAGGAATGATGTGTGGGAAGTTGTTCCCAGACCAACAGGAAAGCCGGTGGTGACATCCAGATGGCTTTACAAAATCAAGCATGTTGCTGATGGCAGTGTGGAGAAGTATAAAGCCAGATTCGTAGCTCATGGCTTCACTCAGAAAGAAGGCATTGACTATGACGAGTACCATTAGAACCATAATTTCTCTTGCTACAGTATTCGAATGGAAGTTACATCAGATGGATGTAAAGACAACCTTCCTCAATGGCAAGATTGAGGAGGAAGTTTATATTGAACAACCTGAAGGCTTTGTGACTCATGGGAATAAGACCCATGTGTGTAAACTGAAGAAAGCCTTGTATGAACTGAAACAGGCTCCAGGAGTCTGGTATGAAAGGATGGATGGATTTCTCCACAGCTTGGGGTTTTCCAAAAGTACAGCTGACTCTAACTTGTACTTTAAGTTTGTTCATAATCATGTCTTGATCCTTGTTCTATATTTAGACGACTTTTTTCTTACAGGTGATGAACAGTTGATCGAACAGTGTAAGAGGGAGATTACCTCTGAATTTGAGATGAAGGATCTCGATTTGATGCATTATTTCCTTGGCTTAGAGGTCTGGCAAAAGCCAGGCGAGATTTTCCTGACACAAGGAAAGTATGCAGTGGACATCTTGTAGAGATTTGGGATGCAGGACTGTAAGTCCATGAGCGTGCCCATGACTACCAACTTGACAAAGTTGTGTGACTCAGCCATCAGTTCACAAGGTGTGGACTCTACTCTGTACAAATAGCTTATTGGATCCTTGATGTATCTCGTGCATACAAGACCAGATATCTGCTATACACTGGGTAGCTGCTAAACATGTACTCAGACATGTGCGAGGTACTATCACTTATGGGCTCACGTATACTTTCGGCAGTGGAGTATTATTATCAAGATATGCTGATTCAGATTGGGATGGCAGTGCAGTAGACCGAAAAAGCACCTTTGGTTACTGCTTCAGTAGGGATCTGCAATGATCTCTTGGTCCAGCAGGAAGCAGGGTTCCATAGCTCAGAGTACAACTGAGGCAGAGCATATTGCTGCAAGTGATGCCTGCAAAGAAGTAGTTTGGCTCATAAAACTTCTATCTGATCTGTTTGGTGGGAAGCTTGACTCAACGATCATCCATTGCGATAATCAGAGTTGCATTAAGCTTTCGGAGAACCCGGTGTTTCATGACAGATCGAAACACATTGAATTTAAGTATCATTTCATCAAAGACCTAGTACAAAGAGGTGCTCTGAAGTTGCAGTACATTCGTACGGATGAACAAATTGCAGATATCTTGACCAAGCCTTTGACAGCATCAAAGTTCGTGTACTTTCGTGACAAGCTTGGCATGGCAGAGAATGCCTCTCTCGCTGAGAGGGAGTGTTGATTTTTCTGAGCAGCATCGAGAGCCATTCTCTTAGGAGAATGAAGACATATGGTCTGGGACAAGGATGTGGAACCAGTCTAGTACTGGGGAACTCAACCTTGAGTTGAGTGACCATTTTGTTGAATGTAACGAATATAAAATAAATTATTAAATAGATTAGTTAATTATGAAAGGGTGTGACCCTTCACGCTCAAAGCCTATAAAGGCGAGCCTCCATTGTACATTTTACCCATCAGCTAATACATTAGTCATATTTCATTATTTAAAATGATAGTCGGATTCAACTACTAACAGACCAACCGGATTCGGTTGCCCCATTTGGTATCAGAGCGGATTCGCTCCTGCACTGTGAGCTTGGAATCGGCTCATTAATTCTTACTTGAGCTTGGACT